>JAFBJS010000899.1:442175-473153 GCA_016785265.1 Paraplagusia blochii
AGATGGTTTGGACATGTTCAGAGGAGGGACAGTGGATACATTGGTAGAATAATGATCCTAGAGATGGAGCTACCAGGTAGGAGACAAAGAGGAGATTGATGGATGCAGGGAGGGAGGACATGGAGGTAGTTGGAGTTAGAGTAGAAGATGGAAAGAACAGGGGGAGTAAACAATGGAAAACCATAATTTGATGTGGCAAACACTGAAAAGAGGAAAAGCTGAAAAGAAATGATTGATTTTCTCCAGTCAGTCAGTGTAGAGTTTATACTGTAGTCACTGTTTATCAAACTCATTTTCATGACCTTCCTTCGGTGAATTCTTCCTCTCTCCCTCTGTGTGTGCAGATGTTCTTGTGTTCAGAGCTGACTCAGTGTAAGTACCACCCAGACAGTGTCCTGTACTCAGGTCTGTCCACAGACAAAGGTCTCCATGGAGCAGGACTCTACCCCTGCTGTAACCAGAGAGTACTGCGCTTCGACCCCACTGGTATCCCCAAGGTAAACAAACACACAGACACACACACTAAAGAACCATCAGTAACACAACGTTACCATGTGGACCCAATGTTGGAACCAGTTCTAAATTGTTCTTATTTACTGTGTGTGTCCATGTCTGTCTGTCCAGGGCTGTAAAATGCGAGACCACATTGTGAGTGTTCCAGATGAAGAGACCTGTGACGAGGCCACCGCGGCCCAGATCAGAGTACTGAACGACCTGCTGCTGCACCGAGACGCTGTCTGTGTGTCCAACAATGTGTCCTCGGACCAGGACAGTCCTCTGTCCAGCTCTGAGAAGATCCAGGACTGTGAGCCAGTCTGGGAGCCCATGCTGCTCGGTCCTCTGAGAGGGGACAACAGCTCGGTATGTGAGTTGTCTGTCTCTCTGTCTGTCTGTCTGTCTGTCAGGACTGTGTCTGACCACTGCTGCTGCTCTGTCTCCAACAGTTCTCTCTACTGAAGAACTGGAGTCTTCAGCTGGTGAGACTTTTCATTTGTTTCACTTTTGGTCTCAGAAGATTGTCATTTATCAAGATCATCGTACCCACAAGGGTTTGTTGTCAGCAACTGACTTCTTCTTGGAGTCTAAGACGTTTCATTCCTCAACTGAGGAACATCATCCGTTTGTGGTTGTTGGAAGAAGGAACACTGGTAGTTATACTGACTTTGTCCAGTGGAGAAGGAAGTTGTCAAGAACTCCAATGAAAAGGTCTTTAAAGGTCTTGAAAGAAAGAATTCAGTTGCTCACAACTAAACTGTGGGGTTTTGCAGAGACATAATGTTGAAATTTGATATTTTTTATTATTGTTTTACATTTAAAACATTAATCACGATCAACTAGACAAGACATTTGTCCAGAGAGTGCTTTAAAAAAGTCCTAAAAAACAACCAATCAACGTCATCACCTGTTTGGCATCACCATAACCTCCGTCTTTCTCTGTCTGTCTTTTACTTGGTTTTATTTTATATTTTATATCTTATTCTGTAAAGTGTCCTTGAGTGACCTGAAAGGCGCTTTTATATCATATTTATTGTCATTATATTAGTAAAAACAGCTGAATCCGAAAGACCTTGTTTTAATACGTGTTTCTGCAATTTATTAATTTTTTATTGGAGTTGTGTTGCATTTAAGAAAATAATTGATCATAATTCAAACAAATGAAAAACTTTCTAAGCTCCCACCGGTCACACAAGGATAACTTGACGAACACATTTTTCACGCAGATCTTGAGTTTGACACGTGATTTAGTCTGACTGGTGAAAATGGATTTGAAGGTGAAAACATCTTCAGTCTCTAATCAAACCACACCATCCTGCCTGGTCTGAACAAGTCCTTGAATCAGATTCCATGTAATCAGGCTGATGTCAGTGTGTGTGCGTGTGTGTGTGTGTGTCAGAGGCAGCAGACTCTGCTGTCTGAGGATGAGGAGTACACCACTGGCTCAGAGGTCACAGAAGACGAAGTGGGAGATGAAGAGGAGCTTTCCAAGAAACAAGGTGGAGTCACGTGGTTTTCACACGTCATTTGACTCAAACACGTGTTCACTGGAGCTGCTCTCAGTGGGTGCTGTTTCACAAAACCAGCAGTAGGTGGCGGTATTGTGGCAGTTATACTGTGTTTTACAAGCTGTAATTTTTTTGTTGTTCACAAATTAAATTAAATTTCGTGAAAATACTTGTTCAAATGACATATAGATTTACATAGCGCCACCCAGTGTCATTGTTAAAATAATGGAATCAAATCTACATATGAGACAAGCGAATGTTCCCGTTGACCTCGTGTTTGCTTTCCTGCGGTTTGTGGCCAGCAGGTGGTGCCAGATTCTCTCCTTTTGTGTTTTTCCAAACAGTTTTTAATCTGTATGTTTATTTTCTCTGCAGCTGCCAAAAAGGCTAAGAAGTCAAACAGGCCCCTGAAAAAGCAGCTGTCATCTCCAAACTTTCAGCGTAAAGATAAACCAGAGAAAGTAAGTCTGATTATTTAACTCACTTAAAACTTTCTAGGAAACTGATTTTGATCTAAGTTTAAGTAATTCTTTTGTCTATAAGGCAGAGGACATATCATAGTTGTTGTGTTTCTAGAACCTTTTCTCCATATTGTTGACTTTATGATACAGTGACAATAAAATCTGCTCTGTTCTGGTTTTTTTGTCAGTCTCAGAGCAGAGATAACACACCTTTCACGTGAGTTTACCTGCAGAATCATACAGACTGAACTGTATTCTCAGGAACTGTTACATTGACTGTGTGTGTGTGTGTGTGTGTGTTACAGAGTGAGTGTCCAGAAGAGTAAGTGGGACAGTTCTCGGTCCATGCGCTACAACCAGGACGCCCAGAGAGAAGAAGGTGAAGAAGATCAGCAGATAAAAAAAATTATAGGGAGTTTTTAGGTGTAGATACTGTATATAAGTTAGATGATTTATGTCCAAGTAAAACATAAAAGTTGGAAATCAGTTCACCAGAGGCAATATTAAAATATTGGAAGAAAAAGTATCTGGACAACGAGACCTTTGAATATCAATGTAGTATTCACTGATGTAATACTACAATAATAGAAGTTTCACACTGTCCCTTTGTTTTTACTAAACAGACCAGCGGCGGATGGTGGAGATCATTGGCCACTTAACAAAGATGAGGTTCGGGGACCAGGAACAGAACAAATCTAAAGACACTAAAGAGGTCTGTGGAAATGAGGCTTCTTGATGTTTTTTTTGTGCATGTTAAGGAAACAGACCTGGTTCTGGAAGGTCCAGGTACTCCCTCAAGCACCCTGCCCCACCACCCATAGGAAGACCCACAGTATGGTGCAGTGTGATTTGGGTGGCAGTGGTGGAGACTGTTGAGGAAAATGTGGATAAGAATTAAAACCAATTGCCCCGTGGTCCAAAAACACCAAAACTAATCTGAGCTCCAGGATTTCAATTCCAACTCCCAAGATATTGACATTACTTCACATATTGATCATGATTCTACAATTCAGAATCAAGCGATCAAGAGACTAAACTTGGGTTTAATCCCAGGTGTCCAGAGTCTGAAGTCCATCTACAAGTCATCAAGAAAAAAACAAGTCTGAAGTTGCTTTAAGATTCAGAATTTAAGTTTCGTAAAAACTTCAACCCTGGTGGACGTTGGTGTTCAGAGCTGGTTTTCACAGCTGTTGTTGTGTTTGTGTGTTGTAACAGCCTGCAGGAGGAATCTACTCCAGGCTGGAGGCTCAGTTCAAGAGTTCTACACAAGCCAGACCCACTGACAAGACGCCCAGGTACTCTTTGGACATTTTTATGTCCTTCTGTCACCATATTTTATTCAAACAAACCTTTCATATTTGACATACAACAGCAGGGCGGTTACATTTTTCTCAAAGTTGCAAAACATTCATTTTTCTGTTGCTCAATAATTGTGTCAGTCCTAAGGGGAAAAACTTTCTGACACATTCAGAGAATCAGATCGTCTTCATTTCTGTTGATAACTGATTTTTCTTTCCGTCCATCCCCGCAGACCTAAAGTGCGATACGCACAGATCCGGACGACGTAACAAAAAAAGGAGGTTTGTGAGGATAGAGACTGATGAGATGAAGAATGTCTGTGAGCAAAAATCTGAATCACTTCAATTCTGCTGAGGAGAAACCCTCTACTCTTCTTCAACTTCTTCCTTCTTGCCTTGGCTCTGTGGCTTCTTTTTTTTTCTTTGCAGCTGTGACTGGAAACAGGGACTGAGAATCCAGATCAGCTGGTAGAGGAGATGTGCACTTTCACCTTTTTTTCTGAGCTTCTGACAGGAACTATAGTTGAATTTCATTTGCCTTACGGGTTACAAGCTTTCAGAAAAAGTTAGTTAACAAAAGTAGTTATGCAAATATATAAATAATAGTATGTTACATCGAATGCTAATGACCAGCATTTTACATTTAACAATGCATTGAAATCACTTTGTCGATTAAAAAAGGGAAAAACAGAACTGAAGTCTGAGCTCAGCCTGAAATATTCGGATGTTGGACGTTGGTTTTGCTTAGTCATGATTTTCCAAGTTCTAGAAATTCACTATCACTTTCATTTTGTATCATGTCTAGGACACAGATTTAACAATAAAACATAACTAACACTGACCTGTGGCAGGATCTCCACATCATTTCCTCTGCTCACCTGCACCTAACAGCTTTTTACCTGGGAGTGGATGGGACCCTTCGCCTGAGCTCCACCTAGTGGTAAAAACACAACCCCCACAATATTTAAAGTTTTCTTCACCTAATGTTAGCAGTTATTCAACAGACACTTTCCTTCATGTGATTACATACAGAAAGGTTTTCATGAATAGTGACATTAATGAAAAAAAAGTTGACTTTTTATACTGTACTTACAGACAATATCACACCTACAGCTACTGATAGTCACTGTCAAAAGTATTTAGTCTAAACAGCTAATGATGACCCTAAAGAAACGGAAACATCTGGACTATTTTAATATTTTCTTCACCACAAAAGACAAATAAAGTCATTTAACTAACGATTTATTAAAGCCAGGTGAATAATAAAGGCCAAAAGAAGCTTAGTCCTTAAAATATAACTGTACTTGAATCCATAAATAAAAGAAGCAAACACAAAGACACTAAATAACTGATTGAAAACAACAAGATCTGAAACATCTAAAAAAATAGACTTAGACATTTACAGAAGCTGGAAAAACAGGAACAACATCTTCTGTCTGTGTTCTTAAGAGTCTATGATACAATTCTCCAGGAGAAAGAAGATTTATTGTTTTGTTTTTATTTATTTTTATATTTAGTTGACTGTCACCCAGAGGTCTGACCTCCTCTCCTCTCCTCTCCACCTCCTCCAGTACCTCCTCCACCCTAACGTGTGATGCAATGATAATATATGTAAATGGCTGAGTGAGTCCAGACCAGATAGAACGGGATTTAACCAGTCTGAGCCTGGTCCACCAGTCTGCAGGCTTCACTCTAAACTTCACACATGTGTGAGGGAGGATTCCTGCGCTACACACACACACACACACACACACACACACACACACTCTCAGTGAGTGAGTGAGTGAGTGAGTGGGAGAGAGACAGGCTGGGCCAGCTGAAGTTTGTGGACACACAGAATCACATCCGAAATCAAGTCACTCCTCTGTCGACTCCATTTTTTTGGTTTGTGATTCCAGTGTTAAAGGGCCAATCAGAAGTTATTCTAAGTGTTTTGAACCAGGAAAGATGTAGTGCTTCTAACTCGCCTGTAGGTGACTCTCTAATGCACAGACATGTGAGTTGGTAGTATGGTACTGTACTTATTTTCATGTATTTTATTTTGTTCAATTTACTTTATTATCTGTTTGCATGGGTTAAAACTCACATGTTTCACTTGAAGGCAATTCCTATACTTTCTAAAAAGATCAAATGTCTGTCTCATGTAGGAAAGAAAAAGTTGTAGTGGGGGTATGTTCTACGGAGGCCTAGTTGGACAAATTCCAAAGACCACACATGCGTTAATCATTAGAGGAAGCTGCAGAATTCCTGAAAAGCAGACCAACCTGTTTTGTTTATGAATCCCAGGGTTTGTATGTTGTGAGTACAGTGGCTGATGGAGTGTTGTGACACGGAGGGCTGATGGAGATGTGGAGATAATAGGCTTTGATATTGAGTTTGTTAATAACTCAGATGTAGGCCAAGTGTCTGAGCTCCAAGTAGATCCAAGGACAGGGACCAGTACAGAGGAGGAGAACCAGGGTGTGAGGATGTGATTCACATTTGGGGTGGATTGCACATTTTAGCTGCTTCTTTTTATTGATTCACTTTGATAAGAAACTTTATCACTTGACTCAGACTTAAATGAAACGAGTTGATCATTCAAGGGTCATCTTTTCACGCCATATAGAGTTAGGATTGGGGTCAAATGTGTTGTGTGTTGACAATAACATCCGTCACCTAGATTTATAGATACATAGGACTTTAAAAAACTCACAGAACCCTAATAATTAGGGATGTTATTGGACATCAATATCATGTAATAATACAAGAATAATTACATGATATTGGTGGGACTGATGTGTTTTTTTGCATCGATAAATAAAAATTCAATAACATGTCTGGGTTTTGATCAAATTAACTAGACTCACGCATACGTGTTCTGAGACATTTATCTCTGTTTTGGGGGAAAACAGCTTGGCAAAAATGGGATACCACCAAAAGTTATTATTGGACTTATAATCCTTAAATTATGGAATTGTAAACTGTATCTGTTTCAGCATAAAAGTATAGAGTAGGCAAATAATTTTGATGATAGATTTGGGTCAAAAATTTGGGTCAGGAGTAGAAAAAGTAGAACTAAGATAAATGACAAGTCACAAACAAGGCCAAGATGTCTCAAACTTTTTTAGGTTATCTATTGGAGAAATGTTTGTTTTGTAGGGAAAGGGCAGAAATAAAAATAAAATATTAATAGTATAATTTGGACAAGTTGGGCAGGCCGGATTGAAATGCCAAATGGGCAACATCTGGGCCCCGGGCCGTAGTTTGCTCAGATATGATGTGCAAGGTGAACAGATGACACAGAACATTAAAAAGTTTTATTGGTTGTGTCCAGCAGTTAGTTCAGATGGGTTAGTTGAAAAGTTTGTTTCTAAAAAGCATAAATATATAAAAAAGTTGTGTATTTTATTGCACGATAAGTTTTGGTGAAGCAGATTTAGTGGTTAGATTTAGTAAAAAAGATCTGAACTGTGGAGATGATGCATTTGTGAAGTTTTCCTGGATGAGGCTTTCTCTTCTCAAAACAGTACAGTGTCTATATTAGGGAGGAGGTGGAGGTGGAGGTGGAGGTGTACAACTGAACAGGACACCCAACTGTACTCCAAAGATCTCCTGAATCTGACTCTTGTACAGTTATGGTGCTGCATGACGACCATATCTAACCTTTGTCTCCTCGGCCTGTGTTCATAATGTGCCTGCATTAAAGAAACAGTTTCAAAGAAGAAGTGGACGGTTTGAAATCCACCTTTCCATAAATGCAACCCACATCAAACAAACTCCACATAAGGCCACACGCGTGTACGGCATGTGGGTCGTAGCGGACGCAGTGTTGCTGGGCGAAAAAGGACATAAACGCCCTTCGAGAAAAGCCTCCCTGAATGACTCGCTGTGACCGCGTGTGTGTGTGTGTGTGTTTGTGCACTGTCTCCAGCACTACACACCAAACCCAGTATTTTTCCATCAAGTAGCGCGTGGACCACGTGACCAGAGAGAAGCGGGGAGGAGGGAGGCGCTGTCATGTTCGCATCCTCCACTGACAGCGGCGCGCACTCTTTCTCTATTTACTGTGAAAATGTATATTAAACCAATGGGTTTTAATTGGACGACACAAGTCGTCGGGGACAGGGGTGACGGGTCTGTATGCTGAATAGGACATTTTATAAAAAGCGTCCACTTCTTGTACTTATAAGAGTGTTGAAACCAAATTCTGCTCCAGGTCGTTTTTCCGTTCATGATCATCGTGTAACCACGCCCACTCGTGGCTGGTGGAAAATTACCAGCTTACAAGCAACAGGCAAATGAATGGGGGCTAAGCTAAAGCAAGTGAACCCACCAAAAGACAACGTGATGTAGGCACATGTTTATAAATGTTGGTATGTGTGCTTTTCGTACGACCGGAACCTTCTATGGCTTTAAAGTAGTCACCGATGATGACATGCATTTCACAGTTACACTTGCACGTCTAAGCCAGATGCTATGAGCCGTAATGGTCACACGGAGAAAGGTAAGATATAAATTTGTCCCACGGAAGTCCCAAATAAAGCTGCTGTTTCGGAGGCTGAGCGGTCGTTACCTTGCTCCGAACACAGCGCGGAGTCCATTCTGCGACGGGAGTCTGCCCTCTTTTTTCTCTGCGGGCGGAGTGGTCGCGTGGGCGCTTGAGCGAATTGAAAGTGACGGACGCGTGTCCTAGCCAATGGGAGCACCGTCGATTGACGCTGGCGCAGTCTAAAGCCAATCAGCGGAGTGGATGGGCGTAACCCTAGTCCAAATTTTTACGCGGCGCCATCGGCTGAAAACTAAACCGAGATGGAATCTCCCAGTCTGAACCGGTTTCAACCGGTTGCGAGAGGAGAGAGAGAAGAGAAGAGAGGAGCGTTGAAAGGAGGCACACACGCTGTAACCTCCACGCCAATTCGTTACCGGAGATTTATTAGAATAATTTAAGTGGAAGAAGTTAGTTTGTTTTTTTGGTTGACGTAAAATGTCACCGTGATAGTACAATTAGAGATACCCTACATCAGTGGTTTGTGTAGCAGCCAGGCATCACCAAGACACTCACTATCTTATTGCTGGAGCTGGGGATAAGTCAACGCTGCACAATTAGGACAAATTATCGCATTTTCTTCCATTCGATAAGTATCTTTGTAGCTTTTGCCTGGCAAACGCCACTTTTTCCTGTCAGAGTCGTGGACTTTAGGTAGGTACCTGCACGAAAGTCTCACTCACGTTGCCGTGAAGGCCTATTGCAATTAACCCCATTTAATGTAAAATAAATAAATTCTCGTGGTGAATCAGGATGCGAAATGTTATATCAAAGTAAATGTGTCATGATGCTAGTAGTGCTATGAATACAGCATGCTAAACTAGTCCTTTCTGCTAAGCTAACTGGTCACTCATCGACCATCAACATTGTGAACGGACCCCAATGTAAAGTTACCAGAAGTGGTTTTAACTGGATTTTATCACCGCTCTTAAGGCGAACAAACTGCTGTAATGTGACTGAATACACGCGTGTGCGACCCACCTCCACGCCAGAGCGGTAGCAGCATCATTGGTGTGCTGTGACTGTATGACAACTTGGTGTTGCTGGGTGCCTTATGAAAAGTTATTCTTTGAAACTTTCAGCTTTAATTTGACCAAAATCGTCTTTTTTTATCTCATATACGCACTTTAACGTCAACAGCGACTGTTTGTGCTGCCTGGTTTGGTGGGAGTGGTTCAAACTAAGCACATGTGAAAGTGTCAAAATGTAGTCGACTCCTAACTGTTGTTGTGTGTGTAGAATTGTGTGTAAAATGTACGTGTTTACATTGGAAGTGAAGGTGAAGTTAGAAATAGTGGCCGTTCGTCTGAGGAAACGCTGCTCACGGCCGTTAGCTTTGGGGCTAGCTTCGCAGATGTAAACAGCAGTGACGTCGTCACGTCCAAAAATTGCACGTGGTTTATTTTGACCTTCTTTCGCGCCACCTTAAAAGAGCGTTTTGGTGGCACAAATCCGCACATCAACTGTTAGCCTTGTTTACCGTTGCATCGTTGAAGAACACTATATACCGCTTAGATATAAGGATTAGTCAACGTGAACCACTTCTCTTACTCGTTGCCAAATCCTATTGCTTTTCTGTTTTTAAGGGAAACTTGTATTATCCAAATAGTAGACGATTTAAACGGTTTGCTCAGATATAGATTAAGGAGGGATGGAAGTAAAAGAAAGGCAAACTCCTTTTTTATTGTGGTTCACACAACAAAATTCAACTTTTGTATTAAACCCATCACCAAAGTGAGTGGGCACGGTGCCATGCTCAGTGGTAACTTGGCAGTTGGTGGGTTCAAACCTGGAAGCTTCTGGACATCAGTTTGAAGCTGAGTTTAGGACACCTCTCTGCTCTATATGAATGTGTCACGATTGTAGCATTTGTGTTCCTGGCATCTCCAAACTCCATTTGTGCTAATGTTTAACTTGTATACCTGCCATTTACATTAGTGTACATTATGTCCAATTTGCACATTTCAAGTAGGAGCTGGGGGTACAGGCAGGAAATGGCAGTGGGGTCACCAGTACCCACCTGTGACATGAACTTGCTGCCTCCACTGTTGTTGAATGTTTTTAGGAAAGCGCCTAAATTGAGATTCTTATCAGTTTTTTTTCACAGTATATCAAACTGTTGTTGGATAATGGGTTGTGGGGGGCTTGCTTGGGAAATACAACAATTATTATTATTAGCAGCAGCTTCCTAGATATGACAGAATTCACTAAGATTGCTTTTTACTTTCATAGTTTCTATTTGTTAAATGGAATATAAACTTTGGACCAGTTGACAAAGCACTTTAGATATGACTTAATAGTAGCATCAGCCCCACATTTAAGAAAGTTCCCTTATATATTGGTGTTAACAAGATGTTACTTATTGGACAATTCTTCAAAAAATGTGCTATTTTATAGGGTGGAATGTAGTGAAATTAATTTGGCTCCAGTCAGATTTGGAATCCCTCAATTGGATTTACATCAGACTGGTCAAGGTGTACAGATGATTCATGTTGGATACTTACTGATAAGAAGTTCTCTCCAAGAATCCCTCTCCTTTCTTAAGAAGTACCTCTGGTATCATTTTGCTCTCTAGTGATTGTTTGGCAACTTTTTGTCTCTGGCTTCATATTAGGAATTTTCCCAGCATACTGTGAAGCCTATGGTTTCAGCAGTTTTTACTATTTTCCTCTGGGAGGTGGAAACGCTGTTGTTAAACAATTAAAGTGACTCCTCTGTGCCTTGGTTAATGTTTGTGCAAAGTTGTTCCAACACACTAGTGTGTGTGAAATGTCACGATTATAGCTCAGGCGTTAATTATTGCTGGTTTGTATGTCCATGTATGTGGCAGGTCTTTACGTTTGTTGGCAGCTGAAAATTATATCAACTGCACAGCTATGCAAGAAATGCCTTAAGGTGCAAAGTTGCATCCAGAGACGTAAACAAGAGTGACATTTCATGCATATTTGCATGGGTCTCCTTCTCACCTTTTTTCACTATTGTTGAGGATGAGGAGTGATATCATCATCAATTAGTCCTAGTATGTTTGAATGTGTGTTTTCTGAAGCTAAATTCTTATGGCAGTGACTGGTTTTGTGAATGATACTGTCAGTCATCCGCACTGAGCACTAGGGTCTATTTTTAGCAGCAGACCAACCTTTCATCCACAAAATGAGGGAAAACTCTGATATGTGGAACTGCTGCCTGCTCCAAACCTGTTAACATTTGTTAAATATGTTAATGTTGTTGTGGCATTGGAATTTGTGGGATTTTGTTTCACGTTTAAAGCCAAAATTATGGTTAGCTAAGTGCAAAACAATGACAAGGCCATCGTTTTGCATGCGGTGCCAAGATTGAATATTGTTTGCTTTTAAAGCGTTATTGAGAGTTGATTGTAGAATGTTGCCAAAACCGAAACTTTTTGGGGGCAAGTTATATTCTTTTATATATAAATGTTTCTCCAAATGTGATATAACATAATGTTCCAACATATAATGATCATGACAAGTAACCTGTAATGTTTGTTCCATGATCAGCAGTTTCAAATTGTCCACAGTTCACATGACATTACCTGTGAGAGATCTGTTGTGTGCCCTCCTGATCCCGGCTCTCACTCTTGACCTCTCCACTGTCCTTGTTGCAGAGCTCTATGCCAGCAGTTATGACAATGTTAGCAGACCATGCAGCACAGCAGCTGCTGGACTTCAACCAGAAACTGGATATCAACCTGCTAGATAACGTGGTGAACTGTCTGTATCATGGAGTGGGACCACAGGTTAGTTTCATTGATGTGAAAGTGAAAGTAATCTTTTTTTGCAATCCAAATTAATTGACTTTTATTGATTTGATTGATTGATTTATTTGTTTTATTTATTGATCATCAAATTATATCTTAATGATAATGGCTTGATAAAACTTTTAATATACATTACTTCTAAGAATTAATTTTTATTCTTGTTACATTAAGGGCCTACAATGTGAATAAATGAACTATAACATCAATCCTGTTACAGCAAAGAATGGCACAGGAAGTGTTGACACACCTAAAAGAACATCCAGATGCCTGGACAAGAGTGGACACCATTCTGGAGTTCTCACAGAACATGAATACTAAGGTAAATTACTGCCGGTCCTGAAAACCCCAGTGGACAGAGTCTCACTTGTACTTTGTGGGAGTAAAAAAAAAAGTCCACAATTGGAATAAAAGACTGCAGAAAGTGTTTGTGACATAAACACAAAGTAAAGCGTTTATTGACATTTCTCAGTCTGTAATATGTACCATGGATGTTTTCCTGGTACTGTTTCTTGTCCCCGAACTAGGCACTGGGTGACAGACATGCCCTAGCTAAATTACTAAAATCTAGGAATGCATAATAATGTTAAAGCCAATGAAAGTTTGGTACAATTGTTTTTTACCAGGATGGGTTTTACCATGTCAGATGATTACCCTGTGACTAAAATATAATCAGCCATGGTTGGAGTGCTGAAAAGGAAGTTTACTAGTTTCATATCGACTAGGTTTACTTCCAAGTTGACTATCACAAAAGTGCTGTGCAGTGAAAGTGACTATAAAGCAGAAGTCAATCGATAAGTGAATAATTGAATTGACTGCTGCTTTATACACATACCTAGCCAAAGGCTCTTTACTCCCACAGTGGAATCATGTACATGTGATGTTATTGTTGTGTTGCTAACATTTCTTAATGCTGATTCCCGAGTCTATTCGTTGCACAATCTCCTAGTTGTAAATTTCCCTAATTTGCCAAAAAACATTGGGGCATTAAAGACAAAGCGGCAACAAGAGGTAAACACCTTGAATTCTGCATTGTTTTTATTTTCTAATGCATAAGATTTCAGTCACTTAGACCACGTGGCTACATTATTATATTTAAAAATGTACTGAATTCAAGCTGTGACTAATTTGCTATTAATCACAATGTTCCATTATGTTTATGGCTTGTAATAGGATGAAAAGGGGTGTGTGTCGTCCTGTGCATCATGACACAGCTAGCTCTGACGGCAGGCCTCCACAAGGTCTACCCTTTTTTAAATTCCCTTTGACTCAGTTCTGTACATGTGGTTCTATTGCAACTGTTTGATTCAAGAGGGGGATGAAGCAAGCCACAGTTAAAGAGATGTAAACCGTGACCGCTTTCATCTGTGGGGATCATATCACAGTTGTCCAGAGTTTTTGTGAATGGAAATATTCCTTCACTTTCTTTGAAAGGCGATATTACGGCTACCAGTGTTACGCAAAAGACCACTATGGTATTGATTGGAGATTCAGATTCTTCAGACACTTCTTAGGGTACAATAATTGGGCCCTGGTGAGACACCTCTTTCTTTCAGGATTGGCTCTTTACAAAAAGACAAACATGGTGCTGAGAAAACTAACACATTTGCCTATACTAACACAAAGACCTCAGGGTATCGCTACTGATATTCCACCTCTATTTGACTTAACTGTTACCTTCAGGCACAGAGGGATGAAAAATCTCAGAAGCACCATCAAATCACAGAACAATGCCCTTGATCTGATGGTCCCTACAGTTGAAACAGGCACTTGAGTAAAACTCCCTCAGAAGCAGTTACTAAATATATTTAGCTTTACTGATTGTTTGATTATTAAATCAATTGGTTTATTATTTGTAGTTTCTTTAAGTGTGGTTGTTAAGATGCTCTGACCACTGATTTAGTGTCATATATAGATAGACATTCAAGCTGTGAACTGCAGTAACTCATCACATGAGAAAGAAGGCAAAATTATACAGTATATCAAAAGCTGCCAACTAGGGTATCTGAAGGAGGCGGGGGGGATTTAGTCAGATAAATAGTCAGACATCAATTATATGACCCCATAAAAAAGTTTCGTGGGGTTCGATGTGTCAGTTGAGGATTAAAAACAGATTTTTATCTGTTAAAAAAAAGAAAAGTAACATATGGTACCACTAGGTGGATGGTGCTGCTGTTAGACCAACCTATGTTCTAAGCAGGATGCTTTGGTAGTACCATCGTATTTGTACAACCACACTTAAAGAAACTTAAAATTAAGAGGGCAGAACCTGTGGTTGCTCCTGCTGTTTCTTTTGACACACCAAACAATCTAAATTGAATTACTTACTGTGTTTTTTTTTTTATTGATAGTGAGTGTTTTGGTGTTGTTACGTTTAAAATTAAATAAGTTTAGTCTGTTTCTTGTTTGAAATGCTCCGTCCGGTTCTCGTAGGTCGTGCAGTGCACTTGAGTTCTTTTCAACGTGAGCAGCTAAAGTATAGAAATAGAATTTTGAATGATTTCAGAGACATTAGCAGAGGAACCCTCAGGGGCTGATTCTGAATAAATACATTACCTTCTGTTACTGCTAGTTGTTATTTTTGGAGAGGGATGGTTTTTAGTTTGGTTCTGTATGTCACTAAACCTATATTCTAGCAAAGTTGCAGCTTTCCAGGGGTAATTAAACCCGAAATTAGCAGGCTCAAACTCAAATAGTGAGTTTAACATAGAGGGCCACTGCCCCCATTGTCATTTTGCAAAGGCTTGAATAAGCAAACGCAAAAATCAGTTTCCCACTGTAATACAACACTTCAGACGAGTCTTGTAGTACTCACATTCATCCACAGCAGTGTCTACCACTGAGTGCACCCAACAAAAACATTGATTTTGCATTGACCTGCAGTGGAATCTTTCTATATATCTTGTGGGGTTTTTACGTCAAGGCGGGGGCCACAAAATATTGCTCCATGGGCCACAAATGGCCCACGGGCCACAAGTTTGAGACCTCTGCTCTAAAGCCAGTAAATGATGATCTTAAGATGGTGTAGACTCTAACATTTGACCTAAAGTTGGTCAGATTTACCCTCTAAGAAACAACAGCCACTGCTCTTTACTAGGATGTTGTAATTTTATGACATGTTTCACATTTGGTGTGATGCTTGGAGAAACGGCAGGACTGATGCAGTGTTTTAACCTCATGCTGCCCACTTAGTGACCAAAAAAAAAAACACCCAAGTCATTGTTTCTGCATTCTACGAAAATCTGCATGAGAGGTGCAGGTCAGCTCAATGCAGTTTAGTGAACGACAGATTAAAACCAGGCTGGTTGACTTTTTTTTTTTAAATACAATTTGTTTGGTTTGTATCACATTTACACAATGATATTTTTTTGATGGAGCTCCACTGTTTAGCTTTGTCCTAACGCCTCTTTGCTTTGCATGTTACAGTATTATGCACTTCAGATTCTGGAAACGGTTATCAAAACAAGGTGGAAGATTCTTCCCAGGAACCAGTGTGAAGGTAAAACAGTACTTTTCTTCCATTATTACCATTGGAGTGAAAGTTCAAAGCCTTGGTGTGTTCTGTCTTCTTTGATGGTGTGACGTGCTGTTGCCATGTTGACTGTTATTCCCTCACTAAGCATGCAGCTTTGTTTTCTGCTCCACTGACCAACACTGATGGCAGCAGAATTCTGAACTGTAGCAATTTTAAATGGACAGGGCAACTGAACCACATGAGCACTCAGGTTTAATATTATTGGGGAAAATGTGACCATCCTTCCATCATTTCACTAATGCAAAATAGTTTACATGCTTTTTTTTTATTTCTGATATGTGTATGGATGAGGTACTGATGTAAAGGCTGCATATACACTATGGTTGTTTTGCTTTCTTCTTTTTTAAAGATCTGTTCTGATGTTTTAGATCTCTAAAACCCTTTTTCTACTTACTAAAACAGATATTTTAGGGTTTTTTTAGTGCTGTAGTAGCTTAACCAAGGAGATAACACTTGTGTCCAAGCAATCATATCAGGATGCAATGTTTTCCCAATACTGGGGGAAGATACAAATCCAGTGTAAAGTCCTATAAAAACTGCCAAGTCAGTTTTGTACCACACAATACAAGCAAATCCACAAAGCTGGAAAATCTGTCCGTTTCTGGCCGTTGGGTCCGTGCACCGACGGATCTAGCCAATATTCACTATAACGTTTCCAAGAATTAGGGAGTAGAAATTTATTTTTGACTTCAGCCATCACTGACAAAAAAATAAACTACAGCTTCTCCTCCTTTCCTTCCTGCCCAAAATATGCAGACTTGCAGGTTTTCCACAGACTTGACAGGCACAAATTGCACAAATATGATTCTGTTGAACATGTCAGGGCTCACATTCTGTGCGAGCACAATGTAAACCACCATTCCATACTGTGTTGTTCACAGCCACACAGGGTTCACAGATTAGTGAGTTGTATAAGCATGTTATGGGCAACTGGTTGAAGCCTTTGTTAAAAATAAAGGTTAAAACGGAGCGGCCTGGGTTCTCACTATCGCAGTGAAAACAAACTCGACAACTTGCTTCTGTCTGCTGTGGAATTCTTGAGGTACAGTGAGTTGTTATAAAATGGCAGGTTCTAGTCGGAAAAGCCCATGTGACCAAAAGACTAGATACCCTTGGTAACTAGTAGTAAGGACTACTGCATATTTTATTGGGGGCAGGGATTAGTTTAGTGGATGGTACAGCAGGTTTGTGTCATATTCATAAGTCACTTTACACTTAATAAGTGTAAATTTATTTGTTTACATACATAAAGCAAAACAGGTTTCTGTTCTTGTTTATGAGATATGTAGAGAAAGATAAAAAACTTTAATTGCTTTTATTGATGTCTTTATTCTACTTTTAAGTACTTATGGTTATAGCAGTGCTTCTCAATTATTTTGTTTCGCGCCACCCACTCTGTGCCGCAACTATGAATAATAGTCTATAAAATAGTTCTAGGAACACCTCTGCATAACATCATATCCTTGTTAACATAAAGAAAACAAAAGGAAAGAGATGACCTCACAAGAATGACCTTATTAACATTGTTTGTTAGTTTAAACTAATAAACAACTAACATTGTTTATTAGTTTATTAGTCTCAGTCCCTGAGCATTGCACCGCGCCCCCCAGGGGGGCCCGCCCCACTATTTGAGAAGCACTGGTTTATAGTAAGAAGTTTATCTCTTTAAAGTCTTGATACCCACATTTTTATTTTTGTAAAAATACATTGAATCTACGCCCTCTTTTTTTCTACAAAACTATTTTGAATTTTATTTTTTTACCATTACCTTAGACCTCCACACTTCTGAACATAGAGCTCTGAAATATATTTCAAGGGGCAAACTCTGAGGGTTGCAAGGCGACAGGCAAACATGTCTTTCCTCCCTGTGTGTCTTGAGTACTGCCAGGTTTCCAGCTGTGCTCACTACACAACAACAAAAAAACCCACACATTTTTCTGATTGCCGGTTGTGACATCAAGCTTTCTCTGAATCGGGGCTGGAGAGTTTATTGGCTTTTTTTGCATGACATTATTTCAAAACTGGCTTTTGCAACAGAAAATAATCAAAAAGGACCCATTGGAGTGGTAGTTGTATGCAGTGGGTTTTGTGTTATGTTGTGATATTTCAAAATTCTTAATATTGTTCTTCTTCATTGATGATCACTAACTGTAGCCCCATTGTGTTTGCAGGAATAAAAAAGTATGTCGTTGGTCTCATTATCAAGACCTCGTCTGATGCAGCAAATGTGGAGGTGAGTTCACTGAATCAAAAGCAATGTCTTTAAAGTAGACAATGTTTATCTTGAAAATAATTAGCTGATAACAGATGTTGGATATGGGTTTGAAATGCCTGCTATTACATAATATCCCATATAATAACATTACATAAAATGTACTGTGTTGTTAGAAAACACTTCTCCTCGCTGTTACTGTAAGACAAAGTAGCCCTTCAGTAATGAGCCACAGAAATAGACCAGTTTACTGTACTTTGATGAGTTGGTTCGCTTCAGTTAAGAGTTGGTTCTGGTTGAGGTACAATTTAAAGAAATGACATGCTAATGTCATGAGAATATTAACCTTACTAGAGGGGTCCACTGCTAAGTTTTTAACTGTTTGCACCAGTTTCAAAGCTCTTTAACTGATTGTTTTAATTAAATCTATCCCCACCTTTATTTTTCTCTTCAGAAAGAGAAGGTGTACATTGGGAAGCTGAACATGATCCTTGTTCAGGTGAGTCTTAATCTATAAACTTATGGAAAAATTCTATGCATTGTTTTACCCTTTAAAGAACTCTTTTTACAACAACAGTCAGTATCTTATTTGACCTTTACTTGACTTTGAGTTATTGTAATGATGTTTGCCTAACAACCTGTACTGTTGAAGTTGGTATGCAGGTTTTTGTTTTGTTTTGTTTTTCTTTCTTTCTTCAGACATGCATTGAGATGCTTTATCTTTAAAATGCTTGCAATATTCTGAATATAGACTGACAAAATACAATCACAGCCAATAGTGCTTTACTAACTTGGCAGTTTCCTTTGAGGAAATTGTAAGAAGACACAGATAAGATCAGTGTTTACAGGCAGATAATGTAAACCAGAGTTCCCCAACCTTTTTTGTGCCACAGACCGAATAAATGTTGTGGCAGATAAATACCCCTTAATAAAATTTACTTTCCGGTGTTCTGAATTATTTTCCTACCTATAAAATCTTCCTACCAGAATTAACTGTGCATGGGCACAACAAGGATTTCTCTGGTGCACACAGCCTATAACTTTCTGCTACCAGACCGGTATACAAGGTTAGAATCTTGTATTAATGACTATGCATCATTTTGAGTTTATTGTTGTTGTCTTCACTGAGAAAATATTTCCTAATCAAATATAGTTGCAGTAGCCATTCTATTGGTCAGTTCTTTTGTTGATATGGGTATGGATCAAGTGGAAGTAATAGACAAACGGGGCCAAAAAGGAACCATTATTTCTCTGCGGCCCGACACGCGTGGTGTTACTCATGCAGTAGTTGGTTTCCAGTATAAAAAACATTTTTAATCCAGCATCTGTAAACAACTACTTGTCTATCAGTTAATGTAAAAAGAGAGGGAGGTGTTTGTAAACTGCCTTCATGAGTGACTTGGCATTAATGTCAGTGTAAGTGACTCACTTCTTACGTCAGCCAAGTTAATGCTGTTTAGCCTTGGGGGGATTTCGGAGCTCCAGATTTTACTCTGCTCCTCTACAGGCTGAGTGCATGTGCAGACAAATCCTATATTCTTACCTGTGACTTGTTAATTGTCACAAATGCCCTTTTTTTTCAGCAAACAGTGACATCAAAATGATATTACCATCAGCTGATTTAATCATAGTTTAGGATAGGCATTGTAAATATGATTGTAGACTACTATTTGGACCAACCACAACCCCAGGAAAGAAACAATGTTCATGATATTTTTAGACACATGTTCTATCTACTGCACTAGACTCTGAAATCAGCCCCTAAACAAACTCACCTGCTTTTAATCCTCTCTTTTAAGCTGGGTCTGGGTTCAGCACCTCTCACAATCACATTAGAAATATCCTGTTGGTGTCCACTTGAATGATGTTGACTGCAGTGGTTTGTTTTTACTACTACGACGGGTTGATGTACACAGTTTATTTTTATAACCTCCAAACATATTTCTCTTTCTTTATCAGCCGAACATGAGTGCATCGACCAATGGCAGGACAACAAATATGTTTGTTTCTCTGTCTTCAGATCCTCAAACAGGAGTGGCCCAAACACTGGCCCACCTTCATCAGTGACATTGTCGGAGCAAGTCGTACCAGTGAGAGCCTCTGTCAGAACAACATGGTGATTCTGAAGCTGCTCAGTGAAGAAGTGTTTGATTTCTCCAGTGGTCAGATGACCCAAGTCAAGGCCAAACACCTCAAAGACAGGTCAGCCTGCACCACTTCATACTATTGTTCCTCTGAAAATGATAGGTTATTTATAATTTGTTGTTTTGTTGTACTCATTGAAAAATCATTTCAATGCTTTGACATGAATTGTGGCAGGTTGTCAATCCGATTATGTTTGTGATTTGTGTCTGGCAGGTTGTACGTTTTGTTTTTGCCCTGTTATTCTTTAAAAAAGACTTTTATTAATCACAAAATCCTTGATTATCATGGACCATTGAAATTGTAAATCTCTAACTGATTTATATCCACTTCTCTCCTTAGTTTCACATATATTTTTTTTTTTTTTTTTTTTTTTTTTTTTTTTTTTTTGTAGTTTTCCAAGTTTACCTGGTTTCTTTGTAGTCCACTTTGTCAATGTGTGTTAGTTTGAATGACATAATGGTGTTAAAATAAATTCCCTTTTTTCCACAGCATGTGCAATGAGTTTTCCCAAATATTTCAGCTCTGCCAGTTTGTGATGGTATGTATGTTTTTTTTAATCTATTTATATACTGATATATTATTATATTATATATTATTTTTTCTTTAACAAGTCTTTATGGCTTTGTTTTGTTTTGTTCAGGAGAATTCCCAGAATGCACCTCTGGTTCACGCAACACTAGAGACACTGCTACGTTTTCTCAATTGGATTCCTCTGGGCTACATTTTTGAAACCAAACTAATCAGCACGTTGGTTTATAAGGTGTGGATACATTATATCAAAGTAGATTTTAAAGTAGTAAAATGTTTCCTAAATATTCATCTTTACCACATTTTTTTTATTTTATCTTTTCAGTTCTTGAATGTTCCCATGTTCCGCAACGTTACTCTGAAGTGCCTGACAGAAATCGCCGGTGTGAGCGTCAGTCAATACGAGGAGCAGTTTGTCACACTCTTCACACTCACAATGTGTCAACTGAAACAGGTTTGTAAACATGCAAAAGTCCTGACATTTTCTTTGAACTCTGGAGATACAGAATAGGATTGTTAATTTATACAAATTCTGATTGACTTGACTGTCGTAGATGCTGCCTCTGAATACCAACATTCGACTGGCGTACGCAAATGGAAAAGATGACGAGCAGAACTTCATCCAGAATTTGAGTTTGTTCCTCTGCACGTTCCTTAAGGAGCACGGGCAACTCATTGAAAAGAGACTGAACCTCCGAGAAACATTGATGGAGGTAAGAGAACTCTGTTATTAGTTTTAAAACATTAAAATTACTATTTTTTTATTATACTGTTGTTCCTCATTATATTGTACCTTGTTATGCCTGTTTCCAAAATGATTTTTGATTTGTCCAGTACAGTACCATTGATGACCAGCAGGGACAGACTTTTTGAAACCTTTAGATACCAGTTTACAAACATTGCATTTTCTTTTAGAACACAGATCCATAAATTAAATTAGTTGCTGTTAAAGACTTTAAGGTTAATGCTTTATTATAGTTTTGCAGTCTAGTTAATCTAAACAACAATTAAAAAAAAACGTAATGAAAATAAGTCATCAGTTAAAAAAAATAAAAAAAATAATTTTTCCGCATTCCTGTGTTCCCATTTGCTATGACCTATTGGAAGTTGTCCATTTAGACATATATATTAAATATATGCACTTTCAATGTTCCTCTTCATTTGGATGGTGGTTTGACAGAAATGTGCAGCCAAAAGTTCTATACCTAACGCAGCACTGCCTCTCTGTGGCCAGAGGCTGGTAACTATCACGCTGTTGTACTGTAGGGAAATTAAAAAGGTTAACTGTTTAAATAAACATATGCAATAAATCATATAACCAATTTCCACAAAAAAACATGTGCGCTTACATTTTCAAAACGCAAAGTGAGCATCACAATGTGTGGGTCGGTACCACGTGCATTTGAAGTACAGTATGTTGGTGTAACCTTAGACACTAGCAGGCAGTAAGTGTACATTACAGAATAATCAAACTAATGTTCAGTTCCACTTAGGCTTATATTCTGTCTTCTTCTCCTCAGGCTCTTCACTACATGCTACTGGTGTCAGAAGTCGAAGAAACTGAGATCTTTAAGATTTGTTTGGAATATTGGAACCACTTAGCTGCAGAGCTCTACAGAGAGAGTCCCTTCTCCACATCTACATCACCCTTGCTGTCTGGGAACCAGCACTTTGACGTTCCACCCCGCAGACAGCTCTACCTGCCTGTGCTCTCCAAGGTAACAAATGTCATAAAAATTTAGTCTCTGTTAAATTACATTTCTGATTTAATTGATAAAATAATTCCAATAGTCACTTAGATTAGTATTTGAACTAACTGAGAGTTTCTTTTGGCAAAAAATGTTTTACCTTTTATGTGGAAACTTGGAAAACATGGTAGAAAAGTATGAAACATTTTCTTCTCCCTGTGTTAGTGTTCAACCTGAGCCTGGCGATACACTGTGATACATGCGATACAGTACCAGTGTCATATTAGAGAGTCATTTTTATGAGCCACCCCACTGACACTGTTTTAATCTCTGACAACAGGTGCGTCTACTGATGGTGAGTCGAATGGCCAAACCAGAAGAGGTGCTGGTTGTGGAGAATGACCAGGGTGAGGTGGTCAGAGAGTTCATGAAGGACACAGATTCTATCAACCTCTACAAGAACATGAGAGAAACTCTTGGTAATGTGTTTTCTCAAGGAGAAATATTCTTACATATGACTGTATCAAATGTTAAAAAATAACATTCACCATAGTGTATCAATGCATTATGTATTACTGCACAGTCACAGGCGTATCTGTACCATGTTGTTTTTTTTTATTTTGGTGTTGCCAACACTTAAATGATACACTTGACGCTAAATTTAAACCTATGCCTAGAGGCAAACATGTGTTTAACCTGAACTTACTATTTAGCTGCAATAACAACACTTAGTCATTGCTGTTGGTGCCAAGTTTAATCTTCTAGCAAACACTTCAGACATTGACACTAATATGCTGTTTTGTTTTGTTTTGTTTTGTTTTCCCCCCTGCAGTGTACCTTACTCACTTGGACTACGCAGACACAGAGCGCATTATGACTGAGAAGCTCCACAACCAAGTAAATGGCACCGAGTGGTCCTGGAAGAACCTCAACACGTTGTGTTGGGCCATCGGATCAATCAGTGGGGCGATGCACGAGGAGGACGAGAAGAGATTCCTGGTCACTGTCATTAAGGTGAAACAGCAACGACATTTATTTTTAATATCTGTCGACGAGCAGCAGGTGAACAATAAGTTTGATTTTCTTGTGTTTTAGGATCTGTTGGGTCTTTGCGAGCAGAAAAGAGGAAAAGACAACAAGGCCATCATCGCCTCCAACATCATGTACATCGTTGGACAGTATCCACGTTTTCTCAGAGCTCACTGGAAGTTCCTCAAGACTGTGGTCAACAAGCTTTTTGAGTTCATGCACGGTGAGAGGTCATCTCATTTAGTCTTAGCTCATACAAATTGACTTCTGCCTCTCATTATTGTTTTTTTTTTTCTCCTTCTTCCTTCATCAGAAACTCATGACGGAGTTCAGGACATGGCCTGTGACACATTCATCAAAATTGCCCAGAAGTGCCGGCGCCACTTCATCCAGGTGCAGGTGGGAGAGGTGATGCCCTTCATTGATGAGATCCTCAACAACATAAACACCATAATCTGTGACCTCCAGCCACAGCAGGTAAGAAGTGCTCTGATGTCCTGTATCATATAAGGTTTTACTGGGTCATTTGTGTCACCTGGTAAACCATTCACTCTGAAGAACACATGTTTTTTCACCTGATGAAAACATGTGATTTCTTATACTTACACTTCCACAATGTGCATTGAATTAAACTTTCATTTAAGTTGTGTTATTGTGTCAAGCAGCTCATTATAATGTTTATTTTTCTCTTTGTTTTCAGGTGCACACTTTCTATGAAGCAGTAGGTTATATGATCGGAGCCCAGACAGATCAGGCTGTGCAAGAGCACCTCATAGAGAAGTACATGTTGCTGCCTAATCAAGTGTGGGACAGCATTATCCAACAGGCAACAAAGGTGAGACACATGTTTGAATACTTTTAATTTAAGTAAAGGCAAAGACGACCAGTGGGCCTTTATTATTTTTTTAATCAATTCATCTCCTGTGCTTTTAGAACGTGGACATCCTGAAGGACCCAGAGACGGTGAAACAGTTGGGCAGCATCCTAAAGACCAACGTCAGGGCCTGCAAGGCCGTGGGACATCCATTTGTCATCCAACTGGGCCGTATTTACTTGGACATGCTCAATGTCTACAAGTGCCTGAGTGAGAACATCTCTGCTGCCATCCAAACAAATGGTAAGCAATGGGTGTCTCATAACTGACCAATAACGTGTCATTTCACCACATAGACATACATCTCTGAAAGATTGAACTGAATTTAAGCATCAACATGTTGGAGTTAAGGGAATTTATGTCTTCTTTGTGCGTTCAGGTGAGATGGTGACGAAACAGCCCCTGATCAGGAGCATGAGGACAGTGAAACGAGAGACACTAAAGCTGATCTCAGGCTGGGTCAGCCGATCGAACGACCCACAGATGGTAAGAGAGACATTAAAATCACACCATTCTTGCACCACTAACATGACTAATGACCAATTTTAGTCTGTGCTCCGTAACTACTTTTCACAGCGTTAACTGTTTTGTTTTTCCCTCCCAGGTTGGAGAGAACTTTGTCCCGCCGCTTCTGGACGCTGTTCTCATCGACTACCAGCGCAATGTTCCTGCCGCCAGAGAACCTGAGGTCCTCAGCACCATGGCCACCATTGTGAACAAACTTGGAGGGCACATCACCAGCGAGATCCCTCAGATCTTTGATGCCGTTTTTGAGTGCACTCTAAACATGATCAACAAGGTGAGGGCAACGCTGCAGTAAAACAAAGTGGTTCAACCAGGAATTAACAACTCTGGTACAGTTTGATGACCTGTTTTTACCTACTGTTGTGTGTTTACTAGAACTTTGAGGAGTATCCAGAACATAGGACCCACTTCTTCTACCTGCTCCAAGCTGTAAACTCCCACTGCTTCCCTGCATTCCTTGCCATCCCTCCAGCCCAGTTTAAACTTGTGCTGGACTCCATCATCTGGGCCTTCAAACACACCATGAGGAACGTGGCTGACACTGGTACGTCTGCAGCGGAGATCATAGAGATCAGACAAGCAAAGATAAATGAAGTTGAATCTGTAAAGGTGTGAGGAGAGGGCTTGATGTTTATTTCTTTCCTCCTCAGGTTTGCAGATCCTCTACACAATGCTTCAAAATGTGGCTCAAGAAGAAGCAGCAGCTCAGAGCTTCTACCAGACCTACTTCTGTGACATCCTGCAGCACATCTTCTCTGTGGTCACAGACACGTCGCACACTGCCGGTCAGATTTCACACAACCATTTTTCTTCCTCTGTGGTCTGATACTTTATTTAACCTTTGTTATCTTGTTTGCTTAAACTGGCCTGAACATGTGTGTCAGATAGGTGTGTGTGTGTGTGTACACACTCAAGTCAACGATTTGTGTGTGTTTGCAGGTCTCACCATGCACGCGTCCATCCTGGCCTACATGTTCAACCTGGTGGAGGAGGGAAAAATCACTGCAACTTTGAACCCTTCAAATCCCGCTAACAACCAAGTGTTCATCCAGGAGTACGTGGCCAACCTGCTGAAGACGGCCTTCCCTCACCTACAGGAGTGAGTATCACAAACACAGACGACACTACAGTCTGTGGTTTTTCACTTTCACTTTATAACCAGACTGTTAGGAAAATAAATATGTGATTTTTAAGTGGTTGAGAAAACGAGGAACTGAAATTTTCTCAGACTCCAAGCTGTTGTTTGTTCCAAAAGCAAAGACTTTTGGAAAAATGTCTCAGAAGTGGCTACTTCCTGTATCTCTTACCATCAAAAAACACCTGTGATATGAAGTAGAATATTTTCAAAATAATTCCATTTTCTAAGTTAGGGTCTTTTCTATATTGTGAAGATGAAATTCAGTGACACCTACAGATCTAGGAACTTTGGGGACTTTTTACTCACGTAGCTGAGGATTTACTGGTTTTTGCCCCGAGTCCAAAAGAACCCATCCATTGTGTTCATGTTTGCATGTATTGGTACTGCTTGGTGGAATCACAAGTGTCTACACATCTGTACTTGTAAGAACCTTGTATTATCCCTCGTTTATCTGCAAACCTATTAATTATTTAATTTTGTACCATTTACTTTCTGCATTAACCTGACTCTGAATCACTCCAGGGTTTAATACCAGACATTCAGGAACAATGGACACTTTCTCCTTCTCACACTCTCCTAACGCCCTTGATGGTTGTGTGTTTCAGTGCTCAGGTGAAGGTGTTTGTGACCGGACTGTTCAGCTTAAACCAGGACATTCCTGCCTTCAAAGAGCATTTGAGGGACTTCCTGGTCCAGATCAAGGTGGGAATTGTGGGAAACAATTATTAGCAGTTGAACATAAAACCGTACACCGTCATACTCCTGTCTTAGAGTTTGTCTCAAACAAAAGTGAGTGGAATGTAACGATGTGAACCATTTCTTTTCATCAGGAGTTTGCAGGTGAGGACACCACTGATCTGTTCCTGGAGGAGAGGGAAGCGTCGCTGCGTCAGGCCCAGGAGGAGAAACACAAGATCCAGATGTCCGTGCCGGGAATCCTCAACCCTCATGAGATTCCCGAGGAAATGTGCGACTGAGCGAGTGCATATCAAACAAACTGTGTACAGTTCTCCAAAACCCACCAACACCCCCAATATCACAGCAGACACAACTGAAACTCAAAGAGAGGCACTTGAGCGCAGCAGGAGGCCCAGCTTTGCCCCTCTCCTTCCCCCAGCCCCTCTCCGCTGGATGTTCGTTGACCAAAACCACGCCAGTAACGTGTAAATGATCGCCGTCACCCTGTGGCCCCTTTTTACCTAAAAAATATCTGCATTTTTTTATGGGAAACTTTTTTTTTTTTTTTCTGTAACACCTTTACCAGAAGCAAAGAATCAAATGCGGTTTAACGTCTCGTGCATGATGAGGTCGTATCAATTAGGACATCTTTCAGTTATTTTTCCTCTTTTTCTCACCATCTATTTGTTTATATAAATATGTATTCAGCCTGAGCAGGGTTACTTGATTTGTTTTTGTTTTGTTTTTTTTTTGTGTGTGTGTGAGACCAGCGTAACGTGTCAATTTGGCGAGACAGACAAGCAGGAAGTGAGTGGTGGCTTCTCCAGTGTCCCACAGCAGTGTGGGGGAATGTGAATCTGAACGAATGAAGGCTAGGAGATGCTGCAAGGTGCGCTGGCATCTGTTGCTTAACCTAAAAAGTGTTTGGCTTCTGCCGACAGGTTATTGTTATAATTATAATTTTTTTTTTTTTTTTAGGGAAAGCGAACATGTGCATATCATCCCGATTGTATAGCCTCTTTACTACCATGGGAACATTTTTGTTTTTCCTTTTTATTCAGTCTTTTGTTTGTGGATGTGGGTGTGTGCGTGCGCGTGTGTGTGCTGTCGCAGAGTCGACATCAGCGTTTTGTTTTTCCTCTAAGAGGATTGTTGCTCATTTGTGAGCCTTCATTAACGGGACGTTTTTAAGGAAGTGGTGGACGTCGTATTTATGGCTTTGTGGTCGGTTGCATCTTTCTATAACAAATCCTGATTAACTCAGACGGCTTTCCAGATTTTTTTTTTTTTTTTTTTTTTTGTTTTTTTTTGTGAATTTTACTAAGTTCTAGATTGTTTACCGTTTTCATGTCGTAGTGCTTCAAGCCACTACATTTAGAGCAAATGATGAATAAAAAGTGGGTTTACATTCAATTTTGTATTTTTGCAGTTGTTTTTTTTTTCCTTCATTTGTACCTGATCTGAGTTTTGTCAGAATTAAGACACCAAACTTTTTTTTTTCTTCAGAGCAAATGATTTGCCAACGAGTTGAATTGGAGAAAAGAATGTAAAAATCCAAATAAGCGCCCAGTCTGACGAGTTTCCCTTATTGAGGTGTTACATTTGTTGTGAACTTTTTGAACTGATTAAAGTTGAGAATTTTATAACCCTGCCTTTTGCTTACGATGTTTTAATTTTGCAACAAAAGAACAAATACAGAAGCAACATAAATAATGTTATGGTTAGTTTAATAGAAGCTGTTTTCTCCAAAAAAAAAAAAATGTTTACAGATGATGCTTCATTGAAGACCATGGTCTCCTCAGCTCTCTGTGGTGTTGCATCAGAGCTGGCAGACCATTGGGGATCATCATAACTGTCACGTCTCAATGTTAATGCTGGATTAGTGTCAAGGTCTTATTTCATAGCTGCTAAAGACATTGGGCGGAAATGAACCCTTGCTATTTGGACAGATGATGCCCCGTAGAGTGAAATAAAACTTTTTTTTTCTTCAATACTTTAGTTGTATGGAGCCTAAAGTAAAGAGTTCATCAAAGATAGTCAGGATAATAACAAATCTTACTGCCTGAATATAAACAACAGGCCTGATGAAAGTAGACTCAACTATATTCATTCTTTAGACCCTAAACTGACTCCAGGTCTGATTCTATCCTTCTGGATTGCACCAGGAACTTCTTCTCACCCAGGATTCCTGACCCAGATCCAGAAATCTTAATGATTTCTCGGAATCCAGTGTTGAGGAGGAGAAGAAATAACAGCTGAGGAAAAGCCCTTGCCCAAAGATCCAGGCACCGTGCCCAGCTTGGGGCAGATATTAATACCCCTGTGGGTGAGGGGGGGGGGACCCAGGACTCAGTAGCAGTTAAATGCCTGCTCTTTGACCTAAATTTCTGATTTGTGACTAGATGAACTCTTAAGTTTTAAAAAAAATCAATCCAAACAATAACTACCAGTGAATTTTTGGTCGAAAGATCTTCAGCCATGGTCAGACCCACAGTTTTGACTCTTCAGGCTCCACTACCCCGTTTCAGATGACATCCTGACACCTAGTGGTCATCGAAATACTCGATACTTCCGGGAGTCAACTGAGCTGAAAGTGTGAGTTCAGGTCATTAAGTGATCAGTGCCAGAAATCCTGTCAACACAGACCGAATAACTGCCCCCTGACCTGGATTCACACCAACACCTGCGGTGACACCTAACTCATAAAAGCCAGACAAACAGGTACTTATTTAAATGAAATAAATAATAATTTCAGTCAGTTTTTTTTCTATTTCAAACACAATCCGCGGGTTCAATCTTTGAAAACCAAACATCCTCTGGTTCATGAAGCAGTTCTGCGCTTTTCAGACGATTTAGCATCGTGTTAGCTTTCCAATCGTCCCGATTGTTTCTCATTTATCTTCCGGTTAGCGTTATATCCTTATTGTATTTCTTTATTTATTGTAAATCTTTCTTAACTACTTTGGTTACTCTTAGTTTGCATAACAACGAAGTTCCGTACGTTTATTGACCTGACGTCACTTGTCACTTCTTTTCTCTTAGCTTAGCAATAGCACGTTTATTCAACGAATTAATGTATGTTTATCTTTTAAGAATCTCACAGAAGTTTAACTCCTTTTTTAATCTACGTGTTCGTTTCACCTTACTATAAACCCGTTTTCTCTTAAGACTTTTAACTTTTTTTGCTTTTTAAATGTATTATAATGTATATAACTTCAGCATTTAAACGTTTGTTCTTTTTTTTACAACGGTAATTTTGTATTTCTCTAATATAACATGTTATTTCTTAACATGTCTTTAATAACGTTTTAAATATTTTTGTTTTTAATTATTTCAATTAACGTGAACCAAGAATATGTCCTCAAACGTCTTCTAAAACAGCTTCAAAAGCTAAACAGGCCTTAGCTCACATAAATCTTGGAGCGACCTCTGCTGGGCACCTAAGTTTATAGCGAGTTTATTCCCTTCTAAATTTTCTGCACAATATTATTTTTTTTCTTTTTCCTCACAATTCATTCGGCTTGCAAATCTCAATTTTTAAAAACAAAAAAATAAATAAAATATTGCACATAGTAAATATTGTCATGTTAATTATATTAAGCAAATGTAAGGTTAATAAAATGAAAAATAAATCTATTTTCATAATTTACATTAAGTATCGATTGATACAACGTTCTTTTACATATATCTGGGGACAGCGAGCATTTCGATTATATTATAACAAAGGTTTGTACTCAACCCTTACATTTAAATATTGCCATAATTATGTTATATATGTAGTGCACTATAATTTAATATATAAAGTATTAAATTATAGTGCATTAATGTGAGATGCTTTTACAATAACAACTAAATTATTATCAGAGAATAAGTAATCGATGTAATAATAATTAAATAACGTTGACGTATTAAAGTCTTTGCGTCTGTCAATACCCGAATTTAACCACTAGGCGGAAGTGTTGTTTTACTATTGATGGTCCGTTCTTTCGGCCGGTAATGACGTCACTTTACCCTTATTCACATGACCTCTGACATCGACACTGTTGGTCCTCGCACTGACAGGAGTCAAACTGGTTCAGACCGGTTTTTATCATATTTATCGTTTTCTATACTGTACATTAAACAGAACATTATTGGCAGAAACATTTCAACTAAATTTCTTAATACAATAAATACTAGCAGAAGTATTTGTCATCGTAAAGTTTTACTTTTATTTTAAATGTATTTTGGTCATAATGAGGATCTATGTTAAAATATATATATATACTGTATCACATTAGTAACAAAACAAGCTAAGGTAAATAAAGTTAAATGAAACAATAGATAATTCTACAAGTAAGAGTCCTGTGTGTCTTATGCATTACAATGTATTGTCATTGACACAAGTTGTAACACAAGAGTGCTAAAAAAATACTTCACAGAAATACATATGATATATCTGTGATGTGTCTTTGTTTTTATTTGTCTTGCATAATTAAAATATATATTTAATATATAAATAAATATTTAGTTCTTGCTATGTTTCTTACATTTATTTTAGCTTTGATATTAACATACATGTTTT
>JAFBJS010000900.1:0-10852 GCA_016785265.1 Paraplagusia blochii
GCTCCAGGTGGTGGACTGCAGTGTGTGTGGGTGTCGGAGCTCAGTTTCAGGATTTGTGTTTTTTTTTTTTTTTTTTTTTCTGAAACATGGTTTTTTTTTTTTTTTTTACAGACACATAGAGGTTAGCTCCTCCCCTGAGGCTTCGCAGGTGCAGCATGTTTACGCTGCCTTGGTCCGAGCACAAGTTGCCGTTTCCTGCCCTGAGGAGGCCGACGGCCACACGGACCAGGCTTTGCTTCTCATTGATATGTTTTTTTTAGAGAAGCTTAAAGCTGTATATCGCCAAAAGACAAAGAAACCATGATGTCAATGGCATCGGGGGGGCCGACATGAAGACAAATGTTCTGTGGACTAGAACGTGAACCACGGCAGATGATGAGGGAAGGAACAAGTCAGGAGAGAAGAAGAAGGTTTTATGGGATATTTTCATTAATATATTCATATTGTAATAGCTGTGTTTCTATATATATGTAATTATTATATATTTTTTTCCATCTTACATGTGTTTTGCTATATTATTACTATATTGTTATAGTATTTTTTTTCTGTTTTATTGTTACTGTGTATTAAGAAAACATTTTATAACCTAAAAAATTAAAATGTAACAATGGGCTTCCAGTGGGCTCACCACCTGAAGGAATGTCCCTGAGGAGCTAGTACGGTGCAACGTGATTTGGGTGGTGTTCAAGGAGACTGAAATCCCCATGACCCGGTAATGGATAAGTGGCAGACGGATGTAACAACCTCGCCTCCACTTTGCATCACATGGCTACTGGTAATCTGTGTTTTTGCTAATTAATTAAACAGTTTCTGAATGAAATGCAAAGTTGGGGAAATCTTCCGCCGCTTTTGCTTTTCTTCTTCTCCGATGTTTATTGTCATGAAGTGGAAAACACCCCAAATTGTGTGAATCTGAAGGCAGTGGTAATAAAGTTGGACATGTTTCAGTCAATAAATACGTCCCTCTCTGCTGCTTGTTAAAGAAGACAGCGGAAGGCAACCAATTAAAAAGCCTTGTTGAGTTGTAGCGGTGAGTAAACACTAGAAGTGTGCACGTAAATAAAAGTGTCTCTTCGCATGAATCAATGACTTTATTTTGGTCCGCAGCAGTATTTCTAAGAACAGTTCTACAGTGTGTCCATAATGAGATGCAGTAAACAGCTGGTATTCATTCTACGGGACAAAACATGCATAGGAGTTCATTCCAAAACCTTCCAATTCCTTGGAAAAAAAAAAAGTTTCTTAATTATGGTTCTATCTTTTTGGAAGAGAAATGATTGCAGCCTCAAGAGTCACCCAGGGTCACCTCACATCTTTAAACTATTCATTTCTCCTGAACTTGTAAAATAAAAGATTTCTAGCTCTTTGTTTTCCCATTAAAATTATTTATGAGCTCATTCAAACTGAATGGGGACGATGTCATTTGTATTGGAGTTCCGAGTCACTCCGAGCTTTCTTTCAGGGACGTTAAAATTAAATCTTCAGCAGCGCCTTGGTCTACATTTTGCTTTGGAAGAAAAAGTCCCATACTTTGTCTTAAATGACAGAGGTGAACCACATGCAGGACAGAGCTTGAGACCTTTGTTTTTGTCTTTTTTTCACATCTTTGACCGTCCAGTACCAAATAACTTCCAATGAGAGGCTGCCCAAAGGGAGCAGATGGTTTCTTTTGGTCGATCACATCATTATAATGTGCCTGGTAGTTAGGCATGCTGCTGCCGTAGTTGCCACTATGTGGCGCTGTTCTACCATGGTCAGCAATGTCAGAGGACATGAATTTGAGATAACGTCATGAAAAACACTAATATCTTACAAAGGGAAAACCATTCACACATGTAGTCAATTTGTTGACCTATTCCAGCAGTTCTGAACCGTTTTTGTCCTATGAGCACAATTGACCCCACTTTTACATAACAACATTCTGTTAAACCGAAAGACATTTTTTTTTTCCTTCTTCACAGAAATGCGTTTATGCTGCCAGGCGGGCAAGGAAATCTTTCCATTTGTTGCCTGCTGTTCTCTACTGAAAGTGAGTTGTGTTTCGACAGGTTGAGGTGTGGGAACTCCAGTGACTGTCACTTGTGCTGTCACATGATTGGAGCTGTCAATCGAAATGCACCAGCTGAGGGATTTTTGTATGCTGCATCATCAGGACTGCATTTATATCAATAAAAAAAAGAAACATTACAGTTGTTTAGGGTTGGATGTTTATCAGTCACCCACTCACTTTCATCAGCCTAACTGTTACCAGGTCTCAGGGGCAGCAGACATCAATCACACCGCTCCATACTGTGAGCCTTCCTGCGGGTGGAGAACTCACTGAAAGTTATGTGTTGGGATGGTGCTATGCTGAGGGCACCTTGGTGGCAACCTGGCAGATGGTGGATTCGAACCTGAAGCTTTGCAAACCCATTTTTTCTTAACTACTAGGCCAACACTGCCACCATAAGAATCCTTTAGGATCCCACATGGGGCCCCGATCCCTAGGATGAAAAACACTCACTGAACCTAGTGTCCACTTGATGCTTTCGGAAACTCAAAAACCTCAAGAGGTTGAGGAAACTCAAGAAAACAAATCCAGTGGTGCCTTAGCTTTCGAACGCATCAGCCCTAGTGATGAAAAGGCCTTTACTTTGAAAGCCAGTCGCGGCTGGTTTGAGAAGTTTAAGCAGAGAACTGCTTCGTGTGACTAGACATGGAGAGGTGGCGAGTTCGGACCAAAAGGCTGCCGATAAATACATTTTTACGTTTTTTAATTGCGATGAGACTGGTCTTTTTTGGGAAAAAATGCCGGCCAATACGTACATTACGAAGGAGGACAAAAAGATATGACATATACATCTACATGTTTACGACTAAATAGCTGGTTAGATACACATTTTATTGACAAAAAGTGCACTTTTCATATGGACCAGAACGGATTAATGAGTTTACCATTATTTCTTATGGAAAAAATTATTTCAGACCTCGACCACCGACCTGGAATGGATTATGTTCGAAAGCTGAGGCACCACTGTACACTATCAGAGAACAACCTGGAAGAGGTGACAAGCTCGACCTGGTGACGTCCCTGATGTAAGGCACAAGAGGGCGCCATTCTAGCACAAGGTCACGCAAACATTAGAAGCGTATCGTCAGAATAGACAACACAGTAAAAAAGGACAAACCCAGACCAGACCTGGTAAAGACCTTAACCTGGTCACCATTACGGTAATAATGATAAAAATATATACATGAATTTATCCACATTATTAAACCTGGGATATATACTGTACTCACCGCCAGGATATGTATAGTACTGTGGCTAATGGAAAACTCCATCTTCGCTCACAGCCCAGGAAATAAATTTAGTTGACTTTTGTCAGAGCACACACCCCGGCATACTAGAGCCAAAAAAAGCACAGACGTCACTGATCACGTTCACAGAGGCTCCCTTCAGCATATGTACATCAGACCCAGTGACAGCCAGTCACTGCAAACCCAGAAATGGAAGCAGCATAATAATGGAACTTGGCCATCATTCCGTGTTTTATATCTGCACCTGTGGAAGAGGCGGGGCATAAAAACAATCTCGACAGATAATAAGAAACAATCAGGGAGAATAAGATAATTAACAAAAATAGACTTGTTTTAAGAAGTCATTAAGTCCAGGAGCTTGTTTTCTCCATAGCCACGATTCACCAGGAAGTGCTGATAGTGACGCAGACCAAACATGCGCTTGTCCCTAAATATATATTTTACCTCAATGACAGCTCGCCATAAGGGCCAAGGCAGACCTTTCTTGAGAATCAGTTAAAAATGAGAACTCATAATTAGGCTTGCTCATTAGCTCGAAAGTGTCCCCGACACCTTACGCTAATTATCAGCAACAGACGTCATTGCACGCAGCAGCTCATTCTGCACAAACACAACTGCACACACTCGCACTCGCATCTACGCAGGTTCGGAGTTATTTACAGCCGATAACGTAGAAGCGCGTGGCAGCGGCGGTCGATTGTGGTCCACTCTCTGTGACAGTGCCTCCGAGCAGACAGAAACCAGGGAAGAAACTGAACACCATGCCCTCTTATCTGAGAACAGACAGGCGCTGATGAGCAGGAGAAGAAAAAAAAAAAAAAAAAAAAAAGCCGGAGCACCAGGAAAACAAACTTGTTTGCAGGTTGGAACAATTTGTCATCTGTTGGACGGGGGGTGTCAACGCAGGAGGATCCTTGAAAGCAATTACAAGCTCCAACAGTAAAGTGTTTTCAGTCCTGTACAGACAATGGCTGTGACTTCACAGGATACAAAAAAAAAAAAAACAAGGAAATAATAAACTGCAACAAAGTGAATGAATATTGGGATGGGTGGACACGGAATTGTCTCAGGGAGTGTCTCACAAGAGTATGAGAGAAACACAATCAATCAAAAATATCCAAAAAGGTATGATAGGTTCTGTCTGCCACCAAAAACACTTTATGTTTCATACCATTTATGCCCCAGGTTTGGTCAGAAATGACATCAGATGGTAAAACATCGACCAAATTCACAGTTCATGAAACGAAAACCAAAACCAGAAACCGAGGGGCATTTTGCTTGCAACAGAAAAAAAATCAGAATCATTATATATATATATATATATATATATATATATATATATATATTTGTGTTCCGGAACAAAAAGTAAAAAAATGCATTTCACACCAGTTTATTTCGTTCTATAAAAAAGTGTTTTGTTGCCTACACTCAAAGTTAATAGTCTCCTAGTCTGGTCTATGGTAGCCTACAATGACCTGATGAGGTTGACTTCCTGTGACGTTCACTGACTGAATGGAGAGAGTGGGTGGACCATCAGAAGAGGTCAATATTGTAGTCTGTCAATATGGAACAGACATATGGATGTTAGTTTAAGACACAATATCAATATAATTGTCCATGTCCATGATGCCCTCTGTAAAACTACTGTGGGTTCCTGAACACACCACACTGGTACGACTGTTATTTTTTTATTTTTTTGTGGGGAGAGGTCGACCACTCGTATCACAGGCTTGTTAACATTAAATATGTGTAAAAATATTAACATTATGTACTTCTTGCAGCAACAATTTTACTTTGACCAGGCAACAAACAAGACTAAATGCAAACAGCGATACACACACTCACATATGAAGTATGTATGTATATATACTGAAATTGTATAAATGAAGATATATGTATGGTCGACCCAAAACCCTTTAAAATACCTTTTTTTTTTGTTCAAAACAGAAAAATACTGGTTCAAGGTCCTGGTTCCAATAATAATAATAATAATAATAATAATAATAATAATAATAATAATAATAATAATAAAAACAATTACATTAATTTTCAACTTAAAAAGTGCAGTATGTAATACTATGCGCTGTCCAAACACAGTGTGATAAAGTATTACTTTGCGAGGCTCCTGACTACAGGAATCAAAATACTCCATTAAGCGGTGCAGGTTCACTGCTTAGCAAAGTTGTACTTAAACATTTTGACAGATTTTATTGCACTGTTGGAGGTCAGTAAACACAGCCCGAATCCACACATTATTTTGTCATTGTTGATAAATGACAAAATGAGAAAAGCACCTGAAAAATGTAGTAACTTTTCAACTCCATGAGAACTCCACACTTCAATCAAGGTAAGGTTGTGTACTTGACAAATACAGTGGGGACAATGTATTTTAGGAGGAGAGAACTAGTGGTTAAGGGACAGAGCTGGGGTCTGGAGGGTTCCAGGTTCAAAAACCACCAACTGCCTCGTTACCAGTGCCCCCCAGGTTGCTCAAAGTTGCCCACTCTGCTCTTTTTGGTGATTGTTTAAATACAGAGGTCACATTTTGTTGTGTGCATTGTGGATCACAATGCCACAATGACAAGGATTTTGCTTTCCTTCCTTTTTGTCGTGGAGTGTGGGGGGCATATTGACAAGCCTGCAGTCACTAGGTGGCAGCAACTCGTACTATGGTTTAAAAAAAAAAATTCATATGTTACCAGGTTTTCCATTGAATTCCTGGCGTGTGGTTCAGGTGAGGTGTGTGAATGTATTTCTGGCTCCTCGTGAAAGCATGAAAATAATTGAGAACCACCCTTGTAAGGCAAGAGTGTCACCACTTCTGCACAGTGCAGCGCTTGGATTATACCAGATGATGTAGCAAATTGAATGAATTATGGAAAAATATATATTTACACCTCTCTTGCATGTCATTACATCATCATGTTATTTTAATTTGATAAAAAAATTTGAAAAGTTAGTTTCATTTTGACATCTTGACTGTGATGTTCGTGTTTTTCCTGAGGATGAATTAATTAGAAATTTGCGAGAAAATGTGAAGTTCAGAGATATTTTCGACGCTGATCTAGCGATGCATTCAACTCTGTTTCAAAGTTTTAAAATACTATAAATCAACACTTTGGCTCAGGTGGAGAGTTTTGCATAGAGATATATAGTGATGGTGATAAAGGCCGATGAGCCTCACTCCTTAGTTTGGACAGACTTATACTCCTGTTTGTCTGAGATGATGGCACAGGGTAGGCTAAAGAGAATTTTACTCGAAATGATTCAGGGCTGAAGAGAAAAGGTCGCTGCTGTCAGGATGCTTTTTAGCGTTTGGAATTAAAACAATGGCAGAAGTTCAACTTTTTTTTTTTTTCCAAAGCAATTTCTCAATTTCAAACCGCCATTTTTTTCTGTAGCCAAAGAAAAGGAGTTATGGGAGCTGAGCAATATTTCGGATTCTGTCCGCCATTATTGAACATGTCTGTAATGCCTTGGTTTGTCCTTACAGGAAGTGAACACTTAAACACGGTAAGGACTAAGAAAATGTGTTAGAATTGTTATTGATATCAGTATCATTATCAATGATAATAAGAACATATTGGTAATAATGGGTAACATGGGAAAAGTAGTTTACAACTACATAGTACAGATCCCATGTGGATCAAGAGGGGAAACCTGAGACAGGAAGTTAAAATGGAATCTTTAGCATATTTTCACGACTATAAGGCGCACATAAAAGTCCTAGATTTACTTCAAAATGTGCAGCGTGCCCTATAGTGCAGTGCACCCCATGTGTGTTGTTGTTATAAGGCAGAGGCAGTAGAGAACACCATGAGAACGTTAAAGGGCCAAGTGTGGGCGTTGATTTGCTCCTGCTTTATTTTTAAATACGCACACTTAGACTTAGACTTAGAGACTTAGACTACCTTTATTGTCATTGCACAGAAAACACGACAGTGAAGTGTGGCAACGAAATGTCGTTGCTTGGCAACCCGAGTACACAGCAAACACTACAGGAACTTCAAAAACCATGAGGTACAATGTCTTGAGATGTTAATTACAAATTAACACTTGTATGCGTGTATTGTTGTTGTAAGGCGGACATAATAGAGGACACCATGAGAACGTTAAAGGGGGAAGTGTGGGCGTGGATCGTATATAAAGTCCGCACCTTATAATCAGGTGTGCCTTGTGTGTGTGTTAAATCTAGTCATGGAATACAAAACTGACACTGCGCCTTTTAGTACGCTGCGCCACATGGTCGTGAAAATACAGTAACTTGTACTTCACAGTACTTTTACTACAGCACAGCCGAGCCCCATAGTGTCTTCTGAAAAGGCGTTAATCTCTGATAAAGTATCATTAAACTGTCCAGAAATCTTTAACCTTTAACCTTCCGTGTCATTCTAAAACAGTTAACAGGCAGATGTGTAAACCCATCAAACACAGTTGATTTATGTATTTATTTATTTTTGGTTAAATTCCTGCTGAAGTTTAATTGGTTTAAAGTTTGACCTGTGTCAAACAGAGTTCTATCCTCTGTCTTCATCAAGGTCATGTGGTGAGTTTACCACAGCAAACAGGAGAAAATATATATTTTACCTTGCCTTTCTCCTATTAATCACATAAATTAACATATGATTATGATTAGTTGATTCATTTTTTGTTTGTGTCTTTGTCCCAGAGTGTGAGTCCATTTCAAACGCACCTCACGCAGAAATGTATTCACATTTCAGCAGGTGCTGGCAATTTAACAGTAAACAGGAATGGAACTGGGATTTTCTCCTGGTGTGAATTAACAACATCCGTACAATCTGTTTAATGATGGGGTGAGGGGAGGAATGCGGGGTGTGGGGGGTGTTTTACAGATTGTTACCATTAAAAGATATTAGGAGATTAAGAAGCAGACCTGATGTTGGAGTTGACACAGGGTGGAGACACTTTAACGGCTACGTTTTTTTTTTTCCTCTCATTGACACATCATTAAATCTCTTCAATTAGACGTTCTGTTAATTAACTGCTGCTCCTGTGGGTGTGTGCGATGAACGGACTGAGTCCAACTCTCAGCTGAGACATTGACTATCAAAGATGCCCACTGTTCACTTTGCTGATATGGTAAATGCAGATGTTTGTTGTGTGCAGAGGTGTGGATCACAAGGACAAGGAGTTTGCATCGTGTTCCTTTCCTTTCCTTTCCTTTCCAGGTCATTGCTTTTGTGCAGTATTAAAAATCATTTACATTTTTTAAATAAAAGGAAACAAAGAAATTGGTTTGGGCGCCATTTGCCCCAACAATCAGCACCATGGGTCCTTCTAAGCAGTTATCTCGAACACTGAAACTGACATAGTTGACGTTAACAAAGCAGGAGAAGACAGGAAAAGGACAAGTCTTTCAGATGCCAATTTCCTCTATTTGAAAGTTAATGCAAGATCTGAGAGATTTTGTTTAAGGCGTTGTGAGCAAATCAAGTCAAAATCCAGGTTTTTGAAAGAACAGACTTGGTAGAGATACCTCAAACATGGATTGACAAACTCATATCTGGCTACAGAAGATGTTTACAAGCTTTCCAAGGGGGGCAGCACAGCTCAGTTGGATGGTCCAAACTTTTGCAGAACTTTTGCCTTGTTCCCTTTGGTACCCACTCTACTGAGATTTCAACCCCTCACTCGGCAAGACCCAGAATTAAGAAAGCAGTACCAATGCTGAAGGAGAATGATTGAGTGATGATGAATGAATGAATGATGATGAGTCTTCCTCGACACCACCTGTCTCACTCTTACCTTTTCTGCTCGCGCAGTTAGAAAAAATGCATACATTAGCCGCATCTCTGCAAAAGCCGCAGGGTTGAAATTGTGTGACAAAAGTTGCGGCTTATAGTCCGGAAATTACGGTACTTGTAGGTTTACAGATAAGGAAGAAGAAAACACCAAAACCTGGTCAACCATCTCACCAGGATGAACGAGTTTCAGTATCACTAACACCAGGCTACACCCAAATAATGTTCACTTACTTCAATTACTTACAATTCTGGTTTTATACAAATAAAAATACTCTGCTCAATCTTTATCTGAAATATGAGTTGTTTAGAATTCATTAGTTATTGCATTATAATCTGATTTTAATAATTAATGCTGACAGTTTATGTTTTATTGGCTTATTGGTGTGGATACATCTGCAGACGGACCTTTGGTTACGTTCGGGACCATTGTCAACATCAGGGGTAAGACTTTGACTACAAAGAGTATTTTCAGTTTGTATTTATCAGTTAATTACACAAACTGTTGATGTTATGAAAAGACATCAATATTTGCAAACAAGAATTCAAGGCAACTTATTTCCTTAAGCACTTACTCTTCTAACGAACACTACTGTTGCATTCTGTGCATGAAATGTGAATAATCTAATGTTATTACCCCACCACAGATTTTTTTTAAACCAGAGGTTAAGTCCAAGGACAGCAGCTGTTGGACAAATAAATGAAATTGACAGGTATTTTTGTGAGTTCACTTTGTGTGTGAAAGTTCTTATTAGCTCCAGTTTGAGAAGCTGTGGAGTTAATACAGGTAGAGAATTTTAGCTCTTCCGCTGCATTTTCACCAATACCCTTAAATGTCAGCGTGTGTGTTTTATAAAATGGAAATTTATTTTTCAAAATGTCAGCTTGGTTTACAAAAATATGGTGTTGGAGTATTTTTCCAAAATGTCAAATTTGTCTCCATCTTTGTAAGAGTTTTTAACAGATCCCGACGGACGAGCGTATGAACATGAACACGTCCGACCTCTCAGAAGGAAGTGACAGAGGATTAACAACTCCTCTGAGGCGAGAGGCAAAATCCCTGATTTTCTCTATGGACTTTGGTGTGAAGAGCGAATAGTTCACAGCTTTACTGTCCAGCTGGACCAGGCCAGGAAGGGAGGACAACATTGGCAGACGGTGGAAAAAGGAGGTTAATGGTTTATCAATGGCTAAATTGTGTTCAAGTTAGAACTGAAAGTCTGCAGGTTTTGGTTTAGACCCAATGTTTGCAAAAACCACTGACAGTGCTAAAAAAAGTTAAAAAAAAATATATATTTTTTTTTTTATTTTTATTTTTTTTTTACACTTTTAGAATTTATTATTATTATTACACTTGCTGCAGCTGTCAAAAGAGATGCATTCAGGTTCCACTGAAATATTGAGATTACCACAATTGCAGCAGTTTGTCTTGTGTGGGACAAAGTGTTATTAAAAAATAAACATAAATTAGGTTATTTTTTTCCTAGCTTTCCCATCCTAACCTTGTATTTTTATTATCCCTCCTTAGCGCCCACCGGTGTCTTACACACAAATTATACAGACTCTTTACACTATTTACACGGAAACGGATAGAGTCGTAAAAAAGCACTCAACGGATATAAAAAAAAGGTGCCAAAAATAAACAGAGCATCCAAGGAACGAGTTAAACAGGGACGAGGGAAAACAAAAGTGACTCAGCACCATGGCACTGAATTTAGCAAGGAAATAACTCTGGATTCCTCATATCTTCCTCATATAGGTATTTATTTGTATTTCTTATACATATATGTAAA
>JAFBJS010000900.1:11133-48598 GCA_016785265.1 Paraplagusia blochii
TGTTATTTTTTTCCTAGCTTTCCCATCCTAACCTTGTATTTTTATTATCCCTCCTTAGCGCCCACCGGTGTCTTACACACAAATTATACAGACTCTTTACACTATTTACACGGAAACGGATAGAGTCGTAAAAAAGCACTCAACGGATATAAAAAAAAAAGGAGCCAAAAATAAACAGAGCATCCAAGGAACGAGTTAAACAGGGACGAGGGAAAACAAAAGTGACTCAGCACCATGGCACTGAATTTAACAAGGAAATAACTCTGGATTCCTCATATCTTCCTCATATAGGTATTTATTTGTATTTCTTATACATATATGTAAATATATATATTTACTGTATATTGATATATGCAGTATAAGCAGCACATCGCAATAATTCAGTTTCTTTTTAAAGCAATTTTTTTTCTGAAGGTCAACATGGTGAGACCTGGGTATTGCAAAATCTGGTTGTCATTATTATAAAAAGGATAATGTTGCATTCCAATTCCAATGTCAACTTTTTTTTTTTTTTTAATTATCATGAATTACATGTATATATATATATATATAGATATATATATATATATATATATATTATCGGCAGAACAATACTAAATACTACAAGATTTGTATTGTTTCCATTCGTTTTTGTTACTAATTAAAATAAAACTGTCTTCTATCATCTCTGAGGCGTCTCTCTCTCTCTTCACTTTGCCGTGCCATAAAAAAAACAGCTCTCTTCAAAGGGCTGAGATTCCTATGAATAATGTATCTGACACACTTGGATTTTGACTGCACTCTTGTAAAAATGTTTATTGTCATTTACCTGGTGCGTTTTGTGCACAAAGTGAAGTTTTAATGTTACAGTCTCACAACACTTTTTTTTCTCTATTTTCAGCAATACAACTGTCAGGGTTTGTAAATATATGTAAATAAATAATCATGTTTTTTTTTTCCGCCACATAATTGCATTGAGAATACTGGAATCTGTTCTAAATAAAGACTGCGGCAGAGTTTGCTTTTAATAAATTTACATAGGGAACAGCAGCGCTGTTATTGTGATGCAAAAACACAGCTTTTAAAGATGAACACTACTCTATTTCCACGGTAGATGGTATGTTGCCCATTATTCCTTGACTTACTTGTTGTGTTTGTTAATTAAGAATCTGTGTGTTTTTTTCCTCATGGTTAATTGAACTAATCCTAGTTTCAAGATCAGATTTCAGCTTTTTAAAAAAATTTGCCTGAACTTACAAACCCACTATTAAATATACAATTAGACCAGTTCTCACAACTGGAGAACGAGCATTTCATTTTTGTCAGTCTGCACACATTTGCTGCACCCTTATGAATAGGAAAGGGAATTTTGGTTTGTGAGCAGTGGCTTGGGTCAACACATTATAACAATGATTCTCAAATAGTGGGGCGGGCACCCCTGGGGGTCGCGGTGCAATGCTGAGGGGGACACGTGTCACACTGGGAAACATCTTTTTTTTTTTTTTCTGCCGTACTACAATAAAGTGTAACTGCACATCCTTGTAAGTTGAACTATATCTCTTTCTTTTTGTTTTCTTTATGTTAACAAGGATACAATGTTATTCAGATGTGTACCTGGAACTATTTTATAGACAAATGCTATTATTTATAGTTGTGGCAGAGAGTGGGTGGTGGTGGTGGGGGCTGGGGTTATTTTATTTTTTTATTTTTTTTCTTGCTAGAGGATGTGTAACAGAAAATAATTGAGAAGCACTGCATTCTAATCTTTGACCGGGCATGGGTAAACTAAGGCCCGGGGGCCGGATGTGGCACGTTGAGCTTTTTAAAGCGGCCCACCTGCCTTGTCAAAATTAAATAATTGATTTGTATTATCATTATACTTCTGTCTTTTCCATGCAATACGGCAGTACTTCCAGTGGGTGACACCAGAACGGCTAAGTTATATAGAAGTTCCATCTTTTCAAAAATTTTGCTCACTTCTGCTGTAGACCAATTGTAGCTAATTGATCAGCCAGGAAACAATTGCTCCCTCCATGGTTTTTCCTTCCCAATACAAAGGAATTATCTCAAAAGTCTTTCACTGTGGGACAACTGGATTCTAAACAGTGATTTAGAATTATGACTAACTTGTACTAAAACTGTGACACCGATTGTCAGTCAGTCAGGAGAACCAGAAACTTTTTTTTTTTTTTTTAACTCAGCCTAATGCTGTCCATCTCTCTGCTGCCAAGTTTATATGGCACTAAGAAGGTGGATTGCCCAGCAGTCAATCTGTATCCAAACACAAAGAGCCCAGCAGGAGGCCGACAGCAGGAAGAGAACACGCCACTTCACTTGGTCCTCCTCCAGAAGGAGAGAGAGCCTATTTAGACCAAATCAGACTTGACACTTGTACCAATGTAATTAACACACATTTAATTCAACACCGACTCTTCCTCGCGCTCACACTCGTCCTCCCACACAGACACTTTCAACACCCTCGTACAGCCAGAACTGGATCTGTGGCCAAGCGTATGATTATGCCCAACTCTGTGAAATTGAAGTGCTGCCTGGGCTTTCATCAGCCATCGCCGCAATCATACAGGAAACATAATGAGGCCATTAGGTTTGGCCGGTGCTGCCTTCAAGTCCGTCGGCCGACTGGACGGAGTTTCTGCTGCTGCACACCTGCGCATGACTTCAAAGCTTTTAACAACTTGACTGGATGCGGGCTGAGGCAGCTCGCTGCCGCAGCAGCAGGTGCAGTGCTCTCTGATTGGCTCACTCTAGAATGACTTCCTTGATTCGATGCCCAGGAGTGTTTTAACATTATGTGACACTTGAAGTGCATTCGCTGCCCTTTATCTGGGGTAATAAAATACAGCCTAGAATGTGCTGACTGAGTGAACTTCAGTCAGGAATCTAGATCCTTCCATCTGCACAGCGTTGGGACTGGGTGAGTTGCCTTTGATTAGTTAATTAAGAGATGCAGCAACCCTTATTTCCCACAGCAGAACAAATGATGGGCATACTTCAGCCCACAGGGTGGCAGCAAAAGCTGTTAAATAAATTGCAATAAGAAGATGAACTAAAACATTCAGCAGCTAATTTCAACGCCAACATCTCAGTACGACAACCAGATCTAACTCCACCTCCTCAGGAACCACCGCTCTAACGAATACCAAGATATACACAAATGCTGAATAGACCCGAAGCTTATGCAACGGGCCTGACTCGGCAGAAACAGGCAACACCAGAATCCTGTTTCGCCAGCAGAGTTCTGTGTTTCTATTCCTCACATCCAAATGGGACCAGGTTGGTCCATAAGCGTTTTTTAGCAGGACGACTGTTGTGACTGTGCTGACACTTGTCTGCCATTTGTCAGTTAGTCAATGCCAGAGTGACTTTGTAACTTCCTGTTTCCTCCAACTTGCCAATGATCCCTGGATTTTGCTGTTGGTTGGCAATCTGTTGTCATTTTGTGAGGTGAATCCATCGTTAGGACAAGGAAAAAAAAAAAAAAAAAGCTGAATGAAGCAGAAATGTCTCATTATTTTAACGCTATTTTCACTCCCTGTCTCATTATTGTTGACATCTGCTCTTTCTTGACGGTCCTTTGGTAGCTTCTCCTCCTGGACTGAGATGGAACAAGTGGAGCTTCAGCACCACAGAGGTTACCAGGAACAACCTCAAAATCCCCTACAAGCCCACTTATGGTACAGGCACCAGAGCTAACGTTAGGTACAACAATCCAGATATAGACATCAAAGCTGACGTAGGCTCCAACATGTCTTATAGTGTGGCAGCTACCAGTCCTGCCTTGAAGGCAGAGAGCAGAGAGTCTGGGTCCGATTCCCAGCGGAACCACATACAGTGCTCGGCCTTTACCAGGGATAGATAGTTAACAGTAGCTCCTAACGCAACACAATGCAAGCTAGATACAGATACAAGCTAATGTCAACCGAATCAATAGGAAGGAAAGGAAGGAAAACAAACTCTTTGTCATTGTTACATTGCGATACACACCACTGTACACAACAACATGTCACCTCTGTATTTAACCCATCACCAAAGTGAACAGTGAGTAGTTTTGGGGCCATGCTCAGCTCAAGTGGTAACCTGGCAGCTGGTGGATTCAAACCCGGAACCCTATAGATCCACGTCCAGTATCTTACCACTAGTCCACCACTGCCTCCACACGCTTATGTAGTTAGGTGTATTCATTATATAAATTATCTCTATTTCACTAAATTGTGTTCATTTGTAATGCTATGTTTATATTATTATATGTATTATGTATCTAGAGCAGAACTGGACAAACGTTTTGACCCGCAGGCCACAACGGGTCACAGTTTTGGACATGGGAACCGGGTCAAAAGCAGAAAGATAAATGGCGTGTAAAAGTCATGTATAAAACCTAAAATGCTAAATCTCTAATAGCCTTTCTGATGTCATCTACTTCTTCTAATCACAGGCACTGGAGGGAAAAGGATGATAAAACAAATAAATATTTAATTTGGACAACGCTGGCGGGACACATTAAAAAGCTCAACATCTGGCCACCATGCCTGACCTAGAGACATATTTCAGTCTCTCCATTGATAGTAACCATACCCTTTACACAATTTGTGAGAAATACCTTATAATCTATTCAACTCAGGTGAAGACATTGCTCCACTTTAAGGACAGTTCCTTTCCTGACCAAAAACAGTACGACCATTCATCGTGTGCATCCCAGCAAAAAAACTCCAAACTCTGTTGTAGCATTTCAAATAAGATGAAGTGACTGTGACGATCCAAGCGGTGTGAAAAATGACTTAACCTTTCTTGGCCTACATTCTCCCACTCATCCTACACGTGAACACACATCTCACGCGCCACACAAGAACCTCGCCATGTTTGTAAAACCATAGTGCATGAAATCTGGAGGCGAAGTGTGAGGCGAGGACCGAACATGAAGTTTCTCCAGAGAGGGAGCAGCCGTGAGTTTAGCTCTGGAGTTTCGGGCTCGATTCTCCCTGCTACGACATCATGCTGCTGCTGCAGAACAACGAAGGGTTGGAGGGAGGAAGGAGGGGAGGCACATTTGTAGACAGTAATTAGACAAGGAGGTGGGAGGGAGAGATTGAGGGATAAGGGAGATAAAAAGCCCACTGGAAGGGTTACATTATTTATGATACTCTGGTTATTTCTCTGCCTTCCTCCAGAGCAGAGGGACGCCAGGGTAATGAGGGAGAGGGAGAGGGAGAGGGAGACGGAGAGAGGGAAGGGGATGGAGGGTTATAATCTATTACCATCAGTAATTCAGGTTGAGGGTAAAAAAGCGGAACGAAGTTCTGTCTTTAAATACTAAATCACATCGCGTCTCTGCAGCCACTTGGTTAGAGATGCTGCTCACAGCTGTGTCCCCAGTGCCTGGACTCCAAGGTCTCCATAAACCACAGATGCTGCACAAAATGCAGGAATGGTCCGTACCAAGGCAGGCATTTGTTATCAGCTGAAAACAGACAGGATTTTTAGCATCAACTTGTAGATAGGGCGTGCAAGTCCTGACTGATCAGATCTATTAATCAGAAATATCATATGGGGGTTAAACTAAACTTTGTGCTTCTAATGAGTACTTGTATCTCCAGCTGTTTTACCGAGCACAGTCAACATGTTAACTTTGTCCAAAATTAAAAATAATATATTAATGGAGTCTGAGGAGCAGCAGAAATTCTGGAAGTTTCACCTCTAAACATTGACAATATTCCCATTGTCATGGGTTCACCGGAACAACATCTACTAACAATGACTTGTAGGATAGGTCTCGTTCATCATGCCAAGTTTAAACTCTTCCACTGAGAGTTCCACACTACAATGAGGGTCAGGCATCTTTCAGCTTCAACGTTTGACCATATGACTACCAGCGTTGGGCAAGTAACTTTAAAAAAAGTAACTTATTACTTTTCTAGTTACTGCTCTGAAAAAGTAACTAGTTATGTTAGTAGTTACTAAATCATAAAAGTAACTAATAACTAGTTTCTTTACATTACTTTAAAAACACATTTAAAAGTTTAGTGTTGTGTTTTGTAGCAACTATCATAATGAAATGGAGTGGTACAATAAAAACGAAATAGATGTTTTGACACTTTGACAGGCATCTTTATTGTAACCTCAACTTGCCACTTGCCGTTGTCTTTCTTGTGGGTGTGTGCTTCAGCACCACGTTGTGTGTGTGTGAAAAAATTAGCCTGAAATGTTAACCTGTGTCAACCAATCATCGTTCATTTTCACTGCATCAGTTCAGTTAGTGTGCACGGCCGTCTTTCACTCATGACTGTGAAAGTTACCATACACAGACACACACACACACACTGACAGGCAGCAGACAGACTCCACGGACACACAGTCCTCTCTCCGTGGCCGGGAGAAACCGTCCATTTGGACCACAGATAGCCCTTTTACACCACAGTAACATTAACGGTGTTACTGAATGGGAATAGATTACAGAGAAAAGTAGTTTCATTATATAACGGTGTTACAAGTAAAGCGTTAGTCCCAACACTGATGACCACATTACATACAAAGTAAGAGTATCGTAGCATCAAGGCAAGCAAGGTCCTCTGGACAGAGTCAGAGAAAATAATTTTATTCTATTTGTAATGATTGTCATGACACCCAATTATTCCTCCAATCAAATTCTAGCCTCAGGTGTTGCCAAGTAAATCTGCTCTGAGGACCTCATATTCAGTTGTACTATTGCTGAAAGACTTTTGCAACAAGATTGGTTCCTTAACCAATCAGATTTTGAATAGCCATCAAACTGGAATAACAAGGCCTTCTAACTGGCCTGCAGCTACTTCGATGATTTGTATGATTTGATTCAATGGTCAAAGAGCAAAGTCTCGAACCCACCAAACTGCACAAAGCGTCATGACGTCGGAGAATCACATTTTCTCTTTGTCCCCTGCTCAACAATCAAGCTCACATTCTCAGCCGTAAGCGTGAACTTATAGGACATATAGGACCGGACAGACTGGACCATTGGGCAACAACATAGATCGAAATGATAAAGGACATGATGTCAGAGGTGGAACAATTAGATAGTCTGAGCTGATGCTAAGAAAAGAGTGGAAAACAAAAGGTTTTGTGTGCAACTAATCGGTTTTGGTGACTAAATGTGTTTTTTTATTATTATTATTATTATTTTAACACTGTAGTTTAATTTTGTTTTTAATTTTTTGTGCATTCAGCCAGAGCTGCAGCTAAATTGTGCTTAGTGGGCATTTTGTGTTTGCCATTAAAATATCTACTGTGGTTTTCTAGGAGACATCATCTAATTGTTGCTATATTTCTGCATAATGCCGATTGATTTTATGAAAAACTTAAGTTATGAAATTGTGTAATGGTTCAGGGAGGGCAACTGATCTAGGTGATCAGTTACACTGATTGGAACCCGTGTGAGCTGAAACTACAGATTTCAGTATAAATATCAGACGTAATAGTTAGTATACAGCTATCCATAAAAAAAAACTAACCCTCACATACTAGTAATCAAGCACAAGTGTTTACTGCTAAGTATTAGACATTGTCCATGCAGCAGTCTCAAACTTTCCTGTTGGCTGTGAACAATTTACATTTTCACTCTGTGACGTTTCCGTTTTTTAGAGGATTTCCACCAGGGTCTGCAGGAGTGGCTTCACTTCACAAGAGGGATGTGAGAACTTCAAACAGGCCCAGCCCGCTCCATTGATGCTGTGCCAGACGCGGCTGCTCTGCCTCTGTGTGAGCACCATTTTAAAGAGCACTCCCCTTTGATATGGACTGACATTTAAAATCCACATTTTTTTTCTTAAAACATTCCAATTTCGAGGTTTTTTTTTTTTTCCTTTGGAAATCTAACAAACAGTGGTTGTGTACCTAAATGCCACATAAAAAAGGAAGGTTAAAAGGGGTGGACGTCGTCAAAACTGAGGACAAACCTGTCAGGGTATCGGTTCAAATTTATACTTTATAGGTTGAGATAATATTAAATATAAATAATGACATAGTTCATTACACTTTATGCAAGATATTATTGTCAATGGTGTCAATGGTCTCCAAGCACCAGTTTGACTGTTTGTTTTAAATGCACCCAGATAGTATAAGCGGGAACCACATTTGAATAATATGTCAAGGTTCTGGTAAACAAAAAACTGTGTCCCTTTCCTTAAATTCTAGTAAGGAACATAAAGCAGACGTTTTAAAATCAGATTCCATTTGGTCCACTGTAGCAGTCTGTAGGGAGAAATCATATGTATCAGAAACAGCAAGTCAAACTGTGGAAGCAGCCATGTTGATGGACTATTGCCATCAATCAGCTATGTGATTGGTCTAGCATGATAACTTGTTCAACCGTATTATCACGTAGTTCGGAGACATTGGAATGAGATGGAATGAAAATAGAGTTCATTTTCCAACCTGCCGTGCAGAAGTATGAGCACAGCCATCACATGCATCATATGTTATTTCTACATGTTACCATATACACACTGTAACTTGTTTTGGCCTGTGCTAAGTTATTAAGGGTTCGTGCAAAGAGACAAAAACTGAACTGCATGTATTGGACAGAACCAGCTAATTTTCCAATGAGAGCACGACAGTTAATAGGCATGTAAAAAATACATCCAGGATCATTCTGTTTTTCTTTATTTATTTTGATCGATAAAATCAACTCAAGCACAACACTGCCAACTACAGGCTGGAGTGATTGTTTGTAGGTGTCAGTGGGGTGCCAGAAATTAGTAAAAAAAAATTGACCAGTGTTCGAGATACACTTTAGGTTTAGCATCAAACAAAGTGAGCTCATTTGTTTTCATGTTTAGTTTTTCTTTTCAAATTAAGATTAAATGTTACCAATTGGCATTCTCAGAAAAAAAAAACAGGAATGTAGGCTGAGCAGAATCAGAAAGAGTCAACTGGACTGGTACAGGGAGTGTATTTAGCTCTGTGTACATGCCTCACAGCCCACAGTACTCCCCTCCCTGCCCCAGGGAGCCCCCAGCGTCGTTAGGCTCTCTGGCTCAGATAGCAGCGGTAAAAGACACAGTCGAAATATCTGGAGGAAATAAGATCAAGAAAGTCTCTGGACCAAGGAGAGTGGGGATTTTGTGTGGACATAGAGGTCAGCCAGGCACACAGTAACGACATTCCACTGGTTGAGCAGATCTGGCCCTCAGACTCCTGCCTAAAGGTCAGTGGAACAGGGCACATGATGACCAGTCATCCGAACAATGATGCACTTCCTTTCTTTCATGAAAAAAAAAGATCAGAGTTTGAATCCTCTGTTTTCTCCATAAAAGATAAGTTTCAAGAACCTCTCCTTAGATATAAGACTGGTGAAAATTACTGCAGTAAAACTTTTAAAGCTTGAACAATAATACCTGCTCCTGTGGACTTTACAGGATAACTGGACAGTCCACTCTCATTCTTTTTAATGGCAACGGTAAGAAACAGTAAGGAAATATTAGTTTTTTCTAATTGAATGTAGCAACAGATTTGTCCTTTTCTCATTTAACCTAGCACTAATCAATCCAGTTACTTTTTGTTAAGTAAATGAAGATGAATAGTCTGTTATGGATTAGAGAAACTATGGATGGGCAGAAGACAGGAGGAAGAGCTGTAGGTGGCAGAGTTTAAGATGCTGAGGATTCCCTTTAAGCAAAGGATGGACAAAATCAGGAATGAGGTGATTAGAAGGACAACACAGACAGGAAGGTTTGGAGAAAAAGTGGATACATGTTTTCATCCTAGAAAGGAAGGTACCAAGTCCAGGATAAGGAGGAGATTGATGGTTGCAGTGAGGGAGGACAAGTTGGAGACAAGTTGGAGTAGAAGATACAGAAAACATGTGGAGGGAAATGACAATTTGCTGTGGCTACACCTGAAAAACCATAGAGCTCTTTTCTTTTTTCCCATATCATATTAGACAATTAATGAATTAAGAGTCTAGAGCAGACGTGAACTAAAATAAATAATGAGTAAAGTATTGAATAAAGGTAATGCTTTTAGCCTCTGTGAGACCATCTATTGGGGAAATACTGGCTTTGCAGGGAAAAGGTAGAAGCAAAACAATAATATAAATTAAAAGTATAATTTGGAAAAGTTGGGCGGGCCGGATTAAAACGCCAAATGTGCCGCATCCGGCCCCCGGCCCTTAGTTTACCTTAGTTTCGGCCTGGTCTAGAGTGCACGAACGTACAATTGAGAATAAGTCTAATTATTATTTAAAGTATACTGAATGTGGTGCATAAAATCACAAAATCTATGGTCATGTTGTGACCGTCAGTAAAGACTGGTCAACTCGGGGAAAAAACAGAACATTTAAGTTTTAAACCCTGCAAGGCTGTGGAACAACTGAGTTCACAATCAATCTAGAGCAACTCCCAGCAGTGACACACTGGCCAGCGCCCGCAGGAATGTAGAAGTGCACGGACAAGGCAGCACAATTAGTGACCAACGTCACGTGGCTGAACGCTGCGCTGTGGCAGGTCATCGTGAAAAGACCAAGATCGTGATATAATAAAAATACAGTCAGTGCAGAAGTTAGCTAGTCCTTCATTTAATCAACTAGTCATCACTATTAACCGATCGCTCACTCTGTGTCTTGAATAACAACTGCTGCAGTAACGTTGGCAGACTCCAAGCTCAATTGGTTCAGCCTACAAGACCATTCATCACCAGCGGCCTGGACGACCAATGAAGATTAAAAGCCGAGCTCTCTGGAGAGTTCTCTCTAGGCTATGCCTGCTCTCTCCGCTTTCAATTTTTTTTTTAAGTAAAAGAAAAAAAAAAAAAAGAAGAGAAGACTTTGAAATAAAAGCCCCAGTTGTCAGGATAATTATCAAAGATTTAAAACGAGGGCCCGTGCTGCACAATACCACCCCACCACCACCACCACCACCACCCTGCTCTGCCCAGCACACTCAGTCTGTGGCACAGTCGCAGCGCCTCAGTCATCACTGCAGGTTAGAAAACCATGTTCATGCACCGTGTCACAATCTGCTCAGACAAGGCAGAATATGGGGGATATTTTTTTTTTTTCAAACAGAATGTAGAAGTGAGCAGTGAGCACAACAACAAATCACGCTTGTAAAAGCACGGAGGAGAAGGCCGTCGGCTCCCTCTGAGCTTTTACGCACTTTGATTTATTTTGTCTCATTATTCTGTGTGTGCGGTGTGTACGCGTGTGTGTGTGTGTGTGAGAGAGAGGAGCCCTCGCACGTGGGAACGGCAGGATTTCTTACCAGTCAATGTGTGAAACGGGACCGGTTTCTGCTTCCTGTCACCGCGCCGACGTGTGACTGACAAAGTGAAACAATTAGGAGTATTAATGGCATGAAAGCGGCGGCACTTGGAATGTGAGAGCCGTGTCAGTTTGATCCAGCCTTGGCTGATGACACCGCTGTGGGGGTGCCATTAACACCTCACCATTACACAGCCGTTTAAACACAGTGGATCAACTGCGAAAGGAACACTCGGCTGCTCCCCCGTCCAGGAGGACACAAACGACCCACGGCATGACTCAGCCAAACTGCTGCAGCTTTGGAGAAGGACTTTTCTTAATAAATCTATGTCCTTCTCTAGCACATGCCATATATATATGCATACATGCATGCCAACAAACAGCTCAAAGTCATATGACTTCATAACAGTGTCGCCCTCCAGAGGGGAACTAACATAAAGGTCATGGCCACTTCATAACAAGTGACATCTTAGATCAGACATGTCCAAACTCTTCCGCAAAGGCCCGTTGTGGCTGTAGGTTTTTGTTCCAACCAAGCAGCAGCACATCTGAGTTGATGGGTTTTGTGGAACAGTTTGGACACGTCTGCCTTAGATCATCTAACATCTACATGGTCCCGTGTCTTGGACAGAGCTGCTGGCTGCAGATGAAATAATTTGTATTTGTTTTTGCAATGGAAAGATCACTAAAACTAAAAAATAAGAATTGGTCAATGAGCAAATAGATCCTTACCCTGGTTTCCTGACCAGGAATCTCACCTCCAGAGTCCCTCAGAGTTCATGCCTCTCTGACCTTGTTCGTTTTGACAGGAGAGGCCTGTTGGGTCAGATGCTTCCGCCAGTCCATGCATTAATCTGCATGGACTGGTGGAACTGATTTGACATGACCAGCACAGGAACCACGCTGTCTGACCTCAGCATGAAGTATTTACAGGACGCTGAGGCAGTAGCCTTCAGAGATGGAGCTCAGAGATTCTCACTTCTGAGCTCAGTCACGAGGAACATCCGCTCTTTTTTTTTAAAAAGGCAGGTTTTCTTTGTCCTTCAACTTCAACAGCATCAAACACTTAACATGTCACAAAGGAAATCTGTCCACTGGAACCCTGAAGATGCCGACAGTCACTGACAGATCTTATATGAGGGGAAAAAAAAACCCTTCATCATGAGAAGAATGGGATCTAATGACCAGGAGGGTTCTGCTACGCAGGTTCAGCTTTACAAAATAAAAGCTGTGCACGGCCCTGGTAGTAAAGATGTATGTAATGATTTTCTAAAGTATTACATAACTAGCAGTGTTTTAACATGGTGATCACCCAAACTGTTGGGTCACTGCTCACATTGAAGGCCAGATTATGATCAAAATAGAATTCATATTTACACCTGCGGTCAATGGCCGCCCACCATCTCTGACCTGCACTTTCACCCTACTGAGCAAATTAACACCCAACACACACAGCACAGTATCTGTGCTCTTGTTACTGATGGAGAAACATAATGCCGTTTGCAGACGAAGGGAGGGATTGAACCGCAGCAAACCCCTGCGTCCCTGCTCCGCGGAGTCACAGCATCGACAGGACAGAGCAACACTGATCCAATGAAAGTATTCTCCAAAATTATGCTCAAATCCTATGTCTCCTTCAGCTGTGTTAGGAGTCCACAGGCGAGTCACACAGAGAGGACAATTATTCATCCTGCCTGAATTCACGTTCTACCCTGAGGATGTGGAAACATTCCCTTCAATCTCAGGAAAATTTACCAGATTAGAACATGTTAACAACCAATCAGCAGGCGAAACCTTCACTGGAACGAATAACAAAAAAGCAATGAAGTTTCCCAAGCAACTACAAGTCGATATTAAAACCAGAAAGAAAGAAAGAAAGAAAGAAAGAAGACATCGTTCTTGGAGTCATGGTGTCAATAAACAGCGCAGGAGACACAGAGACAAAAAAAACAGACGTAGGTGAGTAATGGAGTCAAAAAGTCGCGTGCAAAAAATAAATCACCCACGCACACAATCTCTCTCAACGCACGCGCGCACAGCACACGCGCTCTGTAACATGAAAACTCGTCGGGCTGCATCAGTGCGCACCTGTTAACAGCCAACTCCGCGCGCGCACTCACTGCCTTGTGCAGCCGCAGCTGCAGCCGCAAAATGAGCAAAAAATGTGGTGAAAAGTGAGGACGTCAGTGACCAGACGGCCGTTTACTCACGCTGCTGTTCTGTCCTGCCCAGTAAACCACTGCGTGGTTGTGCGCGGAGTCTCCGGTCAGGGCGAAGGTGCTGCTGCTGGTGAGTCGGGGCTCGTCCTGTCGGGGATTCCCTCTGCCCCTGCCCGGGTCCCTGCTGCTCCAGCCAGGCAGTGGCCTCTGTTTCTGTCCGTCCAACATCGAAACGCGCTCGCGGTCCTCCAATGCGTCCCGGGAATCAAGTCCAGCCCCGCGCCCGCTCCACTTGCCCAACTCGCCAAACTCCAGCGGAGCGCTCCTCCTCGTCCTCCACAGCCCCGCGTCCTCGGGTGCGCTGCGCTCTGTCTCACCCACAGGCTCGTCTCCCTTGGCTTTAGTTCCATCTTTATCCGAGATGACAACATCCTCCACTGTCGCACCCATGAACTCTCCCCGCGTGTTTGGCTCTGTAACGCGCGTCTCCTTCTCCAGTTTTTGCTGGCGAAGTTTCACAGGCGACGGGCACCGACCACACGTTATCTCAGCCTGGGCATGCTGCAGGGTGACAGCGACTATCACCAGCACCATGCCCAGACACAAGTGAGATCCTCCTGGACGGGAGGTGGCCCGAGTCCCCATCGTTGCTGACAGGGGTAAAATAAAGAGGAGCAGAAAGAGGGGGACGAAGGAGAGATGAACTCCTCTCTCTCTTTCTTTCTCTCCCTCTGTCTCCCTTAGCTGGAAGTCAAAGAAATGTCCGTCTTATCCGCCTGTTGTTGATGTTTGGGGGAGCGCAAAAGAAAAAAAAAAAGTGCTCGTCTTCAGGGAAACTGTTCACGTCCAAGTGAGGAGGTTTGGTGGGAGAAAGAAGAGCCCGCGCGCACACACGCGCACGAACATACACAAGAAAAGGACGAAGGAGGAGCAGGAGGAGCTGTATCACGGCCAGCTGCCAGCGGAGTGTGCGCCCGGAAGAGAAGGTGGGAGAGAGGGGAGGCGAGAGAGGGAGGGGGAGAGTGCTGGAGACAGAGAAGGAGAGAGAGAGTAAGGGATAGAAAGACGGAGAGAGAGAGAGAGAGAGAGAGGGCGGTGGGCATGGAGACGTGAAGACGGTCGCTGTCCGTGGTGCTGAAACCAATCATGTTCCAACCACCCTATATTTCCATCTGCTTTGAATTGATTTTTTTTTTGTCCCTGCTCATTTTTTGATGAATTATCAGATTTGTTACAAAGTATACATTTACTTGTCCTGATATTAAATAATTTAGGTTGTTGAGCGCAGACAGAGTATGTAGAGATGTAGGAAGTCTTTCAGTGAATTTAAGGAAGGAAAGGAAACTCCCCATCTGTGTGACACTGTGGTTCACACCACTGCACACAACGAAATGGGAGCTCTGCATTTAACCTATCGCCGAAGTGAACAGTGGGCTGCTTTGAGCACCCGGGGAGCATTGAGTGGGGACGGTGCCATGCTCAGTGGACCTCGGTGGTAACCTGGCAGCTGGTGGATTTCAACCTAAAACCCTGCGGACACAAGTTTGGTTCAATCACAACTAGGCCACCACTGCACCATTTGGTGCAGTTTGAAGTTGCACTTTTGATAAACTATTTCATAAATAAATACATAAAGTATGAAGTAACAAATTTCAAACAAAGTGAGATTTAAGGTACCAGACAGGAAGCATCAAGGAAACAAGGTCTGATATATATATTTGAAGTTTTGAATGAGTGAATAGGAGAGTATACAAAAATCACTTGTTGCCTACACCTCACATTTCCAAACACCTTTGAAATGAAATTCAACTTTTTAATCATTTTCTGACGTCAGTTTACAAAAAAAAACTGATTTGTTTTGTTTTGCCTGATGAATACAATTCCGAAATCATCCTTTATCTTGTTTAACATTGAACTGAAAAATAGTTCTACTACAACCAGGGAATTATTCTCTTTTTTGGCCTACTGCTTACTGCTAGCAATTATGGCAGAGGCTGGGGTGTGTAACAGTAGTTGTGTGTGTGTGTGTGTGTGTGTGTGTGTGTGTGTGTGTGTGTGTGTGTGTGTCTGTTGGCAGCTCTTTCTAAACAAGCTGAAGGACAGCTACAACATCCACTGGTGGATTGGAAAGGACTGGCAGATAGTTGTCACCCCTTAGGGGAGACATTAGGCAGCATGGAGAGGCAGGGCTGACAGAGGCAGCATGAAGGAATAGAGGGTTTAATGCAGCCAGACACAGGGCATCAACAAGTGAATATGTGCCGGGAATGAAGATGTGAAATCAGGGAGTGTGTATTTTTCTGTGTGGGAACAGGAGAGAACATTTCTAAGTTTAATGTAACAGTAACTTGGCTGGTAACTTTGGAGTTTTTCATTAGTCGTCTGGCATTTGCTGCATCATAACCATCATCCTGACTGATTGTGCACAATTAATGATCAGAAAAGGTTTCAGAGAGTTGAAAACTGTTTGTGTCAGTTTGAAAATAAAAAATATGAGAGAAGAGAAGTCAGAAAACAAGGGCAAAAAATTAAAACAGGGTACATAAATACACATTTCTTAAACATACTGTACTTATCCATTACTTAATAAGCAGATATACATAAAATAAAAAAAAACAGTAATACACAGATAAAAACAATACTTCCATTCACCTTAACTAAAATTCACATTTCTGTTTCTATTGCAATATATATAAGTAGGGCAGTTGGTGGCCTATAGTGTTAGTGGCATAGTGGTTAAGGAAACAGACTTGTGACCACAAGGCTCGATGGTTTGAACTGCCCTCCTGAACTGCCCTCCCTCTGTTACCGCGGAGGTGCTATGAGCATGTGAAGAAATCTGTTGATGAAGAGGTCAAACATCTGAACATCTGAACCAGTGGAGACTGTGAACTCTCACTAACACCAGTGTTTTTCTCCTAAAACTGAAGTCTACATTAAGATTAAATTGTAGAGAGAAAAAATAATAATAATATAGTAAATAAAAGGTCTTCTCATTTTGAAAATATAATCTCTATTATTATAAATACCTCTCTCCCTCACATTCTATTTGTTGAGTTATTTTGTTTCCTGTTTGTCAGTCGGGTTAATGGTGTCATTGGCTTGTTTGTTGTTGACTTATTTGTTACCAGGTCTGTTTACTATTATTTCTATTTATCTGGCTGTTTTGAGTTTGGGTCTTTTATTAATAAACCTTCACCACCACCCCCCACCCCGAAGCTAAGGTTGGTGGCCTATAATGTTAGTGGCATAGTGGTTAAGGAACCAGAACTGCCCTCCTGAACTGCCCACCCTCTGTTACCACGGAGGTGCTATGAGCATGGTATCGTTCCCACACACTGCCCCCAAGGTGCTGGCCGTCCCCAGATCACTACGGTGATGGGTTACATGCAGAGGCAACATTTTAGCATCTTCTGCCTACAGAGTTGTTAAAATTATGTTATTCTTCCAGTTATGAACCTAAATGAGGGACAGACATAAATCCAAATAACCTGGGACTAGAGTTGAATACTCAAAGTCCGTACCCAGGACAGAAGAATATACAGAACTACAGTTGACAGCATTAACAACAGTTCTCATCAGTTGGTGTGAGGTGAGAATTGAAGAAATCTGTTGATGAAGAGGTCAAACATCTGAACATCTGAACCAGTGGAGACTGTGAACTCTCACTAACACCAGTGTATTTCTCCTAAAACTGAAGTCTACATTAAGATTAAATTGTAGAGAGAAAAAATAATAATAATATAGTAAATAAAAGGTCTTCTCATTTTGAAAATATAATCTCTACTAAAGTGTTGTCATTTAAATATTGATGAGAACTTTTCATCCTAAGGGTTTGCGATGGCGGAGAGCTAATTTTCTCAGGGTGGGAACTGATGATGAATTACCAGAACATTGATTGTGAAATGAAAAAAAAAAAAAAAACGTGTAAAATACGTTTTAGAATAGATAAAAGGTTTAGCAAAATATATATTATATATATTAGAATATATATATATATATATATATATATTAGAATATTGGAAAAATATAAAACCAACTTTTCCAATGAAACTGAACTGTTTTAGAAACAAAACAGTAACATCTATCGTACTGTACCGTACCATCAGAGTAAAAGCGCAGGAGACCTTAAACTTTGTGACTCCATAAAGTGTCAGATTATACGAGGACATTATATTACAAACTAATAAAAGCGTTGACTCGTAAACGATCCGGGTTTAAAAACATTGTGAGAATAGCTCGGCGTGACTCTGCAGCTGTAAATAATTGTAAAACTCCAGGAGGAGTCGGGATTTGAGTTTAGAGGAGATGAGCATCAGGAGAGTCCTCCATTAAACACTGCTGTTCTGATCTCATAAAAGGAGGTTTGACATTTCATTTCACACCTTGTTTATCATGGCATTTCATATTATCTCAGAGCGATGCTTGATAATTCGTCAATGACAGAAAAATGTTAAAAAAAAAACTTCAGCAGAGTAAATTCTGGGATTTTTAAAAGTGGAGAGACGTTAATACACAATGCAGAAGAAAAAGGATAAAATCTCATGTATGTACTGTACGACGTGAAGATTAAGGGAAACTGAACTGAACCATTAATGTCACATGACCGAAAATGCAAAGCGTCTGCATGTCCACGATGACAATTCAACAGCTTTGTAACTGAAAACAAGCAATAATACTATTGTGTAAAAATACTTAATTCTTTCTCCTTATTATTTTTGGCTTGTCCCTTTTTCAGGAGTTGCCACAGTGAGTCAATGTTTCATTTTGTTGTCTGGCATCATTGATTTGACCAAAGTTTTACGCTGGATGTCCTTCCTGATCCAACCCTCATCATTTATCCGGTCTTGGGATTGACACTAAAAATCACTGGCTTGTGCCCCCTAGTGACTAAATAATAACAATATTTATCATGACTAATACAGTATGGAATATCATTTGTGTGGTTCACATCCTAGGGTTGGTGCCTTTCAGAGACCTCACCAGCAGCACTAGGTTTAGGGTTTGACAACAAAGTAAGTGTCTTATCATTGCTGAGCTTGGCCAAAACCAGACATGCAGGGACGATTTGCGATTTTAAGGTAATTTTGGTAAGAATTATCAGTTGGGTATTTGCCATTTGGATGGGGGATAGTATGTCCCACGGAGACAAGTCGGCATCAACAAGCGGTTATCATGTTACCCCAAAATGAGCAACTTTGAAGGCAACTGGACGCAGTAGGTTCTTTGAAGACATCTCACCTCTTCATCCAAGAGTCAAATCTAACCAACTCCAGGGGAGTTCTGGTATTTACCGCAAACCTCAAAAAGGCTGCATACCTGTGAAAGAGGTTGTTGCAGAAAACAAAATGTGATGTATCACACCCTGGTCCAGGTGAGCTGTATGTTCAGTTAGAGGTTTAAAGGGTTGTGGGGTGGTTGTTCTGGTATCAATTACTAACTTTATGCTGAAACCATGGTCTGATCCCAAAAGGATATTCTGAGAAGAGAGATCAGAACAACACTATAGGTGGATGCAAGATTGTGTCTTAGTCCTCCTCTGTTCAGAGAAGGTTTCTGCAGGTTGACATAGGTGGCTTCCTTCACTCCTCTGTCAAACCATCTGTCTTCCCTGGCCTGGGATGTGGACATCCTCATCTACAAAACCGTGACCTTCTCTTCCAGGTGTAAATGTAGAATGATCCTGATGAGCTGACTCTTCTGTGTTGAGCCAGCTCATCAGGACAGGACAAAATATGAGGGAAATATGGTTTTGTTTGCCGAGTATTACTCTCATTATGCCACGGACAGCAACTGTGAACATTTAGCATTACATTATTATAGATTTGGCAGATACGTCTATGCAAATCAGCACTAGCTACAGGGATCGGACGTGTCCTGCATTGACATAAATGGCGAACAGTCCAATTGCACCTGAGTATGTAATGCAGTAGATCTCCAAACAAGTAATAGTAATAGTGCTATTAAAAATAACAGTAAATAAAACTAAAGATGCAATTCTATTTCAAGTTGCTAATCACTGGGCTTAAGTGAGAATCATAAAGGTATTGAGTCAGACAGTAAAAAAGAACATATAGATAGCATAATGTATAGAATAAGATATCCAGTTTATATGGGTAAATATATTTAGACTTTTCAATCTAGGTGGGTCACTTCACCCTGGTCATTTAAAAAGTAGCTCACAAGACAAAAACGTGTGTGGACACCGCTGGTGTAGTGTGAGAACATGACTTTTGAGCTGTGAACCGACAACCCCAACCAGAAGTCACACCATGTATGTCCAGCAGAAACGTCTACAGCCAGGACATCGTCTTAAACTTGAGTTTAAGACGATGTCCTACTCCAAAGGTTATGGTTAGAGGAGGCTCACAGTGACTCAATAGAGACGGGGGTCAGTGTAAATATTCCAGCACCGGGGGAATCAAACCCTGTCAGGAAACATGTGACATTTAGAGAAAGATCTCATGGGTTTTCTTAGCACATCAAACCAAAGGTCAGGCTGTGATAGAGAGTCCTTGGACACACCACTGTAATTGACCTTTCCCTCTGATGCTGGCTCACAGACTGACATATGCTTGAATAGAGGCTCAGCCTCCTTCAGCGCTGTACAAATATAATTAGTCCAGTTGCTCTGGGAGTCATTAGGTACAGTCAGGATTAAACATGGAGGACGGGGTGGATGATGGAGTGGAGGGCAGGAAGGATGACAGGCGTTCTGACTTTCCCTTGTTCTCTGCAGCTTTGTATGGAATACACTGTCACCCGCGAGAACCTTGAGTGGAATTTCGGGGATCGGAGAACAAAAGATGGCTCCTGGGGATTGGTTTTGGATCTGAAAGTTTCTTTTGATGGCTGGGCAACACAGGTGACCAAAGGAATGTTGTCTCACAGCAAAGACTATGTCTATGCTGGAGGTAGGTATGGCCAAAAGTAATGTAACCTTTGTGACTCAGCCTATTCCTGAATAATGTGGACGGTCAGAACAGAGCGTGACAGACTTCAACTCGAACCCAGGATGAACAGAAGGAAAACTTCTTCTGACAAAACCAGTCCATCATTATCTATTTTTTTCATTACTGGAAACACATTATATCAGGGGTCTCAAACTCTAAGTTGAGGGCCACTAGCCACACTACCATTTCACCAAAAAGTTGCGTCAGCTTTTGTGTTTTTTACAAAAGTTGCGTGTTTTTTACAAAAAAAACAAACAAAAAAAAAAAATCTTGTTTCCAATTGATGCCATGTAATGCAACGCTGAACCAGAAGGGGGCTGTGGATCAGGGTTTTGAGAAGTCTACAGTTTACCATAAATTGTGGAGAACAAATCTATAATATATAACTATAAATTCAACTTTCACATCAAGGTGGGGGCCGCAAAATATGGTTTCACGGGCCGCAAACGGCCCACGGGCCACAAGTTTGAGATCCCAATATTATATACATATATATTTTGGCCTTACAGTTATAATAACTACAAGATTAGAGGGATCCAATAACACACATGCTGCCCATTCATTTTTAATGATTTGAACGTTTGAACTTGAGGCGAACTTAGAAACTTGAAGCCTGTGTCGTCCACAGCTCACGTCTACAACCTCTGCTGGACAGGTCAGGTGATCTCTGCACCACTCTGACTCCAACCTACTCTGCCTCTACATCCTGTGTCTGACTACTGTCTGTGATTCAGGCCACTCTCACAGAGCAGTGTGGGATATGAGCCAGTTATGTAAGGAAGGATAATTCTGAGCTCAGACTGTTTTTAGCTGACAGGTGAACTGATGAGTGCCAGTATTAACTTTGGTTTTTTTTATTGCCAGTAACCTAGCAACCCTGACACCTTATGCACATAGGAGCTTTGGTGACTTGACACAGACAAAAAGAAGTAAAAAAAAAGAGTCTTTACAACTTATTAACATATATTAACTTCGGAGAACAGGGTGGCAGTGGTGCTGCCCCTGTTTGATCACTGGGTCTGTCTCTGTGAGTACTGGACTTGTCCAGCACCAGGATGTACATTTATCATTTCTGACACCCCCGAAAAGTATAATGTAGTTTTTTTTTGTTTTTTTTATTTTTTTCAGCCGCATCTTTATGATCTTTATTTGTTTACCATAAAAAAACAAAATAACTGAATGTAATGATTCTGTGCAACAACTCGCTTCCTAATTAAATATACTAAATTTTATCTGCTGCATATAAGATTTTACTTTTGCTTATTTTAATAAAAAACAAAAACATGTGTCTGCTGTTAAATGCATTACACAAAGAACATCTGTTTTAAGGTAGAACTTTTTTTAAGATGCAAAACATTGAAGACAGAAGCTGAGAAAACGTCTGCTACTGGAAGTGTATTAGTCTTAGTTTTTTGTTTGTTTTTTGTTGTTTTTTTTGTTTTGGTTCGAGAAATGAAAAAAAAAAGAAACTTTTTGGCATTTCTCTTGAAAATGAAACATTTACTTTTTTTCTTTTTTTCCAGATTGTAAACACTTAGTGCTAAATGCCTGTTGTATTTTGTTCTTTACAAATTCTGTGTGGCCCATAATCAAAGTCTTTTATCTCCTAAAATGATCCTGGAACAATATTTTTGTTCTAACTTATTCAGGAGTCTCACTGTCATGGTGGAAACACAAAACCAAAAATGTTAAAAAAAAAAACTCTTCTGCTCTGACAGAACAACAACAGCAGACATCTGTACGAGTACTACTTAGGTATATATGCAAAATATGCCAAAGAATATTCAACAAATCACCGAACTTTTTTTTTAAATAACACAAGAACTCTAGTGCAACCAGGGGAATGTGAACTTAAATCAGGCGTGGGCAGGTATTTTGACTGGTGGGCATCAATTGCCCTCAACATTTGATACGTTTAGGCCCTGGTCAGGAGCAGAGAGAAGGAGTATTACTGTAAAATGACAGATCTGAACCTTGGTCATAGTTTGCTCAGGTCTGACATAGATATTTGATATTTGATTCCACGATCGTGGTCTCCAGGACAACTAACAACTGACAGCAACACTCAGCAACCAACAACACTCAGCATAATGATAAAAAAAAAAAAAAAACAGCAAACAACTTTCAAACCGAAACAGGAAAAGTTGAACACAATAAGGAAACTTACCTTGGAGCTGATGACCAGACCTGGTGGATGTTGGCAGAATGATGGCTCCTTTGCAGCTTTACACTCAGTAACTCTTCTCATTGTTGTAGTTGTTGTTGTTGTTGTTGTTGTTGTTGTTGTTGTTGTTGTTGTTGTAAAACAGGAATTGGTGTGATTTCCAATCAGCTTGGATCTGAACAAACATCCACGTAGACTGATGAGCCTGCGGAGGAAAAACAAAGACTTATTATTATAGCGCTAACAACGCAGACACCACCAAAGATTGTGAGAATAAATTCTGAGCTTGTTGACACCAGGTTGTGAGGTAAGCATTAGTCATATTAAAATGCCATTAAATAAATATATTTTGTAAAAAAAAAAAAAATGTTGGTCGTTTGGTTCCAGTAAATTACCAGAAGTTAACATTTGCATTGAAGCCTGTGATCCAGCTGGTGTCAGTATTCAGCAATGTGTCTGCGATCATAGTGATCTTATCAGAAGGCGGAGCTTGTCCAGTCTGCGACAAAACGAGTGAGGCAATCCCACTAATGAGTGTTTTTCATTAAGCTGAGTCTCAATGAACCTGATGTCTATCAGCAGCGTTCACCTGCAGCTGGACATTTAAAAAAAAAAAAAAAGTGTTTATCTGGAGCTGCGGTCCAGGGTTTAAGTGGACGAGTTATTGTTTACTGAACTTTAATATCCAGCACAGACGCACTGAGAAAATACAACTGCTACTTTCATTTCCAGCTGATTGATGGAGGCTGCTGATATCTACTGTCTGAACCATCTGGGAAAATGTTCCACGGGTGAAACTATCGCTTGAATCAGAAGGGACAAACAAAAGAAAAGCAGGAGGAGGAGTCATTAAAGTCTGTTTTTATCACTTAAAACTGCGATACAACCCCATACCTCCTGGTACAAACTAGATTTTGTGCAGAACACAGGTTTTAGGTGGGTATCCCCATTCATTCCCAACACAAGAAGGATTGGTGGCCAAGTGGTTGCCGATTTGTTTTGTCCCCACGAGGTCCCAGGGTTAGATTCCCTGGAACCTCAGGGAATAGTCGCATTTAAAATAATCCTATAACCCAGTGCATTTCCCCAAAGTGCGAAAGCGTAGGGAGGGAGGTTTGATAAAGGTGATTCTTAATTTAGACCTTCAACAAAATCCACAAAGATTTTACCCACTCATGAATAAATACACACCACTCTTTTTTTGTTTTTTCATGTAACTAATAACCATGGCAGAAACCTAAAAAAATACAATGTGTGCACTGACCATGTGGATCTGTACCATGCCTCGTTATTCAAAATAAAACCTATTCTTCTTTCTTATTTAAATAAAACGTCAATGTCTCTGTCGAACAATTTATCTTTGCATTTCAGATCCAGCAGCAAATCTTTTCTTATACATAAAATGAAAATCAAATAGTTTCTTGCAGGTCCAGAGTTGCGTCTTTTTCGAGATATATTTTGATTATGCATTTGTGCTGCTCAATTTGGATTGGTGACAAATAATAAAGGTGGACAATTTTAATTGATTAAATGTGAATTGACATTACTGTCAAATGATTGGTTGTGATTAATCCAATGTCCTTGCCATCAGTCCAACAAATAACCATCATGTCTGTGTGTTTGTATCATCACCTGACGTTTTATCTATTATTTAATGCCAAAAACTGAGAGTGACAACAGGAGGCGCTGTGTTCCTGCCAATTTCTTCTTGTTTGTCTTATACATTAGGTGAAATCCCGAAAAACAAAAAGCCAACAGTATCATCAGTTCTGTTGTTATTCCAAAACGTGGATGGTTTGTGGGTGTTTAACGATTGACTGCTGAAGAAGTTGCTGTTTTATTTCTTACTTCCTCTTTACTCGTTTTCTTATTTCCTCTCCGTTACTCTTACTACATTTATTTATTGTCACCTCATGGAAAGTTGTTTCTTTATTAAAAGATAAATAAATTCAAAGAAAGAACACTTGTGTTTGTTCTATCAGAGCTATCCAAACCAGTTGGTCACTATTCGCAGCTCTCATATGTTGAAGTTTAACTTTTCTTTCAAGAGCAGAGGGAAAGTTGAAGCATTTATTAGCTTTTTGGACATTGACTGTGAATGGACAAACCAACTGTGGTCACAGCAGGCAGAGTGCAGGTGTTGTTGGTCTGTAGACCACTGTTCTTCTAGTAGATCAGTTAATATCTGCTGGTGTTTCTCACTAACAAGGCCTCCTTGACTCAATCACAACACCATTTGCATAATCACGAGCCGAAATCAGCAACAAACGCTGCACCTCCCTGACTCACCCCTGCCTTTTCACACTCATTACTGCACTGTTCTTTAGCTCGGAGCTAAACAAACCTTCTTCAACCAAAATAAAAAAGTATCCCTTTAACTTGAAGAAGTTGTTTATAACTTTTTTGACTTTTTTAGGATAAAAAATAATGCAGGGCAGAGCCAGAGGAGGCCGCGCTGCAGGAATACTGATTGAAGGAGGAGAAGAAGAAGAATGATGTCAGCCCTTTTCCTGTCATACAGACACTCACAAAGGTCAATAATGTTATTTCCATCAGAAAAGCACATCTGCTGCAGATTTTTAATATTACTCCAGGCAAATGAATACTTGCCCAAGGGCACATTGGTAACAATCACAGAGTGAATTGTTACTAAAGGTCTGCAGCCCTTAGCTCTGTCTTGACACCATTTTATATATCTAACACATTGAAAAAAACATCAGAGGACATCATCAAAGAAACAGTGTCTAAATGATCACACACACACCCAGAGACAGATGCCTGGATGGAAGTTGTAACAGTTCAAAGTCTTGCCCTGAAGAGTTACCCTGCACTGAAAACCTCCCTAAAGTGAATAAAACCCCCACAGAGAGGCTCCTCACCTCGAATGCCCTTATTAGATTCAGCGGAATTGGCGTTCGGGGAGATGGGCTGCCGAGGAGGACCCTGAGGTGTGAAGATGGATATGTTCATCCACTGATGGAGGAACAACCCTGCCACAGCCGGGCAGCAGTGTGACAGCACCGAGGCACTGAGTCAGCCGTGGGAAGACCCAGGAGCTGCCGCCACTGTCAGTCTGTATTTAGAATTAATGCAGTAATCGATAAAGCGGCCGTTCAACGACACCTCCCGCGCTCCTCCTCCCTTCACTCTGTCTGCCAGTAAACAGACAGCCCCAAATCTACATCAGGAGATGAGTTCATCCCGGTGAAAATGGCCACTTTGTAACTTCCTGAGCCTTTGTTTAGACATTCATTCATTCAACCTCTACCACCTTTGTCAAGGGGGTGCCCCAAGGCACAATGTTGGGCTTCCTCATTTTTGCCATGCACACCACCTTGATGGGCCAGATTATCCAGTTACATGGTTTCCTATACTACTGCTATGCTGGTGACATCTAAGCCTACCTGTGTTTTCCACTTGATGTCAGTAGAAATAGAAGCTATGTTAAGGCTCATGGATAAAAGCCCACCACCTTCAGCTCAACCTTTTCACAACTGAACGCTGGTCTTCCGAGCCAAGCTAACTCTACCAAAATTAACTCCTATAAGACATATCTCCCAGGCCTTCCAACCTGTCCTTAAAAACCTCAACAGGTGCTAGACAAGGCAGTGGTGCTCCCCATCTCTAATTAGCGTATAAGGCTAATCCCTTTGCTCAGTAAATATATAACCATGTGATGATCATATACAGTAAGTGCTACAGAGTACTTCATACTGTACTCCCACTGACCTAAATACTCCGATAAAGCCTTTTGTAGCCTCGTACTTTTTTCTGCTCACCAGGGTAACAGCGTTTGCCTATCCCAACACAACACAAGACTATCCAGGCACCTTCCATGGGTCATTCCACGCTGGTGAAATCATCTACCAAGACCTTTCAGAACAGGGATACTTGTCCATCTTCAAGAAACATTTGAAGTCCCAGCTCTTTAGAGAGCACCATTTGCCCTGGTACTCCTCAGTCCTCCTCTACACTTAAACTTCCTATGTCCCCTTTTGCACTTTTCCTTACTGCTAGTCTCCTTTCCTTTCTTTTTTGTGACCTCATCTTGTGAAATGCTTCAAGGGCAACTGGACACAGTAGGGTTCTGGAAGACATTTCACCTTTCATCTAAAAGGTTTCTTCAGTTTACAACCTTCTTTTCAGGTTTATCAGGCAGATTCTACCTCATCATTCACACTTCCATTCACACCAACAGTGTGTTGAGAGTGAACTGTCATATTTAAGCTGAGCAGCAGTCAGTCATTTATTTATTTGGTGTTTGAGACGTTTTATTCCCTAAAATATTAAGACAATGTTCAAACAAACTGCTTTTGGTTACAGTTTATCTCCTCACTTTGAAAATGTCAAAAACAAAGTGCTTGGTGACTAGTTAGAGATTCTTAATTAAAGTAGCTTCCTGTTCACTCACCTTTCTGACAGCAATAAAAATAATAATAAAAAGAAAATGTCTAAAATTTCAGTTCAGTAGGTAAGCAGACAAAAAAAATTAAAACAGAAACAAGACAAGCCTAAAATGCAGGTAAAGTATATATATACAGTATATATATATAGTATATATATATATATACATATATACAGTGCTTTGTATCACCGAGGATACTCCCTAGGAATTAATATAGTTCTAATTATTATCATTATAATATTATAATTACACATAGAAATTGTTGTATTTTCAACTCATTTACTAGACTAATTGTGTATTCGGCGAGTTTTATTAGGTTTGTGGATGAAATCTTTATAGTTTCTCATAAATAAAGGCTTGGTCGTATAAGCAAGCAGCAGATTTTTCTTTGTTTTACTGCTGGCATTAAAAGTGCATCTATTTTGTTTATGTGCTGAATTTTGTTTAGAAATTTGTAAGTCTCTAAAAATTTGCTCAGTTGCCGCATAAATATTTACTATGATTCTGACCAATACAAAACAAACAGAAAATAAGTCTTGCCCTGGGAGAGCTCTCTGCTGTCTAGGGCAGGGTGATGTCCTGCCGCATAGTGTGATGGACACACAAATATTACAGTGATCTCTGTGAGTTGCTTTATATAAAGATAAACTTTAAATTCATCATGTTCTAGGTTTTAAGTGCTTATGTGTGGATAATCAACTGGGGGCTTGTGGGCAGTATTTAGGCCACAATACTCACCAATCGAGACCATGATAAATAAGCATCAAATATGAACACTACTTATATTTTATTCTACTTCAGTATTAACCCCTACTTTAGCAGCAGAATGCCATCAAAAAGAAACACGAAATTATTCCACCACCCCCTTTCCAGAGCCTTTGTACATTGTGTTGACAATGATCTTGGCATCATCTGGGTCAAACATTTGCCAGTGCTAAATAGAGGCAGTGGGGGGCAGTCATGTCACCCACAGGATTGAACACTGCACATACAGCCAAGGAAATGGAGAGGAGGGATCTTAACAAGGTTATCTTACTCTACTAGTGACCTTCTTGAATACTGCAGTTTGGCCCACAGAAACAAATTATACAATTACGTCACATAATCATCAATTAAATTCATCAGTAATTTATATGAATACAGTTGTTATAATAATAATTATTATTAATGCAATGCTTGCATTTCCTGTATAGGTAGCTGAAGGCTAAATGCATTTTTACACAGCTGTTAAAGAAGTGTACTTAGGTCAAGGCTTAAGGTTCTGATCATCAGCAACTTCAACTTCTATTTGTTTATAGTGCCAAGTCATAACAACTGTTATCTCAAGCAAGCATACATGAAATTAAGAAAGAATATACAATAACAGGAAGAGATACCCCCTGTCCTTATAGACCCTTGGGGTGATGGGCAGTGGAGGGGATCCTCACCCAAGAGGGACAGGTGGGCAAACTACACAGTAGCAGGTACAAAGACAAAATTTCGTTATGTCTACAAATAAAAAGAAGGACACTATAAAGTCCATTCATATTCTATTCAAGTTCAAATCCTCTACAAAGCCAGGTCCAGGGTCCAGATCACAGACAGTAGGGTGCTAGGGGAGTTGGGCCAAAGATATGCAGGAATAATCCTGTGTCAGGCCCAGGTCGATGGGGTTCTAGGAAAAGAACAGAGACTCCAGAGACGCGAGTATAGCACCAACGCAACCTGCATTACTTCCTATGGACTTGCCACCCACAGGATGGCTCACAGTATGGAGCAGTATAATAAGGGCATCAATTTTGCGATAGCTGCTGCTGAGACCTGGTAACAGATAAGGAGATAAAGATGAAAACAATAATATATGTGGTCTACGTGTCGTTCATTGTTAGTTCATACAATGATCCATATGCATTTGTCCAGGTCCAAGTTTTGCATTTATTGTGGCTCTGAACCAGGCATGGGCTAACTTATTTTTACTGGTGGGCCACAATTGGTCTGAAAGTTGGACACAAGGGCTAAGTCCAGAGGAGATAATAAGATAACTGGCAAGTAAGAGTCGTATATAAAACCTAAAATCATATATTTCTGTTACACTTTAGGATGCCATCTACTGGGGAAACACGTACATTGCAGGGAAAAGGCAGGGGTATAAAGATAATATAGGTAAATTAATTAATATGGACAAGGTTGGCAGGCCGCATTAGCAAGCTCAACAAGCTGCATCCGGCCCCCGGGCCTTAATTTGCCCACGCCTGCTCTGGACGCAAGATATGTACCTGCCCCGGGGCTCAAACTATATAAGGTTAATTTATTGCTTCCAGCCATTTTTTTTTTCCCATATTTCTTCGTTAAATAGATCAAACCTATTTGATTAGGCATTAGGAATAAGGTAAATATACAGAGAAGACAAGGACAGAATTATTAAATGTGAACATATATTACTTACAGCTGTGTAAATGCAACACTTAATTAAATGCCAATTTTTTTGCCAAGAGTCAAACTGAAGAAGTTACAGCTTGGTCCACGACAAAAACACTATTGTTGAATTCAGAATTCTGTTTTCAAAGAAATATTTTAATTCCATTTAGTTCCTACCAGTCTATTTGTTAACAAAACTATCTCGTTAGACTATTGCGCATCAGCAGCTCACCACTTCCAAGCATCGGGAAGAAGTTGTTTGTTGCGGAAACCAAACAGTGTTGGAGCCAAACAGACTGATTTGATTATCTCCTCTCCTGGGAGTTTCTCCGTCAATGCGAGTCTGAGGTTATTCTTGAGAGAGTGCTGAGAAAAACACACAAACAAATCCAGTGAGATGCCATTCTGTGGGCGACAGCCATGTGTGAATAAGTGAGGTCAGGGGAGAACACGGAGATTGGCTGGAGCTGCCGGGAAGGAGACAGTTATTCAAATATCAGCCTGTCTCTGTGATGCAGCCTACAGTCAACATGGTGAGGATGTGAGCCAACAACCCAGACTGGAGGATTCTTCTGGCCACGTGTTCTGCTGATGCTGCTGCTGCTGAAGTTTGTGTGTGAAATGTTTTCTTCTGTTGTGTCCATACAGAATCATCTAATTGGTTGCTTCCAGCAGGCTAACATGACTCACGCTGGGTGCAAGAAAACGAGACGATGAGCTTCACAGTCAACACGACGCGATTGATGCAACACAAGGGGAGGAATGATCAGGTGATTGTTGCAGTGCAGTGAACATATTTAAGGGTCTGTTTGAGGAAACATAAAGTTAAAGTCTGTAGCTTTAGTGGTCATTAAATAGCAAAAGATGGAGTGGTGGTCTGTAGTAGGTCTGGACACATCTGTCTCCGAAACCAGTGCACTTCAAACACCGCACGGTTCTTTTTTAAGGTTATCCTTAGTTTTTAAAATCAATTCAGATGTTCTGTGGTGTTTGTTTATCCCCTCATTGTTTATTTACGTCCGTGTAACTCTGGGCAGTTTAGACTTACAAAGCACGAGCTCCGTTGTAGGGGTACAAAGTGACCTTGAAGGCAGAACAGGAACTTGAACAAAGCTGAGTTGAGATTCAGACCTGTTTCAAAGCTGAGGTCAGAAACACACAGAGGACATCTTGGAGAACCAACCAAATGGCTGTTTCCAGCAAGACATGAAGCTTCACAATCACCACCATCCAATGGTTTCAGTATAGGACCTCATTCAATCCCCAAAATTAATCAATCCACTATCTTAGCTATCCTCCAGTAAGTTCTTTCTCAGAACAGTTTCATTAGAGTTAGTGCAAATCACCATGAGTCCAGGAGCAATGGCAGCACGGAGCAATATTAATGTGGAGACATAACACCTTCAGACAGTTTTTCACTCAGTCTCCCAGTTGGAAATTTTTGCCTTCTATGGAGAGAACTGGTCTGCGATGGGGAAAGGGGAAAGTGGACAGTGATGAAAAAGAAGTTTCTGACGTTAATAAAAATAAATGGCTGATTCAGATGAGACTGTTGATGATGACTAACTTTTGGAGTTTAATAAAAAAATAAAGAAAATAAAAATATATCCAGTGTCCATTATTCTTGGTCTTATTATCTGAGTTATATCACACAAACTCCCTGTTGTACTGTCTCTAACCTGGTTAATGTACCTACGTAGACATATGTCATACATGTTAAATGTATCTATATCTAGGAAAAAACTTTTTTGTACAGATACATAAGCCACACCTGACTATAAGCCGCATGCGCCGATTTCTTTTTGCATTTTCCATGACGAGGGTCAGTTTATGCTAATTTTATTCACGTACAAAGCGCGTTACCGTACGATAAACTTCTTCTTCTTCTATGGTGTTTATTGGCGGTTGTGACTTGTGTCTTCCTCGACACCACCTGTCTCACTCTTACCTTTTTCTGCTCGAGCAGTTATAAAAAATGCACACATTAGCCACATCTCTGCATAAGCCGCGGGGTTGAAATTGGTTTTGGATTTTTCAATAGCAAGGGGATTTTACTGGAATTAATATAAAGTTTATTTCTGGGGACTGGAATTTGTTGTTTTTAATATGGAAAATTCAATCATGATATAAGCAGGTCGACTAGCTGGGCTGGTGAGGGGTCTGCTGTAGTATGGATTGCAATCATAAGGCAGATTTCTGCAAGACTCTACTAATAAAGGAAAGAAAGGGTTCGTAAATACAGACAAAAGTTCAATGACCCTGCAACAGCCACACCCTGCAGCGGGGCCCCCACCCCTCGCTTTGAGGATCAAGACTATAAGTCATCAGTCTTTCTGTTTCACCGTTCACAGCTGCTGACAGGAGCTTCAGACCTGCTGACTGACACATGAATAGTCCATGAGTGGAACATGAAGAAGAAGAATAATAATCCACCGTTCTGCGTCTTCATTCGGCAGAAATCGCAGCGTGTTCTTTTTAGTGCTGCTCTGATTTTATCCTGTCTGTCCCTCTCGAATCTTAGGAACGTAGTTATTATTTTTTTTTTTTTCATTTAATTGCTCCACTGACGGAGTTGTCGCCACTGCTGCGTCTGTTCATTTACGATTCTTTCTTTCCCTCTCTGAAGAGAGAAAATGCAGACGACATTATTTCAAGGCCTCTGAATAATTGATGGGAATTGTTGGTGTGAAGTTGAAAAGCAGCTGATCGAGGCTGATTCTGTCAGCAGAGACTCAGCCACACATTTAAGGGATTCCTCAGAGAGAAAGGAATCCGCCTTGAAGGAAACAGAGCATGGGCAGCTCCTGGGACCTGTGATGTCATCGACTTCGTGGTCAGGATCGTGGACGTGTGAGTTGTGGCTCAGGACGCTACAGGGAAGTGTGGTAACGACTACAGCTTCTTCGTTTTCTTCACCCCAGCTTCTCTGCTGCTGTTGGTGTCTCCGAGCAGCCGCTTCCCTCTGTGAAGAGTTTGTCTTTAAAAGCCTGGAGCAGTTTTTACTGGCAGGAGGCCTGAGATTAGAACAGATTAAAGCCATCATCCCCACAGGGGTTGTGGTAGAGCAGAAAAGAACCAAAAAAAAAAAAAAAGATCTTTTTAATGTCTTTTCAAAATTCATCCTGAGGACCTTGTATTTCTGTGTTGACCAGCACAACACGGCAGAAAAACTCAGTATTTGATGTTTTTATTTATTAATTCCTCCTTCAAGGACCAGAAACAGGCTGATTTGAACACATCTTCTGCGTTATAAGGTTGCAAGTCTCCACAAGTGTCTCCCAAATCACACTTTTCCATACTGTGAGCCTTCCTGTGGTTGGTGAGCCCAATGGTTAGGGCAGTGCTATAATCAGACCTCCTCAGTGGCAACCTGGCAGGTGGAAGATTTAGACACGGTTGCTTTGGAATTCCTACAATGCTTTGCTCACGTTGAGAAGATCCAATATCTTACAGAAGTCCTTGTGAATATTAAAATTCTAAAACAAACACATTTCTTGCATCTGTAAGGAAGAGATGGATGGATGGATGGACGGATGGATGGATGGACGGATAGATGGATGGATGGACGGATAGATGGACGGATGGATGGATGGACGGATCGATGGATGGATGGACGGATAGATGGATGGATGGACGGACGGATGGACGGACGGACGGACGGACGGATGGATGGATGGATGGACGGATAGATGGACGGATGGATGGATAGATGGATGGATGAATGGATGGACGGATAGATGGATGGATGGACGGATAGATGGACGGATGGATGGATGGATGGATGGATGGACGGATAGATGGATGGATGGACGGATAGATGGACGGATAGATGGACGGATAGACGGATGGATGGATGGATGGATGGATGGATGGACTGATGGATGGATGGATGGATCTCTCCACAAGGGCCACCCAAATCAACTGCTCCATACTCTACACTGCATCGTACTGAGCCTTCTTATAATGGATTCGAACTTGACTTCTCATGGACCCAAGTCTGCTAGGCAACCGCTAAGGCAACCGTGGCTCCGCCACCATTCATATAAGGCAACTTTTTAGCAGTCAATTATTCAACAAGCTGTACAATACAGACACGAAGTATCTCATAACTGTACTGCTATAACAAAAAGTATGGAGGTGTTTCGGAAATGAAAGACAAAAGTCACAAGATACTACATTTTTGAGTGGATACAATCTGGACTAATCTCATATTTAATGGACCCTGGACGACTTAGAACTATAAGAATTAGGTTTCAAGTGGCTGCTTCTATTGTCACCCATCTCAGCCCAAAAACCACTGTGTACTACCACTGTTGTGCACTGTGTACTACCACAAACATTAGTATTTGTAGTTGAACTCATCCATCTGTACTCTGCTCTCCACTTCTTACATGTATTCCTCCTCTGACCTATGAGAGCAATGATGTAAAACACCATCCACAACCCATGATGGCGCCCCAACTAAAAGGAGTTCTATGCATTCCATCACAGTGCCCCTGATGTGGCTATGGATTATCTGCTTCAGGGACCCCATCAGGTGAAATGTCAGGACTTCAGGCCTGATGTGGTTGGTCTCCCTGGGGTTGGTCTTCCGCACGACAACAACCTTCTTCAGTGTCAGACTGAAATTAAAGATGCACAGAGCAAGTCTGCACAGTGCCTCGGTATTCTGAAGCTGATGTTAACTGAGATCTGATCAGGCAATCTGTCCATCACCATGCAACCATACGTAAACAAATCTGAACCCATCTGTCACTCTGACTGCACATTCCCTTTGTTGCTCTGGTTCTTTTTGTTGTTTGCCGTTTGGCATTGGGAATAGTGACACTCCCTTTCAGTACATCCTCACTGAAACATGACCCCTTAGTTTTTACAGTGTAAAAGGCGTCATAAATAGTGTAAACAGAAACTTTATCATAGCTTTTTGCTCCATGATTTAGAAAAAGGTCAAGAAAAACTATTACTCGTATGATCTTTATGCTTGAGTCAAAGCCTTAATCATGTTTAAACAAACCTTTGTAATGGACCACGATGTGGCTCTGTGATAAGGCACCAGTGAAAGCTTCTTGTATGTTTTTTTTTCCCAGGCTCTCTAACACAGAGACCTGACCTTTTAACCAGATGGATTAATTGGCCGTGGCTAACCTTTTCGGGAAGCTAGCTGTGGGATAAGATCCACGTTCCCATGTCGACTCATTATTCTTGACTGTGGCTTTGGAGTTGGAGTTACTCGGCTCCCGCTGTAGTTTGGGGACACAGCAGTGAGTCGGTATCTAAGATGCTTGAGAACATATTCAGGTCAGTTTTTTTTTCTCAGTTTGAATATGATCTTTTGGGTGTTTAGGTCACATGACCAACGTGCACTCCAAAGTCCAACATCTCACAAAGACCTCCCAATGAACCTGGCTACTGTGGTTTCTGCAGGGATATTATCAAGGATGGTTGTGATTAAATCTACATCCTTCCTGTCTGTGTTGTCCCTCTAATCACCTCATTCCTGATCCTGTCCATTCTTGTCTCTCCTAAAGGAGAACTCAGCATCTTTAACTCAGTTACCTCCAGCTCTGCCTCCTGTCTTCTGCCTTTTTCTAGTGTCTCTAATCCGTCCATCATGGCTGGTCTCACAACTGTCCTGTAAACCTTTCCCTTCGCCTTAGCTGACTCCAGTTGTTCCATCCTGTCTGTCCTCTTTCTTTCTTCTCCTCTCTTCCACAGTCTCCACTGCTCTGAACAGTTGATCCTCAGTATCTGAACTCCTCCACCTTCTCCACCACTGCTCCTTGTAACCACACCTATCCACTGTTCTCCCTTTGATTCACACACACATGTCCTCTGTTTTGCCATGACTGACCTCCATTCCTCTTAATCTAGTCCAAACCTCCACCTCTCTAGGTTCTCTTCAAGCAGCTCCCTACTTTCACTGCAGAACACCTTAGAACAACATTGTCCATGAAGACTCCTGTCTGTCTTCAACTGCCAATCAGTTCATCACTAAAGCACACAAGAAGGGGCTCAGGGCTGATCCTTGATGCAGTCTCAATTACAACTTGTAGTCTTTAGGTCTTTCCAACAGAACACCTCACCACTGTTGTACTGTTCTTACACATGTCCTGCACCAATCTAACATACTTCTCTGCCACTCCTGACTTCCTCATACAGAAATAATATACTGAAAAATTTAAATAATAATAATTACGAATAAAATAAATATTATTGTTGTAAAATGTGTAAAGTCAACTACAACGGGGACAGTATAACAGAGTGCTAGCAATTGATGCTGATTAAGTGAAAAAGGGCAAGAAAAAAAATCAACCCATGAAGATGGGTATGATAAGCAGAGTCTGATATGAGTCGCAGGTTGTCCTTTTATAATTGTATTGTTCACTTCTTCACCCCTGCGTTTCCTTTTGTTCACCCCTGTACTGCCCTCCTCCCCCTCCACTGTAGACAGAGACATTCTGAAGAAGGCAGGGTCGTATGATTTTTTTTAGTTTTTTTTTTTTTTTTTAAGTAGAAATATTTCATACATATCATTGGAGACAACATGGAGACAGCGCTAGGAATGCAGACTTTATGAGGGTGTTTCATCTTCACAATATGTGTGTGGTGTTGCCACTGCTCCAGGAGTCATTATGACACTTAAAAAAAAAAAAAAAGTTTTTAAGATTTGGTCATTTAAGATGATACATACAGTAGATTACATTATTAAACAAAACACCAGACATTAACCGTATGACGACCTCAACATTAACAACAAACTCCATCTGAAGTTTCTATTTACAGTAGTATAGACACTTCAGCCAGTTCAAATAAAATAGATACATAAAAATAAGTTTAAATAGATTTAGATCATCCTGAAAGACAGCATTGACTGAAAAAAGTCAGTGAAATACTTCCCTGGATATAGAGCCTTTTGGCCCAGACAGTAAAAGATTGAGGAGGCGGAGAAAAGGGAGGTAGAGGTAAGAGGGAGGGAGGGAGAGAGAGAAGGACAGGAGATAAAAATCAATTTAGTGTTGTTCACCACCCTCAGGCTTAAAAAAGTTCTTAATATTGGTTGTTTAAGCTCCATGTTTGGGGGCAGTTGTTCTATTATTCCAGATTAAATTCAACTGTATTGATCCGGCACAGGAAGTTCCAGCAGCAGCAGGTCAGGTGAGGAGACAGAACACAAAAGAAGAACAGAGGACTTATTCAGTACTGTAATATGGTATGAGGATTTAAGAAAGAAGAAGTAACCACTAAAGACCTTGACACAGGACTCTGTAATAGAAATGACTGGTTTGTTTCTTTACCGTGGGCAGAACTTTCTGCAGGTCCAGACATAGAGTGAGCTGCCTGACTCAGCAGAGTTAAAAAACAAATGGACAATTTTCACATGACTACTGCTCAAAACCTTCTGTTCTCTGTGATTCAGAGCCTTAATGATACACTTTGTTTTGTATACTTTCAACAAAATGCCTATGTTCAAAACATTTATTTGAACATAGACAAAAAAAAACATTTTTATTTATTATTTTTAGGATCTTTCTTTAACAACATTAGATATCTGAAGAAGGTTCCTTTGACTTTGGCGACCAGGGTTGTTCGGTGCAGAGTGTTTGTTTCATTTCTAATTAATGAATGACATTGATATTATAATCTCTTGTCACATTCATGGTCTTAATTTTGTAATCCACTCATATTAATTCCCATAATCTGGATTAAAAGTATGATCTTAGTTTGGAATTTAAAGAGAAGCAGCAAGAGCCAAAGTGACTGCGATAACTGGCAGGTCATCATCTGCATTTATTCTATACCTAAATCAATGATCCCAAGATAGTTCATTGATCCATAGGGTTGTTAAATAACTTAGTTAGCACTTTCTGTTTGTATTTCTCAGGGTCAATATTTATTTTATATTTGAATCTGAACTATCCTAGATGTGCAATTCCTTCATTCATTCATCCTCATCCTCTTATCTATTACTGGGGCTTGGAGTTAGAAGGAGGAACTCTCCAGCAGTATAGTTAAAAATAGGAAGTTGGTGGACAGCTCCTGGTGCTGAACTAACCATGCACCATGTTCTGTTGGTGGCTTAACACACATTCCACATGCAGCTTCATTTATTTGTCCAAATTTGTAATATATATCTATATAAAATATCAAATACACACACACACA
>JAFBJS010000900.1:54654-68973 GCA_016785265.1 Paraplagusia blochii
TGCTCATTAAGTCATTAAGTCCTGTACCTCTGTCATTATCACTAACTTGGCGTTTAACTCATTTCAACCATCGACCCAAAGGCTAAATGGAGGCCATTCATATCAAGGTATCCGGGATTCCAAACATTTAGTAGAACAGTTTCCTTGTAGGAACGTTGAATTACTTCTTTCAAATTTGTATAGATAACATGATATATATGATCCTGGTGGTCAGAGTGGGAACACTGTAGAGCAGACCTGGGCAAACTAAGGCCCAGGGGCCGGATGCGGCCCGTTTGGCGTTATAATCCGGCCCACCAGACTTGTCCAAATTATACTTTATCTTTATTATCATTATCCTTCTACCTTTTCCTTGCAAAGCTAGCATTTCCCCCAATAGATGGTCTAAAGAGGCTTAAATTATTATGCCTTCATTCAATACTTTACTCATTATTTATCTTAGTTCATGGAAATACTCGATCTTTTTGATCCTGACCTGGCCCGTGACTCAAATTTTAGTACCAGCTGTGGCCTGCGGATCAAAATAATTGGCCAGGCCTGGTGTAGAGTAAAGCCTTGTTTATTCTCATGGTCTGAAAAACTCTTCTTCCAAATATTATTAGCTTTACAAACCTAAGTTATTTTCCTGTACAGATCAGAAAATGAAAGGATTAATCATTATACATTTATGGAATTTGTTCAGCAGTAGCAGCAAACAGCAACAAAATGCAAAAAAAAAAACCAAAAAAAGCATTCTTCGCAGCTGGATATTGTACTGTACCTTGGGATGCAGAGCCTTCATTGTGGCAGTCAACAGTTACATTGGTTAAAAGTATATAGATCAGAACAAAATGGGGAAATGAAATATTCAAAGAAAGGGGAATAAAGACCTTGTCTTAATATAAGAATTCTTCATTCATCCCCAATCATTAATCTCAACGCTCTATGACTGCAACCCAAATCACACTGCACCATACCAGTCTGTCATGACCATTCCTCAGGTACTGTCCATCACTGACAAAAAAAAAACAAAAAAAAAAAACATAAATTTTGTTCCGTTTATCACAGGACACTGAAAGACCTGATAGTATCTGGCTGGTGAGTTCATACACACAGAGGTTTTTTGACCTCACTACTAATGGACACATCATCAAACCAATGCCTGGCTGACAATAATAGTGATGGAGTTGCAGTTTTACCATGGAACCCTCCCCAGTGTCCTGTGGACACTGTAGAAGTGAAGGTTACCCTACATTATAGTACACCTCCATCAATACACCAGGACACAGAGAGACAGATCTACTGAGTTCGGCCTGTGTATTCCCCACAGATGTGCGATCTGTGTACTCTCCTGCACAACTGGCCATTCAGCACATTTATGACACATTAGCAACAGCAGCAGCAGCAGCAGCAGCTCCCCTGGTGGAGCCCTCAACTGCACCACATACTCTACACTGATGGACTGTGTGTAATCCTAACAAGACTGTCCATCAAACCTCACACTGAACCAATATCTCTCAGCACTTTTGCAAAATTCAAAGCGAAAAAAAAAAAAAGTTCCTCATTTGCTCATGTGTGATAGTGAAATGCTTCATCGACAATAACGCGTTTATATTTTTAGACGGACAAGTTCCTGCTCCGAGAAACACCTGCGTCAGTCCGATAGGTCCGTGTCAGCGGGGATCGTGAGTGTGTCGCCCGCAGCGTGTCAAGTGTGCAGCCTGCAGCGTTCAGTCAAAGCGAAGGACCAGTTCATTCTTCATCATTCCCTAAACTTGATCTCTCTTCCTTGCGTCAAAGCTTTTCCAATTAACAGGCCGTTTGTGTTACTCCAGCGCAGGCTGAGCAGGTGCCGTGTGTACGGTCTGTTCATTTCCTCCCGAGAGCGGCGGCCGCGCTCCTCCTGAAGCCTCCATTGATTATACCCACTGATAGGACAGAGCCATGGGGGAAGGCCAGCTTTAAACGCAGCGCCACAGTTTATTCCCCTGTGTCTTGGATAGAATCTGTGCACGTGTGTGTGTGTGTGTAAACGTGAAGGCAGATAGCATGAGTTATTGGATAACATTAAGTAGAAGAAAGGCTGCCTGGAAGAGCAATAAAAATATAGGACAGAATAAAAGAGGAAAAATAACATTCAACAACTACAGTCTTTACTTCCAGGGGAAAAAACTTTCATTTAAAGGCGACTGGATCGGAGATTTTTCAATCTACGTGGAAGTAGAACAGAAAATTTTCCCATATTTTTACATCGAAAAATGACACATTGCCTGATCCCAGGTCAGTCGACAGCCTCTGTCCTCTATCTCACACTCTCAGCTTTCATGGTCTGGTACAGTCATGAGCAAATGGTTTGACTTGAGCCACAAATGGTCCACGGGCCACAAATTGCTTTATTAAAAAAAAGCCTTTATTACATAGTCCATTGGAGAAATTCAGGCATCACAGGGGAAAGTGGTTGTGAGAGCAGACTTGGGTCCGCAGGGTTCAAGGTTTGAATCCAGCAGATTCTATGTTACAATTGAGGTCCACTGAGCATGGCACCGTCCCCACTCACTGCTCCCCGGGAACTCAAAGCTGCCAACTGTTCACTTTGGTGATGGGTTGAATCTCAGGGGTCACATTTTGATGTGTGCAGTGGTGTGAAAAACTATGACAAAGAGTTTGCTTTCCTGTACTGTCCTTAAAAAGCTGAACAGGCCGCAACCTGGCCCCTGAGCCTCAGTTTGCCCATGCCTGGTCCATTAAGTACTCCTTATGAACCATTGCCCTAAAGTTTGTGTTAATTAATGCAAATTATCACAAGTCCTGGATCAATGACAGTACGAAGCAAATTTTGTGGGGAAAAAAAACACCCTCAGACAGGCTCAGTAGGTGGCGCTGTCTCAATGTTTAGGAAGATTTTCCAATGTAGAAAAAAAAAACAACCAAGAAAAAGAAAAGACAGGGTGAAGCAGAAGTTACTTCCATTAAGATAAAGAAGTGCATGACTCAGATCAGACTCTCAGTGATGCCGGCAGTAACAATGGTAGTGATGGTGATGATGGAGGATTGATGAGTGAGGAAGATTAAATTTTGGCTTTAATGTTAAGAAAAAAATAAAATTACAATCACTTCCTCTGGATCTTGGTCATTTCAACAAACCATTATTTTTTAACTCTGTCACAAAATGTTCCAGCTTCATGTTAACATAACAGTTAACAGTGAAGCAGTGACGAAGAAATAATTACCAATCAATTCATCACATCTGATGTGATCAAACTGATGCGCAGGGACATAGGTGATCAAGCAGGTGTAGTGAACCACTGAGACACTTTTGATCCATAGTCATAAATCAGGAGAAGCGTTGGCTTTTTGACAAAACAAAACTTGTTTTTTTTATCTGAAACTTTTAGCTCTAAAAAATATAAAACTGATTACAAAGTTTCTCCTTTCATTTCTAAATTCCAGTGTCTTCAACCTGCTTTTAAATCCAGGTAATTTTGTATTGTATACATCTGATAAATGTGATTAACAAAAGTGGATTCCAAATGCAAGAGTCTATAAAAACAACCTTTTAAATATCCGCCATAGTTTCTACATCTCCAATAATGGAAGGACGAAACAGAAAAAAAATGGAAGTTGGAAGGTTAGACGTCGATCGTCTCTCCTGTCCCTTCCTTCCTCCTCCTCCTTTTGTCCCTCTGTGTTTCAGACTCCCCTCCCCTTCTCCATCCTCTTAACGCTGTTATGAACAACTTCATTACCAGCAGGTGTGTGATCCTAATGACTCCAAGAACACGGACCGGCTCATCCTCATTGATGCTCTGTTAAAAGTGGCAGATTGAGGTCGGCAGGTGTGGAGAAAGTGCCAGGAAACATGGACGTGAATCATGATCCTCTCTGTTTACACACACGGCGAAGACTCAGCTGAGTTCACTCCATGGATCTGTTTTTTGTCACGTGTTCACGACGGGAATGATGAAGTTTTCCAATATATGTGAAAGCTCACTGATCAGGACAATGTCCCCTGAGCACTGTCCAATTCTAGGAATTGCATCAGAAGATTTGACTTACTCTGATGACATTTTCTTAGTTGTTTTTGTTTAATCAAGTATTTGCACCGGTTAGTTAACAATAACCATTGATATTAATATTTAATTTAATATAAAACATTTGTTGCTTACTTAATGCAAATTCCCACACTTGAGTTCTCAAATGATGAAATGTAGAAAGTAGTGATATTTTTTTACTTTAAATCAATACCTTTAGAGTTATTTTGTCCATTTCCACTCAAAAAAGAGGTTAGTGGTTCGATCCCCAGCTCTAACTGCAGCTCTCTGTAAGGAATTCTCGTGTGAGTAGGTCTTCTACATGTCCCCCCCAATAGTCCAAAGACAAGGAGACTGGTTAATTGTTCACTCCTCATTGTATGTGTCACTCTGAGTGTGGACCATTGCTCTCAATTTCGGTGTGGCAGTATTTTAACATCCAAACAATCCCTCATTCATTCACTCATCTTCATCCTTCTTATTTTTACCAGGTTTTAGGGGCAGCGTTCTCCTCCACTGCCACCCAAATAACACCATACCACCATACTGTCAGCCTTTCTGTGGATGTTGAAACCAGGGGTGTCCACATTTTTTCGTCTTGTGAGCGACTTTTCAAATGAATTAGATTGAAAACTCTAAATATATTACCGATATGAACTGGATATCTCAGATTCTCTAGATTATGCTATATACATGTTATTCTGTCTGACTCAATACCTATATGATTCTTGCTAGCCCAGTGATTAGCATCTTGAAATAGAATTACATCTCTAGTTTTTATTACTATCATTGTTTTAAGTAATTGTTTAGCATCTACCAGCACTCCTTAGGAGATCTACGGGTAGATCCCATCTACCTATGGGCACCTCTGGTGTGGACAATGCTATGCTGACAGCACCTCAGTAATAACCTTGAAGTGGGTGGATTTTATTTTCATTAGTAAGGATATATTATTTTTGACTAAAATTTAATCTAAAGAAGTAGTTTCACTTGAGTTTTAAACAACACAATACTGTAATAGAACCAGTAAAAAATGCCTGTAGATTCTTAAGAAAGATCACAATCACAATGATCCCTATTAACAATTGTATGCCATGATTCCGCAATTATAATCTGTCAGTGCTGAGGAAATGTTTTTGCAAGTGCAGAAGTGCACATTTCTGTATAATAATCATGTCTATTTTTTTTTACTGTAGCTCTGTCTGTAATTATGTACAGACTGACAAATCACAAAATCTCTGTTTGCACCACCCTTTGGCACCTGTGAAAGAACCACCTCAGTTTTTTGCACTCCCTTCAGTTCATCTTACAATGTTTACAACATTGACCCCAAATAAAAATATTTTGGACCCACCTCTGGGTCCCGACCCAGTCTTTGGGAAACAGTGTTGTATGGGACCGAGTGATTGATTGAAGAACTGAGCACTGAATTAATGAATTCAATAACTGATATTTATACCAAAGTGCCTTACTGGTGATCCTACATACCAGTATTGAAGAGTTGATGTTTCTAGCCATGTCACATCACTGTCCAACTCTAAATAAACACAAATCTGAATGTGAAACCAACTCTCAAACTTTCTGGGTCCACAGCCCAAATCTTGACTTAAGTAAACAACAGGAGGGACCAGGGAGTCCTACCTTCTCCTTCTCCTCCATCACTGCAGGGACTCCACAGCACTCCAGTTGTTCATCTCCAGTCTTGGTCCAGCGCTCTCCTCCATTTGTAGCATCAACTGTCTGAGTGCACAGCTTGTTAGCGGCTCCGGGCCAGTGAACTCAGCGGAGCAGCAGGGATGCAAGCAAAGGAGCGGGAGGCCCAATGGCACCGCTCTGCCAGCCTTAATGGTCATCATGGCAGACAGGTCTGGTTGGCTTAGAGAAGGAGAAGAGGAGGCAGGGGGCAGCATCAATAACAGACCGTGCAGAATAAACAACAACAACAACAACAACAACAAGTTTTCTCAAGTGTTTTGTCTCCAAGTTCTCTGGAAGATGACAATTGATACATTTCAGGTTAATTACATTTTTCTCTTAATAATTGAGGACAACGCTGAGACATGACCTCAATTTATATAACTTTAATCAAAAAAGACTCTTTTAATAGACTTTGTATAAGTGAGTGATGGGGGTTGGAACCCTTTTAAGCAGAGCAGTAACTAAACACACACATAGCAAAACAGTCACATATTTCCAAATGCAGTTTTGAAAGAGCTTTTTGCTCTGAATACAAATAATTGAGTATTTTTTTTTAAAACCAGGGTAATAATTATAAGTCTCTGAAGTATTAAAAAAGACAAATGACACAAACATTGCATAAAGGCCTAAATGCTCATAGTTGTATATCATTCTCCATGTCATAGGGAAAACTTGACTTGACATTGTAAAAAAAAGGGCAGTAAAATCACATGTAATTATATAATTTGGACATGTTTAAGGTGGCCAGACTACAGAGCTGAATGGGCCACATCCGGGCTCTGAGCCTTAGTTTGCCTATGATCTAGACCAGTGCTTCCCAATCTTTTTCTGTTACGCCCCCCCTAGCAGAAAAAAAAAACAATTCGCGCCCCCCACCCCACCACCCACTCTCCGCCCCAACTATAAATAACATCATTCGTCTATAAAATAGTTCTAGGTTCACCTCTGCATAACATCGTATCCTTGTTAACATAAATAAACAAAAAAAAAGAGATATAGTTCAACTTACAAGGATGTGCAATTACACTTTATTGTAGTAAGGCAGAAAAAAAGCATGTTCCCCAGGGTCACACGCCCCCTCAGCATTGCAACGCGCCCCCCCAGGGGGGACCGCCCCACATTTTGAAAACCCCTGATCTAAACCAAAACCACGACAAACTTCAATGTCATATATATGTTCACACTAAACCCCAAATGTCATCAGCCTAAGAAGACATCACCCGGTTTTAGAGAATTGCACATTTATGACTGAATGTACTTTCTTCTTTTTGCTGACTTCCATCAATGATTTTTTGGTGGAGCGGGTCTGAAATGATGTCACCTACATCAAGAGCATAAGTGATCGTCACATAAAGAGTCTGAACAGACTGTCAGAATTCCAGCACATCAGAATGCAGAAGTGAGAGAGATTGTTTCGTCTGCTTCTGCCTCAAACTGAGACGACGTTCACCATGAGGGACGTGTAATAAACTGGTAAGACTTCTCTGCTATCACACAGAGAATGACTCAGAGCTGCAGAAGATCTATCAAATATTGAAAAGCTCCGTCAATCCCGGAATGATGTGTGAGTTTCATCACTGTCTTCACAAAGGATGGTTAATTTTTAAACATTCTTTTATGAGATATTTGCAATTTTTTTTTTTTATTTCAGGCCCTTTCTTTAAACCTCCTGCCCGGCAGCGATAAGAATGATGACCCATCGTGAGTATCACAGAGACAGGAGAGATTGATGTCCACGGCATGGAATGGAGGGAAGGATAAAAAAGAATGGAATTGTACATTGTAAAAAGAAATGTGTTCAGACTGACCCGAGCATGAAAAAAAAAAACCCTCCTTTTTCTAGAGTTGAGTCATGTTGGGAGGTTGAATGTTGTTGTTTTTTTTTCTTTTCTTTTCTTTTCCTTCCTCAGTTCTATGACACTGTAGTTCTATTTCAAGCAACAGGAAAAAAAAAATAATGAAATTAAGCATTAAAGATTTCATGTTCTTTGTAGATACAAGCTGGAATTATATATATATATTTTTCAATCGAAATCTATATCCAATATTACCGCACTGATCTGCATAACTCCCAGTGGGGTCACAACCCACAGGAAGGATAACATAATGGAGCAGTGTGATTTGGGTGATTAGGCAGAGACTGCACCACCCAAATCACACTGCTCCAAACTGTGAGCCTTTTTGTCGATGTTGAGCCCACTAGAAGATATGTGGATTGGGGCAGTTCTATGCCCAGAACACCTACATGGCAACCTGACAGCTGGTGGATTCGAACCTTAAACCTTGCCGGTCCAAGTCGGCTCTACAATTAAATAATTAAACATTATTGTAAAAAAGCATTGTCTACAAATAAGCAGACCAGGACACACTTCTCCGTCTCAGGGGATTTTCTGACATCAGCAAGTCCAACAACAAATCTCATCTACAGTCTCACCAACAAATCCCATATGCTGATACAAACATGTTCTATTTTTTACACTCACATCAACATGCTTACATTATTTCCCAAAACATTCACCATTCCTTGGAAACCATGAACATATGCCAAATCATGTCCAAAACAAGAGGATGTCTCTTCAGAGCCAGGTCATAGTGACCAGGCCACGTCCACTTGCTATGATTCTAACTGAATGTCCATGCCGCCCGCCTTATCTTCTCCACCGGTGCCCAATATCATGTCCTGTTTCACATCCTGTCAACATTTAATACACACACCCTAACATTGCTGATTATTCTATTTATTATATCCAATTCTCCACCACATCATTAAAACATTAATATATAAAGCCACCCTGCTGTTTTCTTCAATTCCCTATTCATTTCAATGCCAGGTTCAACTAAAGTTACATGTGTTCGGAAAAAAAGCAATTTCAAAATTGTTGCACAAAAATAAACAGCTCTTACCGACCAGACAATAATGTCCAACAATGTCCAATAAAATGAAACAGACTTTTGTCTATACTTGATTCTCTACGTTCTCTAAAACTTTTATTTATCTGTTTTTAACTAAAAAATGTCCAACAGACTTATTGGCAAATGAGTCCAAAAAAAGTGAACCTGAAAAACCCTAAGAAGTAGATGTAAGGATTTATTGGAAATACAATCCCTGAAGGTCACTAGGGGGAGCTCTAGGCCCTAGCCGCCATCGGGTAATAGTAGGGGGAACATCCTGAAACTTCCCCGTCCACCAGAGTCAAACGAAACCACAACCATTATCATTCTCAATCAGATTGATTCTTGCCCATTCTGCTGTAAGGCACTCGCAGCAACCACTCCTCCACTGTGTGGCCGACTTTCAACTGACAACTGTTTATTTATGAAGACATGGAGACCAGAGCAGAATTAGAATTACACTCATTAATAATACAAATGACAAATATATTGCGGTGGTATTGAATGGGTGAATTAATTAATAGTTAAACAGCGGGGCTTAATGAGGATGTTTTTGCATCACCTGAATGATGGTCTTGATTTATTTATGTATTTTTTGTTAATGTTAATATGCAGCACCTGACATAAAACACAACTGCAGCCCAGAGACGGAGAAAAGGCAGCAAATGTGATTAGAAGTTGGACGCGTTCCTAAGGGAGCACAGGGCTGTAAGCAGGAAGAAAATGGAGGCACAGACATAAAGATATTTTTATGTATGTCTAAGGCGAGTCCAAGGCTGGGTTAAGAGAATGGGATAAAGGGGCTGCAACCCTGAGCCTCGCCACCAGAGGGTTGTGGGGGGGTTCAGGTTGTCGATCGAGTGGCTAAAATTTGTGGAAGTTGACGTATGCTTATTTCATTCTACTTCGAAAAGAGAAAGAATGAGAAAAGACATCAGGTCAAAGAAACATGAGAGCAGGGACAGAAAGAAAGAAAATTAAAAGCAATAAAATACAAAAGTATCAATAAGAATGGACTTTGAATCTCTATGATGATGTATGGTTTACAGACACTTACAATAGGCAAAAGACAGGAGGTGCAATTGGAGGTGAAAGAGTTTAAAGATGCTGAGGTTCTCTTAAAGGCTTAGGTAAGAGTTTAGATACTGGAGATCAACTGTTCAGAGCAGTGGAGACTGTGGAAGAGAGGAGAAGAATAGAGGACAGACACTAGGAATAGGTAGAAGACAGGAGACAGAGCTGGAGGTGGAGGAGTTAAAGATGCTGAAGGTTCTCTGTAGGAGAGACAAGTATGGACAGGATCATGTTCAGAGAAGGGACAGTGGAATGATCCTAGAGATGGAGCTACCACGTAAGTGACAAAGTTAAAGACCAAATGGGAATTTTTTTTTTTTAGATACAGTGAGGGAGAACATGGAGGTAGCTGGAGTTAGACCTGAGGACCTCGCTGTGGTAAAACCCGAAAAAAGGACGAGCCGAAAGGAGAAGAAGACTCCTTTTAACTTGGTTTGTGGATTTTAGAATGTGGTGTCACCAAGAAACCCTGGTCTACTTATCTGTAGCGTGTCATAGATTGGTTCTGTCTTCTGCATGTAGATGTATGTAGACTACAATAAACAGCTCCATAATTAAGCCACCATTATATGAACAGGAACTACTGACATAGAAGCAGCACAACTTTGATCCTTTTTCGTAGTTTCCGAAGTCACACCTGACCTGAACCAGCCTGTCAACACACCGCTGTCGGCGAAGAGTCCGTTGAACAGCAGCGGAAATAAGAGAGGATGAAATGGGTTATTTGACTAGGATGATTTGGAACCACAGCAAGTGATGACAGAGGCCACCTGCTGGCTGGAGGAAGTTGGCCGACCTTGGATCCAAGCAGCAGATTGAATCACCATGCATGGTCAAGCCATCTGCTCATACAATGGGAGTTCGCTGAGTGGATCTCCCCATGGAAAAGCCCCCGCTCTGGCCTGGTCTGCTCTGGACCCTATTCAGATATTTGTCAGACACTTACTGACATTTGTGTGTCGGTGCAGGATTATATTTTACTTATGGTGAGATATAGTTGTATTCTAGGATAAATTTGATATGGACTGCATCTCCAAATAAGCTCATGATGCTCCTTGACAAGACAAAAAAAAAATGACAGTGAAGGTACAGCCTTTTATAAGAATATTCAACTTGGTGTAGCAAACATTTTTTTTTTTTGCAGGATTGCAGGAGCTCATATGAACTTTGGAATCCATACCATGAATAATGTTATTGCTGGGGTCTATACTTGGACAATTAAAACTAATGTTTTAATAACTAACTTTTTTTTTAATCAATCCATTCATTCACATTCATATTGCTCTGCTGCTTGTCCATTGGTGGGTTACAGGGGCAGCTGGCACCACCCAAATCACATTGCACACCATACTGTGAGCCTCCCTGTGGGTGGTGAGTCCTCAAGAAGTTATGTGAGTCGGGAAGTGCTATGCTCGGAGCGCCTCAGTGGCAACCTGGCAGCTGGTGGAGTCGAACCTGACACCCTGCAGACCCGAGTCCACTTTCTTAACCACTAGGCCACTACTGGTAATTTTATCAATCCCAAAAACAAGTCATGTACTTAAGGTCAGGAGACATTTAGTTACACATATATGCTGAAAAGAATACAGAACCACGTGAATTAGACTAACAAATACATATTTGTATTTTTGGGAGATGTGTATAAGAGACAGGGTCTGCTCTGGACCCTATTCAGATATTTGTCAGACACTTACTGACATTTGTGTGTCGGTGCAGGATTATATTTTACTTATGGTGAGATATAGTTGTATTCTAGGATAAATTTGATATGGACTGCATCTCCAAATAAGCTCATGATGCTCCTTGACAAGACAAAAAATGTGAGTCGGGAAGTGCTATGCAGGTGATGTCTTTAAGGACAGGAGACATTTAGTTACACATATATGCTGAAAAGAATACAGAACCACGTGAATTAGACTAACAAATACATATTTGTATTTTTGGGAGTGTTGTGTCTCTACAATCTATGATGTCTATGTGAGCTGAGTTGGATTCACATCTTTCGAACAGAAAGAAAAAAAAAGTCAGAAAAAAAAAATCATTGTTGCTCAGTATAAAAAGTTTTTTTTCTTCTTTTTTTTTTTACACCTAACAAGATCACAGTCTTTCGCAAAGGTAGAGAACTCCAGCTGGGTGTCTCTGAAGAACACTATCTCTCTCTCACCCATTGGCCCAAGGCCACACCCTCATCCTCCCATTGACTGATCTCTTCTCCTTTGATTTGCATATTATATTTTAATGAGGGCAAAAAAAAAAGGTTCCTGGAAGTTAAATTTCAATGCAATGCAACTAAAATGACCCAACTGTTCTCTGCCTTTAATATGGAGCTGACTCATTTCCAACACTAGCATATAATCCTTCACTCTCTCTCACGGTTGTAATTTTCAGCAAGTGCTCAAGGCAATTCTGATGAAACTCATGCATTTCTTTAATGAAAAGGACCAAAAATGGAACCTGTTGGTTTGATCCTTTTCATCATTTCTTTTGAAAATGATGTGAAGGAAAGAAAATAGCATTAATCAACTCAGAGCACCAGCACACGATACCGTGTGACCGTAACTTCCAGCGGGTTCACCACCTCCAGGAAGACTCACAGTATGGAGCAGTGTGATTTGGGTGGCAGTCGTGGAGACTGCTGTCCCTGGGACCAGGTAACAGATACGAGGATGAAGATGAATGATGAATGTGCACAACACTAACATGCTACTCCACCTACTTCCCTACTTCCCTCCCCCTTCACAAGCGTATACATTGCTGCGTCCTGGGACAGTGGTCTCCACAATTGGCACCCAAATCACATTGCACCACATGGTACCGTCATTAGGTGGTGAGCCCATTGGAAGCCCACCAACCAACTTGCCCAGGAGGTGAACTATAGAGGGAACAACTCCAATGAGACATTGACTCCTGGCCCCTGGTAGAGATAAGTATAATTCATTCATTCATCTTCTTCTGCTTGTCTGTTGCCGGGTCGCAGGGGCAGCTGGCGCCACCCAAATCACATCGCACCATATTGTGAGCCTTCCTGTGAGAGGTGAGCCCACAGGAAGTGATGTGGGTTGGGATGGTGCTATGGCAGCTGGTGGATTCGAACCAGGGACCTTGCGAATCCAAGTCTGCTTCCTTAACCACTAGGCCACCACTGCCACAGACGAGTATAATATGGATAACAAATGGGAAACAAAACAAAGACAGAAAACTGCAGACTTCTCTTTATAAGTTGTTTCCACTAACGCCTTTTCAACTCTTCAGCTTTTTGACATAGAGTCTTCAGTTTCTGTGACATTAGGGTTCATATCAGTGGAGTGAGCTCAGTCTTGATTTCCTAGTATTCGTCATGAGTTCCCAAAGGGTTGTAATTTCCACGCCGACCGTGTTGTGCGCTGTTTAATTCTCAATGATTGTCTGGAGAAGGGAAAATTTATATGTAAACCCTTCACAAAGCTGAGTTATAAGGAGCTATTACAGTGTTAGTGTGGCATAAATTCCACCGTGAGAGTGGCTTCTCCGCCTTTCATAAACCATTAAAACATCTCGCAATTTCACTTTTTAATGGATGCTGTTAAATTAAGTCGAGATGTTGTAGTACAGCACTCATTCAGAAAACCAGTAAAGACTGTGAAGTGCGACTTTTAAAAGCCAATCTACCTTTTAAAAGCGACAATCAATTTATTAGACAAGTGACGCTGGTTGTCTTGCAGATGAGCACATTACACATAGCGGAGATAGATGTTGTCATCCAGCTGCAAAGCGATGCCTGGAATTAGTGTTGCAGGTTGTACACAAACAACCTAATTTTTTCCCCCCAAATTATATGTCACTTTGGATAAAAGCCTCTGCCAAATGTAACATAATGTGACAAAATGCAATATTAAAAAAGGCAAGAATAAAAGTGGTGTCTCACCACATCAATAAAGATAAAAATGCACATTTCAAGGCATGACTGTATTGGTTGCTAATGGATTATCAATAGGTTTTTCATATAATAATTTCTTGCAGTCAATTCTAATATCAGGCTTGATACATTGCCAAATCAATGCAACAGAGTCACGGACTGAATGTCTATGACTTGGACAAACCACATAAAGGCTCCACAAGCTGATGACATCATTAACGTAATTACAGCAACATTATGTTACAAGGTAATGTGATTGGTCAACGTCACAAAAAGCAGCAACAATTATCACAAAAATTATACGTATTTTTCCAGTAGGAATATATTTCATACCAGATCTTTAAAGGTGACAGCTGTTGTCCAAAATAAAAGTTTTTTGGAAGTTACACTCAGCCAAGTGTAGAAAGAACCTAGAGAGGTGGAGGTTTGGATTGGAGAGAAGAGGAATAAAGGTCAGTCGTAGCAAGACAGAGTACATGTGTGTGAGGTGGAGAGGTGGAGAAGGTGGAGGAGTTTAGATACTGAGGGTCAACTGTTCAGAGCAGTGGAGACTGTGGAAGAGAGGAGAAGAATAGAGGACAGACAGGATGGAACAACTGGAGAAAAGAGTCAGGAGTGATCTGTGATAGAAGAGAGTCAGCTAAGGTGAAGGGACAGGTTTAGAGGACAGTTATGGGACCAGCCATGATGGACGGATTAGAGACACTAGAAATAGGTAGAAGGCAGGAGACAGAGCTGGAGGTGGAGGAG
>JAFBJS010000900.1:69283-100859 GCA_016785265.1 Paraplagusia blochii
GAGACAGAGCTGTAGGTGGAGGAGTTAAAGATGCTGAGATTCTCTTTAGGAGAGACAAGGATGGACAGGATCAGGAATGAGGTGATTAGAGGGACAACACAGATAGGAAGGTTTGGAGAAAAGGCTAGAGAAGACAGATTGAGATGGTTTGGACATGTTCAGAGGAGGGACAGTGGATACATTGGTAGAAGAATGATCCTAGAGATGGAGCTACCAGGTAGGAGACAAACGAAGGTAGTTTCGCCATAGGAAATGGAGAGAACTGAGGGAAATAGTAACATTGATTGATTTTTGCAACCCCTGCAAATGAGACAAGCCAAAATGAGAGAAGGACTCAGGCGTGGACAGGTCTTTTCCTTCCATTATATTCTTATGGCTTTTTCACAGAAATCAGTGATAGTCTACTCCCCTCAGAGCACTGATGTCTTCATATCTGCCACCGGTACCATCCCCCACCCCTACAGCTGTCCTCAAATGCCTCAGCAATTAGCTCTGGCTCCATCATTCTTCAGTTAAATACCACACTTAGGCAATTAAGAGCCCATTTAGCTTTACATCACTGAACCAGCCACACCACCCACTCCAGGAACATTTCCAATGGCTCATGATGCTAAATGTTGAGCTCAGAGGACGGGGACAGCCACTCTGTCAAACCATGCTCGTGATGCGTTAACGACCACTCTCTCTCACTCCGATGCTACTGGACACAGTGCACAATGTAGCGCAGTGAAACCGCAAGACATCATCATCCAACACACACACACACACTACAAGCCTGGGAAAGGGACGTATTTAAACTACAGCTGTGTATTTTTAAATATATTTTTCAGCAAGAGACCAAGGTGGGTATCATTGCATGAATTGGACCAATACCACTAAAAAAAATCATGTTTTTCACCATATGAAAAACCATTAGAATAAAAATAAATGGAATATTGAAATAAATAATAAATCTTGAATAAAATAAAACAATTATCCTTCCTTTACACAGACCCTCCTATCAATGTTCCAGTGCCTTAATGGTCAGATTTACATTAGCAGTACATTTAAAAATAGCACACTTGCTATGAATACGTTATACAATGTTATGCAAATGTTATCGCGGTTACACTGGCTGAGTGTCTATGAGGGGTTGAGGGGTAGATGGAGGAGCTGTGGTGGACCTCATTTCAGGAATATCTAGCTTCCATGAAATCAAGTTAGACCAGTCTCCGAAGAGTTAATTAGATAGATTATGGAGGAAGGTTAGCATCTAGGATGGTGGTACGCAGATGGACTTCTTGGGAGTTTTAACGATGTGGTGTTTTTCAACTGAGGAACTTCATCAGTTCCTGGATGACGTAAGAGGGAACAATAAAAGTTCTACTCTTCCAGACCACCCCCTTCTCCACTGGACAAAAAGACTAGTCTAAAAAGACTTAAGTGAGAGGTTTTTCAACGTCAAGAAGATGTCCAGTCGATGGTTCCAACCTTGAATAGAGTGAGACGTCATTCTGCCTTGAGATCCCATCCTAGTAAACTAACCAAAAGTTTTTTTTTGTTTTTTTTTCCTAGTCAACAATTCACATTTATACCTTGACATGTGACATGCTAACCGTTAATCACCACCAAGGAGCAGTTTCTGTCTCAAAAAGTTATAACCAAAACAACTCTTCATGCAATAACAATTTGCAATAACAATTGGTTTCTTTACCATTTTGCAATGCAACTCACTGACTGGCATGTAACAACAAGCCGTACTTTAGTAAAACAATAACTAACACGGTCCAGCCAATGATATGATGCGGTTTACACGAGTTTACTTACGCAGCCAATCAATGTCAATAACTGCGCTCTATGCCTAAGTGCTGCTGTTTTGCAGGTTAGCATGTAGCTAATGGTGCAGCTGAGTGTAGAGCATAGACTGTGGGGAGAGATAAACGCTTCACCAACCCCTTATTATGGCGAAACCAACAGGCAGTGGCACATCCACTCACAAAGCCAAAGTAAAAAAGAATCGCAATTCTTTTCAGATGGAATTGGTGTCCAAGTATGTGCGAACAGAAGGACAAGGGGTGTCACTGGGTGAGATTTTTTCGTTTTGAGTGAGAAAGGGCTGCTCTGCAAAACATGCTACGTAACTGAAGTAACAAGCGAGTTTTCGGAGGGAAAAGTGTGGACTGAATGGACGTTGGACTACTTCAAGCGTCACATTCAGCAGAAAAGTCATGCTGGTGGAATTGTACGAAGACGCAAGATGGGAGTGGGGATTGGTTGGTGTTGGCATTTGATTCTTTTAAAGCCAATAAACTTGCTATGATCCCAGGTTTGATACTGGTGTCTGTGTCCACAGTGTGTCCATCTTATGTTGCTCACAGTGGGTCTTAGTTTGCTCAAGGAGGTTGCCTGTCCGCCCAGACATATGAAAAATTAGAGGGAACATTGCTAGTGTTCCCCTTTTAACATCAGCTGGACGGTTGATAAACCAAAACATCTGTCAAAAGACAGTAAAAGTCCAGTAGAAGTAGTCTTTGGAGATTGTGTCCTGGAAGAAGGAGAAACTTCACAGTGAAGTTAGAGCAGGCAAATGCTTGTGGTTCAAATGCATCAGTAAAGATTGAGGATTATTCTGGAATACCCCACAGGATTTCTTAACCTTTCAAAATTATATTCTCCACCTCGTCAAGTTCAGGAAATGTTGCTCTGTTTCACTTCCCAACATGTCAGAGTTCTGATATATTTTTACTGCACTGATGATCAATGACGTCTGAATCAAATAATTCCGGGCCATAAAATCATAGCAGGGCCTTATTGGAGTGTAAATCAGGTCTGGAGCGGAGGCACCAGAGTACGGTATATCTGAGGCGCCGCAGTAGTAAACATGCAGCGGTCGGCGCAATCAGGAGTTCAGGCCATGCCTGTGCAGCGGCGGTGGCTGACCAGCAGGTGAATTACTGCTGAAGTTTTACATCCCACACATGTGAGACACTCTCTCCTGCGGCCGGGGCCCACATCCTTAATCACCAGGCAGAAAATCTTTGAGAGCTTAAAGATACACAGACAGATAGATGGTCAGACAGACAGACAGACAAAAAGATGGACGAACAGACGGATGGACAGATGGATGGACAGACAGACTGGCACACAGACAGACAGACATATAGAAGAGTAGATGGACAAGCACACATATAAAATGATGGCCAGTGTTTGTGCAGAGATAAAAAAAATAGATGGATGGACGGGCGGATGGACAGATGGATGGACAGACAGACTGGCACACAGACAGACAGACATATAGAAGAGTAGACGGACAAGCACACATATAAAATGATGGCCAGTGTTTGTGCAGAGATAAAAAAAATAGATGGATGGACAGGCGGATGGACAGATGGATGGGCACACAGACAGACAGAGAGACATATAGAAGAACAAATGGACAGACACACATATAAAATGATGACCGGTGTTTGTGCAAATATAAAAAATAGATGGATGGACGGGCGGATGGACAGATGGATGGACAGACAGACAGGCACACAGACAGACATATAGAAGAATAGATGGACAGACACACACATAAAATGATGGCCAGTGTTTGAGCTAAGATAAAAATAGATGGATGGACAGAGGGACGGGCGGATGGACAGATAGATGGACAGACAGACAGGCACTTAGCCATTTCTGCATGTTTGATCTTAATATGTACAATCAGACTGGTCTGTCTGTAATCTCCAACAGCTAGCTAGCTATATATCTTTTATTTCTGTCAAATGTTCAGCTTTGTTACCTGATTTGATCAGATTTGCATTCAACCACTTAAAAATAAAGTGATTTTTTTTTTTCAAATCAGAGCAAACATCCCATTTTAAGCCCAACTAGAACTTTGTTGAAATGACTGGAGAGCTTTGTAGCAGGATTAGATTATTGTGCAACATCAGTCCATGAAAAGTTAGACGATCAATCATTTAGTCATGCATCTTGTTTCCATGCATTACTAAAACTGTTCTCCTTTTTTTAGTGTATCAAGAACAAAAAGAATGTTTCATCCTTTTTTTATCTTATTTTCCCAATTTTTAGTGGCTTCATGTTTCGCACCATGTTTCCTAAAAGTCCTTAATGGTCAAGATACTGTTTGGTTGTTGAGTAATACGTATTGTTCGAACGCACGTATTGTTTCTAAAAAATAGGTTGCCATAAAAAGTTGGGGAAAAATATCAGAACTCATCCATCTGAACCATAACCCTAACCCATCTGATAATAAACTTTGTCATTTTTTTCAGCATATACTGTATTAGACCTAGTGTTTTTACGCAAAACAACTATTTAGATCAGTTATAATTTCCACTCTCCAATTCCAATGTTTAGTTGAACACGACGCTACGCTGATAATCCTTCTCTCTTTCACCTTGCACCGCGGATAAATAAGATTTTAATTCTTATTTGAGGTTCTGCGATTTTACACAAATACTGCTGAAAATGATGTGTTTAGTTATTTTCCGATGCAGTATTAGTATCTGTGTTTAAGTCTGTGTCCGTTTCTGTAGCTATGCCTGTGTCTGCTGTGTCTGTGGTCTGGTCTTCTGCAGCGTCTGTAGCTACGTTAGAGTCTGGCTCTACAGCAGTGTCAGTACCTTTGTCCAAATCTGCTCCCTTGTCTAACTCTGGTTCTTTGTCCCACTCATCCTCGCTGTCTGACCCCTCCCAGTCATCATCGATGTCATCTAAAAAAATTCCCTTCATGGCTGCTGCCAGGCGGTACTCCTGCCCCTGAATGACTGCCACCTTGAGGAACTGGATGCAATCTTGGTGTCCGTAGATTTCCGCGAGACGCAAAGGCTTGTCTCCGCAGCTATTCTCCTTGTCCATCGGAGCGTGGCGGGCGTGCAGTAGCTGAAGAACCTCCAGGTGACCGGCCTCAGCGGCGTAGTGAGCAGCAGTCCATCCGTGCGAGCTCCTCAGACACGGACGCGCTCCATTATCAATGAGCAGCCTGACCATTTTGGTGTATCCGATGGCTGCGGCCCAGTGTAGTGGTGTCTTGTTGCTCCATTCGCTGTCCTTCTCATTGGGACTGCAGGTCTTGAGCTTCAGAATCTCCTCAACTTTGTCGTAATCTCCTGCAGCAGCAGCCTGGTGCAGCTCAGTCATGATCATATTTCCATATGTGTTCCATATATTGACTCGTTTCACTGTGTCTTCTCTTCCATAATACTAACCAATAATGATCAATTAAACCGTCAATATCTGGATTTCCCACCAAGTCTATTTCATTACTGCTGGTTCATGACATCAACAGAGATCAAAGGACAAATACTTTCACAGCAGTCCTCGTTAGTTGACCAACGCATATCTTCATCACATTTTCCCATTAAAAATCACTAACATCCAGGAAAAAATGTGCAATCAAAATATCTCAATAGCAACATAAATATTGCAAATATATATATAAATTAATAATTATAACAAAAATAAAAATAATAATTTACAAAAAATATGGTTATAAAGACGGTGAATAAACAAGCAAGGGACAATTGGCACAGTTTATGTCCAGAAGGAGACAAATTAAGAGACAAAAAAGGTAAAATTACCAAAATTACCCACTTTCAGCGGTTGCCTAAGCAAATTATTGTTGCTCATTTTTCCCAGTTCTCTGTACCTTCTGCTCTGACTCCAATTACCTCCATGTCCTCCCTCACTGCATCCATATCATCTCCTCTTTTTCCTTACTGGTAGCTCAATCTTTAGGATTTTTCCTCAACCAATAAACTGTCCCTCCTCTGAGCATGTCCAAACAATCTCAATCTGTCTTCTACAGCTTTTTCTCCAAACCTCCCTGTCTGTGTTGTCCCTCTAATCACCTCATCCTGATTCTGTCCATCATTGTCTCTCCTAAAGAGAACCTTAGCATCTTTAACTCCTCCACCTCCAGCTCTGCCTCTTGTCTTCCACCTATTCCCAGTGTCTCTAATCAATCCATCATGTCTGGTCTCACAACTGTCCTGTAAACCCTTCCCTTCACCTTAGCTGTCTTTCTTCTGTCACTGATCACTCCTGACTCTTTTTTCCAGTCTGAACAGTTGATCTTCAGTACCTAAACTCCTCCACCTTCACCACCTCTGCTCCTTCTAACCTCAGCATCCCTCCTTTCCCCGCTTTCTTTTGCACACACATGCTCTATATTGCTTCGTCTGACCTTCATTCCTCTTTTCTCAAGTGCACACTCCTTCTCCCTCCTTCTGGGCCTCCACTCCTTCACTGGAACCTCTGAAAAAGGCATCCAGGTTCATATGTAATTTCCCTAATGCACTAATCGCATGCCTTGTGAACAGGGAGAGAGCACGACCAACAAGGACTGTCAGAGTACAGTATGTTTTAGCTTCACAAAATCTGCTTTGTGCTGCCATTGATCCAGAACTTAATAGTTTACACTAATACTAACTCTAAGACAACAATTCAGAGAGGGTACTTACTTGATGACGAATGCTGCAAGAGTTGGTGGGGGATCAGACTAATCGTCGAGCTTTGTGTTTCCTTTTTTTTGGTCAGAGAAACTAAATTAAATATAATCTATTTAGGAACCCTGAATTTGAGTTGAAAAATTATTATATTGTCAATCTAGAGAAAAGAAGAATGAAGGTCAGATGTAGCAAAACAGAGCATGTGCGAATGAAAGGGAGAACAGTGGAATGGTGAGGTTACAAGGAGCAGAGGTGGAGAAGGTGGAGGAGTTTAGATACTGAGGATGAACTGTTCAGAGCAGTGGAGACTGTGGAAGAGAGGAGAAGAATAGAGGTCAGACAAGATGGAGAGATGGAGGCCAGGTAGGAGACAAAGAGGAGATTGATGAAATCAGAGTAGAAGATACAGAGAAGAAGGTGAGATGGAAACCATTGATTGACATTGTCAACCCCAAAGTGATGAAAGACCAGATGAAAGAACAAATACTATCATATCAAGGATCTGATGTGACAGAATCCATTTGGAATATGTTAGTTATCCGTTAAAGCTACCAATAATTAAAAGAGAAAAGCATTATAAGACATAAATAGAGGATTTTTCCTTGGAATACCCAGATTTTGAATGGACCTGACATGTGAACGTCTGTTCTTACATCATGACAAAACATCAAAGCACATTACCTTGGTTCCAAAACATGAGCTAATCTTCATTTACAACAGATACAACAAAATATCCTGCACACATTAATATTTGCAGCAATCATTACCAATGCTGTTGTCAAACTGCACCAAAGAGCTCAAAACCAATAGAAAAGTCAAGTGTAAAATACTGCTGCGAGGTGACAGAAAAATAAAGAATTAAAAAAAAAAAAAATCTCTTTACATTTTTACTACAGTTGCAGCTGGTGCAGAATCCAAAAATGAATGGCAGGGGTGACGGACCACACAACGGGAGGAACCGTGAGTATTAACCTCGATGACCTTTCTACCCACGTCCCTCAAATCCCCCCCACGCTCACACGAAATCGATGATTTTATTTTGGGACATTTCTCCCGACACCTGCAGGCCCATGTTGGTACATGCTACCGAGCGGAGACAACGGTCAGCTGACCAACTGGCACATCGCTATCATGGATAACTACGCACAACTGGGAACAAATGAAGAAGATCTTCGGGAGATCCTGAACAGCGTGCAGAGACATCAGCAGAGATTTCCCATCTCGCCTCCGCTACAAACGCTGCGTGACTTCCTGCGACGGTCGGTGATACACATTTAGGTTGTGAGCTGATTCTGACACAACAGAGTTTACTTTGCAGAACATCTCTAGTCCGTTATTCACCGAAAGGCTTAACACATAAGAGATCCAAGAGAGAGAATTAGGCCACTGTGAAGTGAACTCCAGGCTTAAAAGTAATTATCCGCACAGTTGAACGTGTAGAAACAAATCAGTGGGTTGGAAAATGTTAGTGGCAGAAATGTTTTCCTCCACAACACAGGGAGTCCACGAAATCATCAGAAAGATTAGAAAGAAGTGGTGGAATGGAATGAATTTTAGCCAAATATTAATCAAAGGTCTTGAGCAGGAGTGAGTGTGAAGGGAATCTAAAGTGAAGTTAAATAACGTTAAAATGGAGTGATGATTAAAAACCATCAAGCTGGGTTAAATATAAAAATATATATTGTATTCATCAAATTAAAATAATACCCTTTATATATTATATATATGCATGTATATATTTTTACCAATTTAATGCTTTTCTTTGATAACAACCTTTGTCTATAGATAATGAGGGAGTTGAAAATCAGTTTAAAAAAATCTGAATTATTTTGATATATTTCCGGATATTTTAAATACATTGTGACACTTAATTATTGTAGATATGTAAAATAGTACTTGATGTAATGTACATGTAATTATTATCTTTTAATTTATATTTTTACTAATTTATTCAATATTTATTATATAAAATTTATACAATATTTATTATATTTATTGATATATTACAAAATATGTTTTATTTTATATTCAGTTCACTTAATAATCCTCGAAATGCTGTATGTATGCCTGAATATTATGACTTCAATCATTGAAATAAGAAGTATATGGAGAATCTACATAGTATGTTTGTTTTTATTGTAATAATGAAAATGTACTTAAAAACTGTTTTGTATGGGGAATATTCAGATTTGTTCCAGTATTGCAAAAATATTATTTTTTTACTATGTTTTACTTCAAGACCTTTGGCCTGTGCTGTAGACATAATTTCAATAAACCTGGTGTTTTCTCTAAAAAAAAAGTTATAACTTGATTTTTTATAAATTAAATGTATTATTATTATTATTATTATTATTATTATTTATATATATATATTTCTCTCAATACTGATTGACAACATTGTGACATCATGTGACATCACAAACATCAAAGGACCAGACTTGGTATTTGAATTACTGCCCAGTCTGCCGACCAGTAGGCAAATTATTCCCGGCAGGAATACGAAACGTAGTGAGTGATAAGCACCAGTAGAAGGCAGCAGTGCTCCATAATGGAAGTCAACTGGCCTAAAATACAGCTGACCAAACTCCGCCAGCTGCTGTTGATCACAGCCAATCACTGACTGGCTCATCAGTACCAACCTTCTGAAGGTCCTCTAAAATGGATCAAAAGGGAGACGGACCTCACAATGGTAGAAACCGTAAGTATTTCTTTAGTAATATCTTCGCATATGTAAATGGAGACAGAAGAATTTACTTCTCTGTGTTTGGTTCCCACCAGGGCCATGTTGGTACATTTTACCCAGAGGAGATTTGCCACCGGCTAATCAGTTGACCAATCGGCACATTGCTATTCTGGACAGCTTTGCACAATTGGGAAGGAATGAAGACGACATTCGGGACATTATGATGACTTTGCAATCGGCACATCAACAAAGAATGCATGTTCTACGACAAATCCGCGACCTACAGGAAATGCGACGGCGAGGCTACGACAATCCCATAAGAGACATGGATTCAGTCATGTAGAAGCTGAGGATGGACGTCCTGCACTCTGTACGTGTGTTCAAATGTTAGACGATAGACAACTCCCTAAATATTTAGCTTTATGAGCATACAGTTACCACCTAAAGGCATTTAACAAGGTGTGTCAAATGATCTGAGGTACTGCCCCTACTGTCCGGCAGTAGCATTTACACGAACAATGAACAAAGTGAAGGTTTAAACTCTGGTTAGTGGTTATCGCAAAGAAAACCAAAGCAAAGAGAATATTGGTTTTCTGTGAATATTCCATGCAGTTGAACGTTTGTTAATTTTAATTCTGCACAAATGCCTACAAGCAGAGTGGTTACGTGTGTGCTCACAGCACGTGTGCTGCAAGAAGGACAGTCGAGGTATACTGACGCAGACAAATACGAGGCTTTGTGTTTACGTGACACCTACATACATACCAATGTACCAAAGTGACTAGAAATAAACTGAATAACTACCGGTTCAAAAAGTCAAGAGGGTGTGATTTTTTTGTGAAACATGTTTAAACTAACAGTTGTATCACAGGGTGCATGGTTTGATCACCGCTAGTTTCCTTAATCAGGCAGGATCTGCAATTGAGACCATTTGTTTCACAATGACTTGTAGCGAGAATAAAAGCTAACAGTTTAGCTTACTTATTAATGCTGTCAATTGAAAAAAGTAAGAAAAGTACCATACTGCCAACTGCTAGTGAAGCATCCCTTAGCAAATAAAAATGTTGAAAATATTTATCCAATCGTGACAACTGTTGATAGTTGATAGTGATAGTGTGTTTAAAGACCCCAAAGATATGGAGCCAGAATAGTCTCAAAAAAAAAAAAAAAAAAAAACACACACCCAAAAGTGTTTAAAAAAAAAAAAACACACACACAAATGTATTCTGAGAAATTCACAAATGGACTTTCAGAATAAATACACAAGCTGGGACCCACAAATGTATTTTTCGGAATTCATAAATGGATTTTAACCATATATACAAAAACAATGATTCACACTTGGAAATACATTTTTGAATTCCTAAAACTGCGTGCTTAACTTCGTGAAACTGCACAACATACAGGTGTGTATTTTTGAGACTCTTCTTGTACCGACCAGATTTGCGTGCATTGATGTGTGATGTTTTTCAAAGGTTTACGTCCATATGTCCAACCTTGGTCATAAAATACATGTTAAGCTAACGTATCAGTTCATTCCTCACCCACAAAACCCTCTAATTCTTCTTCTTCAGTGTCCAAATTGAACAGCTAGGGCGAATACAACATCTAACATGCCTGGCTCCATCTCGTCAAAGTCGGAAACTCTGTTAAGTCTTCTTCACTTGGCGCAGATCATCCTGTTGTGTTCTACAGGGTCTTAATGACTGGGATTGGATCTTGTCTAGATCCTGGGTCTACAAGGTGAACCCTGGACTTTCAGACCATTGACATAGATGTTAACCAAAGCACAGGGGGTACAAACACCTCTTAAAATATCACCCTTAAAAGGAAGCTGTACTGAGTGAAAGTATCAACAACAGCAGCAGCAGATACCAATACCGTATCCCTCAAACGACATCCAGACACGTCATTTACAGCGTCATTTGCATCATTTTTACGACTGTCCCACTTTTGATCTACACCACTAGACTCAGCCATATGTGACCTCTCCATTTGACACATGGCCAATGGGCAGTTTTTGAGCACCAATAAAAGCTGTGTGTGAGGACGGTGCCATCCTCAGTGGTAACTTGGAAGCTGCTAGATGGAAACCTGGAACAGGACAATTAAGGAACTTGGACTTGGACAGACCCAAGTCAAAGTTCCTTAACTGTTTGGCCAATCAAACAGGTTGAATGTTGGTTGAATGAAACCTTAACAATGTGGTTTTGCAGTTCAGTGCAGTGAGGAGTGTTCAGATCTGTGTATATCGGGGAGACCAGAAAACCACAAACACATGGTTCAGCAATGGATGGAGGCCACAGCAGGACAGGACAGTTTATCTCCATCCAAATGAAAAGGGACACTCTTTCAAGGACTCAGATGGGCATATATTGGACAAGGAGGTGGTTTGAGAAAAGAGTGAAGGAAGCCATCTATGCCCATCTGGAACAACCATCCTTGAGTAGAGAGGGAGGTCTGAGTCATCAACTGTCTGCTACAGACCATTCTGCCTTGAGATTCCATCCTAGGAAGTTTAACTGCTCATCAATACCAGAGCAGTCTTCTCTAGACGGGTGAGACAACGACTTCCATTCACATCTGGACATGTGACAAGAAAACTGCTCATTAACATCAGGAGCAGAAGAAAAATGTGTGACCAAAACAACTCTTCTCACCTTTGTCCAGTGGTGAAGGGAGTGGTCAGGAGGAGTAGAACTACTAGAGTTCCCTCAAACAACAACCAGAAACTGGTGAAGTTCCTCAGATGAGGAATGAAATGTCTTTTCAACTCCAAGAAGAAGTCCAGTTGCTGACATTGTGAATGTCCTTGTGTTTCCAGACTTTCTGTGTTTTGCATTAGTTAAAAAAGAGAACTGTCCAGTGATCAGTGCTGATACGCGGTGAACAAATGAACAATCTAGGCTCATCAGCAGCTCTGCTGTAAAAAAAAAAAGACAATATGGTGTTTGTGCAGAAGTGTGACAAGACATCATTGGAAGTTATGGTAATGAGACCACGGGTTATTACGTCTGACAGTGTTCAAGTGGCTGTGACTCGGTGTGTGTGTGTGTGTGTGTGTGTGTGTGTGTATGTTCACTCCTATTTACAAGCCCTGCATAGCAGCGCAGCAGTAATGAGGGGTGACACATACTCAGTACAGTGACTGACTGTGTCTGTCTGTTACCCCTGACATATAACAAATGCACATAATTGTACAGGCGGTTGACAGGAGAAAAATGTCCATTTGGATGATACATAAATGATGACAGTTCATGACAGAATTTTACATGTACAGACACACACGCAGAGACACAAAATACTAAATTTGAATAAAGTGAAGGAAGAGGAAAATAAATTAACATCGAAGTTTTTTTTACTTTGTTTCCATTAAAATGTGTAATTTAAAAACCCCAATAAAAGACAATTGAGTCGTATTAGGGCTTTTTTTTTTATTCACACCCCTCGCACTATAAATAGATCACAGCAATTAACTACAGACTCATCACCAGTGCTGTGTGCAAATAACAAGTTTCATAATGATTCACATGAGTGTTGAGCTGGTGAGATTAGTGGGGGGTGAATATATATTTAGATCATTAACAATGAAATTTTTTCCACTTTTGGAACCAGTGCCAAGGTGACCCCGAAAATCTCAACCTCCCTCAGGTAACACTTTTTTTTTTTTTTAAACACTAAACACCCAGAACGAAGCAACTGACCCCAATAAGAATTATAAGCCACATTTGTCAAGTAAACCTTGTGCATTATTAAAATTCCCCGGGTCAGCAGGAAGTCTCTTCTTTAATTTATGACACCGGTCAAATGTCACGTTTGTGACTTATGGTTTAGTTACGAAAAATAAGCGACAGAGCAGTGGAAATGTTTTAACTTCCTGTGCAACTTAATTTAACATTTAAAACAGCGCAAAAAAGTTAGAAGATGTGGAAAGCATGCATTTAATATTTGAAAACACGTTCAAAGTTTATAGAGAAAAACAGAAGTTGTTCTCAACGTTAAATTGCCTACAGTATAGGTGGTTTGCTATATATATATATATATATATATATATATATATATATATAAACATACTGTATATATATACTGTATATATAATGCACAATGCATGCAAGTGTGTCAGATTGGTGCAGGATCTTTATACGAATAGTGCAACAGTGTTGAGGCGTGCTAATGGAAGGACAGAAGACTTTAAGGTGGAGGTGGGACTGCATCAAGAGTTGACTCTGAGCCCCTCTCTGTTTGCCTCAGTAATGGACAGATTGACAGATGAGGTCAGACAGGAGTCTCCATGGACCATGATGTTTGCACATGACATTGTGATCTGCAGTTAAAATAGCGCAACAACTAGAAGAAAAACCTAGAGAGGTGGAGGTGTGGAGTGGAGAGAAGAGAAAGGAGGGTCAGTCGTGGAAGAGAAGTGAAGAATAGAGTCAGGGAGAATTGAAAAGTCAGGTGTGTCTAAGCTAAGGTGAAGGTAAAAGGTTTACAGGACAGTTGTGAGACCAGCTATGATGGATGGATTAGAGACACTAGGAAGAGGTAGAAGACCAAAGACAGAGATGGAGGTGGAGGAGTTAAAGATGCTGAGATTCACCTTAGGAGAGACAAGGAGATGGTTTGGACATGTTCAGAGGAGGGACAGTGGATACACTGGTGAGGAATGATCTTAAGAGATGGACTTACCAAGGAAAAGACAAAGAGGAAATTGATGGATGCAGAGGGCAGAAAACAGGACAAATTTATGGTGAAGAGGAAATAAATGAAATGTATATTTATGTTCATTAAAAACGTTTTATTATTATTATTATTATTATTATTATTAGTAACTAACATAAAAAAGGTCAACATTTAAATCTTAAATTTTTGCCAGTGTTTCTAGTCCACCATTCACAAAACCTGTGATTACAATTACAATAAAAGTTTTATAATAAAAGTATTGTAATTCATCACAGTACAGCAGGACAACACTGTGTAACGTAAGATTGTTGCCGTTTATTCAATACATGCCATATTGTCTACTAAAAGAAACTATTGTCATCTTTAGTCTGTCCATCAATCTGTCTGTCCACCAAACTCTCCTTTGGTCTCTCTCGCCAACGTCTATCAGTGAGTTTGTCCAGCCAGTATAAACAGTCCTCTAGACACTCCAATAATATCTCGGTGCAAAGATCACTTTATCAATCTGTCCATCTCTAGTCAATCAAAGAGTTTGTCCTTCAGACTGCACATGAGTTCGTTTTTTTTTTTCCTTCAAATTTTCTATAAGTCACTGTCACCTTTCCGATGTCCATGAGTCAGCCTGTCCTTGAATGTGTCCATCAGTCACTTTTTTTAGCAGCGTGCCTATCAGTCTGTCTATTAGTCTACCCTCCAGTCTGTCTTCCGTTATTCTGTCTGCCCATCAGTCAATGATCCCATAACCTGACTTGTCTGCTGCACAGTCACAGTCCCTAAGGATGGGCAGTCAGACAGACAGTGCCTGTCATGTGACAGACAGGTACTGTCATCACAAAGTGACGCTAATGACTCAGCGATGTAACAGGAGTGCGTACGTGTTGCGTTTGTGTCCGACACCCGAGCATCCGTCAGGTTTCAGACTCTGAGCCCTGACAGACAAGGCCTGTGGAGAAACATCTGATCTTCTACGCAGCCACTTACAGCAGTAACACAACTAAAACAATGGTAAAAAGAGGCAACAAAAAATAATATTTTCTCCTTTTTTTTTTTCCCTCCATGCTGTCAGAGTCATTATCACAGCACACAGCACAAACAGCTGCGGCGCGACACCATGATTTATGAGCCGCGACTTTACTGAGGCTTGTAAAAGCCTGTGACTTGTCCTGTATTTTACTGCTGAACTGTGGTTTGACAAACAAGTTCAGGGGGTGGTTCCTGTAATACACTGTCAGCAGAGCCACTCGTCATTTATTATGGGTTTAATGGGAGCAGCGACTAAAGTCTCCTGCTGGTTATGTCAGTGATTGAGTTTAATCAACCCAGCGTCCAGTTTTATTCACGAAAACCAAAAGTAGAAGTGAAAGTGAAATAACACACATATTGTTGCTCGTCTACAACCTCAGGACCATTTTTTTTAGCCCCTGACACTGGAGCAGTCTGTCAGTACCACCCAGTGATTTCACTCAAACCAGCAGTTCAGAGGTTCTAAACTGGGTTGCTCAGTTTTTCGGTGATTTACTGGCAGGTAAGGGGGGTTTTCTGATTTCATTACATTTTTAGACCAAAAGAGGTTTCTTAAACTTTGGAGTTCTATTAGCTGAGCTGTCAAGAAGGTGGTAAATGTTCTGTTCATGTCAGAGTTTAATACCTTTCTCTATTTTTCTGTTCAAGTAAGGGGGTAAAAAAAAAAAAACTGCCTTTACTTCTTTTTTAATTTGAAAAAACAAGATTTCACATTTTGCAGCCATACAAAAAATATCATTTCTCCAAATATAAAGCAAATGCATTAATTCCTTCATCTTCTCCTGCTTGTCTGTGGTCGGGTCGCAGGGGCAGCTGGTACCACCCAAATCACATTGCACCATATTGTAAACCTTCATGTGGATAGTGAGCCCACAAGAAGCAAAATTATGAAAATATTTATTCGGTAACAACAATGTGCAATATGAGATGAAATTCAAAATAAAGTGACCCCACTTATGTATGTGTTCATAATAATGTAATACTGTATAGGCCGTCTATCTCAATGAAAGATAATTGAAATGTCCTCTTATAAAAACACAGAATAATTGAAATTCTGGAATATTTCTCGTGATCTGGGATCAGATTATTTGTCTCCACGTCCGCCTTCAAGTAAAGATCTTTTTAGCAGGGATCAAGTACAACGGTGATGCAGCAAAGAGGACTTGAGCCAACAGTCAGCATCAGTGTATTTTCCTTGCTACGACTTCATGGTCAATCTCAATCTCTTTGCTTAGGAGATGGACCATTGGGCAAGAAGAGACAGGTGTGAAGTTGTAGGGAGTGCTGTTATGTGTCCAAGAGTTGCACACAGTGATCAGGATGTGGATTTGAGATCCAGCATGGAATAATTCTTGTAATTTCAGGATTATCAATTTTGCAAATCACGATCTTCAAAGCAACCAGATTACATTCATCACATCTTCTTCTCGTTTTGGCTTGTCCCTTTTTTCAGGGGTTGCCATCAATAATTTCCATCTCACCCTGTTCTCTGTATCCTCAACTATGACTCCAACTACTGTACCTCCATGTCCTCCTTCACTGCATCCATCAATCTCCTCTTTGTCTCCTCTCTGGTAGCTCCATCTCTAGGATCAGTCTTCTACCAATGTATCCACTGTCCCTCCTCTGAACATGTCCAAACCATCTCAATCTGGCTTCTATAGCTTTTTCTCCAAACCTTCCTGTCTTTGTTGTCCCTCAAATCACCTCATATCTGATCCTGTCCATGATTGGAATATAACACATAAGTTGTCACAACATCACTTGTTCCCTGCAGCATTTTATTGTTGACATGAAATATTATTGTCTTGAAAAATATATCCTCGGAGCTAAACAGTTTCATGTCAATATTTTATAAACAATACGAAACAATTTAAGTGTCATTATTATATGATTATCCTTTAATAAATTAAATGGAGCAGAATGAATATCACACAGTGAACACACACACACACACACCGTATTGTTTCTTGTGAGCCCATCTCATAAACACTCTACATTACTATAGTCCTTTGGCCTAACATTGCTTATTCCTATTGTCAATGTATCTCATCTTCAATAACAATATTCCTAATCCTAGATCTTTACTGAATACTTCACCTCCTCCCTCCTGTTGGATCCTGCAAATTGTCCTAAAGAACAAAGTGTCCTCACAAAACCAGCATTTTCAACACAAAGGAAAGTCCCAACAAAGATAGCTGTACCAGAAACACACAGGCCCACGTCAGCATCAGTCATCGCCGCTCTCTTTTATTACTTTTATTTAAAAATTAAAGAGCAAACACACGAGGGGCTCATTAGCTGCACAAGACAGTCCAGTGTAGCTGGTGCTGACAGTTAAGTGCTTCTAATAAATTGTCTTAATTGTACTGTCTGCCTGAGAACTATCTGTAATTAATAGCCTCATAATAAAACATAGGAGTGATGAAAGAAAAACTCATTTTACACTGTTTAACTTGGAAGGACAGAATCTATGTTATTTTCAGTGACAGGCCGACGCTCGGAGCCAGTGACTGAACTCCAAGTCAGACCTTGGACCTTGATCTGACCAATCAAACCTTCAACCACTTGTTCTAACATTTTTCATGGTTGGAAAAAAAACCTTTCTGTACATTATGACTTGGTAAATTGTAAAGTTGCAAGGTGAGGTGTTGTTATCATCTGAGAGAGGTCCTTGAATCTTCATGAACAGAAGTGATGATGAATCCAAAGACTCATTCAAGATCCCTTTACACATGCAAATGTCCATGTCCCAACTACTCGTATGCGTGCGTCATTCTAGCCATGCAATGTACTCACATCAGATTATGTCCAGAGGAGGGACAGTGGTAGAAGAATGCAAGCGATGGACCTGTTGTGGTGGAGAATTGTGTATTATGAACAGACAAAGTGTTGGACGAAATTCATGTGCAGGGTCACTGTAGAATTGCAGAAAGTTCAGTAGCCAAGGTATGTGAGACAACAGAGATTGGCAACTGGGCAACAGATACAAGACGCCTTCTCAAGACCGATTAAGACACAACATAAACCGGCGCCTAGATAACAGTAACAAGATGTACCTTTGTCAATGTCAATGTCAAAACATTCTACATTTCAGAGGTCTGACGCATGTCTTGAATGTCTCATAACATGACTGTCTGATAATGTCCAAAAAACTGTATAAGAAGAACACGCCTGTATCAGTATTTGGGATTTGTTGGTGAGACTGCAGATGAGTTGATTCATGTTGGACCTACCGTGGACAGGGACCCTTTTATACAACAAATCCCGAGACGGAGAAGTGTGTCCTGGCCTGCTTATTTGTAGACAACGCTTTCTACAATACCAGGTGGTTCAAAGGTAAGGGTCATGATCCTTGCTCTTCCGCTGCATGTTTACATCAGCAGAGAGACTTTGTAGGGATTGGCAGTCTCCACAATTGCCCACCCAAATCACACTACACCACACTGTAAGTCTTCCTGTGGGTGGTGATCCTACTGGAGCCATGCTATTATTATAACATTATTAACAAGAGGGAAAGTCAAGAATAATTGTTACATAAAAGGTTTTTTTTTGCTCAGTACTGTCACAACATTCTACATATCAGAGGTCTGACGAGTGTCTTGAGTGACGTGTGATATGACTGTCTGAGAATGTCCAAAAAACTGTATAAGAAGAGCACGCCTGTATCAGTATTTGGGATTTGTTGGTGAGACTGCAGAAGAGCTGATTCGTGTTGGACCTGCCATGGTCAGAAACCTTTTTGATACAATAAATCCCCCGAGACGGAGAAGTGTGTCCTGGCCTGCTTATTTGTAGACAACGCTTTCTACAATACTATCAGGTAAGAGACGAAGAGGACATTGATGGATGCAGCGAGAGAAGACATGGAGGTAGTTGGAGTTGTGAATACAGAGGACAGGGTGAGGTGGAAATTGTTGACCCGCTGTGGCAACCCCTGAAAAAAAGGGACAAGCTGAAAGGAGGAGACAAAACAATGTTCTCCCATCTGGATTCTCTCTACTCTACAGCTGTACTTCTCTACACCATGCTATTTTGGGTTCATATCTCCTAGGTTGAAATTAGATCACAAAACATCAACAATGGCAGAGCGTACCTTCACAATGGAGACACCTGAACCCCATCTATCATCATGGACATCACTGGTAACTGTTACTTGTATTTTCATGGATGCCAACAGCACATAACGTTGAAGACATCAAATACAGGCACTGAGGTTTGAGCTGGAGATCTGGTTTATTTGAACCACAGCTGACTGACTGTGTTGGACTGGCTTTTTTTTATTGCAGCTGCTCATATTCTCTCACCCAAAGGTTTAATATCCTTGCACTTCCTATATTTCAAAGAAAAAAAAAACAACCAAACCACCCCTGCTTTTTAAAAACTTAGATTTTTCCAAGTTTACAAAACTCAGCTGTAGATCCTGGAGAATGATAGATGAACCGAACCCCAGCATGAAGATCTTCAGGAAAGTTGGTGTGAACTCTGTGAAGAAGAGTCATGGTGTCCGTGATGCCGTAGAAGTCCAGAACACCAGCGCGGTGATCCAGGTATACTCCCACTCTGGAGGGAACGCTCCTGAAGAGTTCCGTGCCAATGTTGTTGTAATAAAACGTACAACCGTTAGGGCCGCTGTCCAGGGCCCAGGAATTGTCATTAAATCCAAATCCACATTCAGCTGAGCCTCCTACTCTCGGGATCGCTTTGGAGGAAACTGCTACGCCCACCTTCCTACCTCTCCACTCCACCTCCCAGTAGCAACGGCCAATCAGGCTCTCTCTGCTCAGGACCTGACACCAATTAGTGAACCTCTCCGGATGATGGGAACAGATCTGATCCTCAGTCATTACTGTTACCTTGCTGTTGCCATTGGACAAAAGCAGACGGGGGTGAGCTGTGTTTGGATCCAGGGTTATTACCTGGGAGTACTTTAAAAACTCAGTTCTGGTTTTAAGTGGTTCTGCCACAGTGGATTCCGTGGCTGGTACTTGAGTTTTCTCCTGGTACGCAACTTCTGCAACATTCAAGAATATATTAAGGTTGGATGACACGGAGGGAAAGGAAGAGTTCCCCTGCTCCGGTGCCAGCTGTGAAATCCCTGCTTCAAATGGAGAAGGTATCTCAAGAACCTGCTCAGTAGAACAGTTCTGACTGAGCTCCACAGGTTTGTCTGCGGTTTCACTGACAACCTCCATTTTTGGCTCTAACACATTTATGTTTATCTTCTCATCTGCTTGTCCTGTTAGCTGGATGTCTTGTCCACTCTTCCTTTTTGCTAAAACCGTGTCTGCGTGGTCTTCACATTGCACCAAAGGACAGGGATGACAGGTGCAATGCTTACCAGAGGGACACAACCTCCTGACAGCATCGTGGAGAGGATCCTGAAGATCCAAGAGGTGAACTTCCCTGTGGGAAGATGTTTCACAAGCAGTTTGGTAGTGTTTGTCACAGTATGAGGCCAAGCGAACCAGACAGAACCTGGAAACATCTACTTTCCTTCGATTACAGACATCACAAGCAGCTTTAGGCCCAGTCGTCTTCAACTTTTCCACTAAAGTAGCCAACATGTTATTTTTCACTAGTACGGGCCTCGGAGCAAAAGTCATTTCACACTGAAGACAACTGTAGTTGGTCTTCTCATCCTCGTCATCCCAGTGGGTTATGATACAGTCCATACAATAACTGTGCCCGCAGGAAATAGTCACTGGATTGTTCACCACATCTAGACAAATGGGACAAGATAAAATGTCCAACTCAAGTCCAACCTCTTTCTCTGCCATCTGCCAAGACTAAACACGTTTTGTTTAATGTTCAATGAAACCACTTATTTTCCCATGCCCTTGATTGCACCGCCCTCAAAAGTGGTTTTGAGAAAGATTGATTAATGTTGAGTTATTTTTCAGGCAAACATTCCTCATATAAAGCCTTCTTATATATTTAATTTATTATTTTAATGTGTCTATTAAACTCTTGAAAGAGTTTTGAGGATCCAAAGGATTCATAGGTACCTTCCATTGTTCTTTGATAATTCCATGTTCGGGCAGGGGATGCATTCAGAAGCATTATTTGTCTTTAAATTTTTTGGTTTTGATTACTAAATATACATATTTAGTGCATAAAAACAAAGTTGCAAAGGTTGATGAAAGTCTATATCAACCTTAGAAACTGTAAGTAGTGTCTATGTAGATTCTTATCCATCATCCATCAGTCATTCGATCCAAAACTAGTTACTTCATGGGCAACTGGACATAGTAGTCTTCCTGGTCGTCTTCCTTGAAGACGTTTCACCTCTCATCCAAGAGGCTTCTTCAGTTCTAACAGACCCAGAACTCCCCTGTAGGTGAAACGTCGTCAAGAAACCTAATTTGTCCAGTTGCCCTCGAAGTAACTAATTTTGGGACAGTAAGTACTACAGCTTAAACTGGTGCCTACTAATACCACTACAATATCTCAATGTAACACTTGAAGTTCTCAGCTGGGGGGCAGTGGAGACCTTGCACTAAGGAAGCGGACTTGGGTCTACAAGGCTGTAGGTTCGAGTCCTAGAGTCCACCCTATCGTAACTCTCATAACTTCTAGTGGGCACCACCCACAGGAAGGCTCACACTATGGTGCAGTGTGGTTTGGGTGGCAGTCGTGGAGACTGCAGCCCCTGCGATTTTGGTGACGGAGAAGAAATAATGATTTTTTGTTCCGTTAATGGAGCTCCCCCTTAATGTGGTCAACCAATGTTTCAATGGGGATTTTCTTCAGATGAATGCAGTGTAAGCAAAAGATTTGGTTTTTTTTTAAGTTAAACTCTCTCCCTGCATTGACAATTGTGTCAAAAAAAAAATTATTTTATGTTCAAGGTCTTTGAAGGTCCATACATGAAAACAGGAGTACAAACAAGGACGTTCTGATTCTATGCCAACAACAGAGGACGAGGACAGACAGGAAGAGTAAAAAAAAGAGGCACTTTGGGGCTGCTGGGAAATGCTTTTATACGCGTTTCTATTCCTGTGTCTGTGGTCAAAGATACTTTAAAATACAAAGACAGATCAAGTGAAAAGGTAATAGATAGAAAGTGACACAGATGGGACGCGGGGAAAGATTGTGGGACAGCGCAGAAAACGAGAGACACGTAGAAAAAGCACTGGGCTGTTGCACAAATAAAGTTGAAAATCGACGGAATATGTCAAGAAGAAGAAAAGTTTCTCTGTTTGACGGTGTTAGAGTCACAGACAGCAGTGAAGGGAAAACAGGAAAAGATGCAAAAAGAGGTGAAGGTCAGGAGAGACCTTGATGTTTTTTGTTGGCATTCTGGTGCTGCTAAGGCACGGCTGGATCTTCTCAGTTGCTGCTAGATCTGCAAGTGGCACGGAAATGTACATCAGATCCATAGGATTAGAGCAACCTCAGCACAGAGACCAGGAGTAAGAGGAAAAATAAATACTTTAGAATAAGCATGAGTCAACCGTTTCTTCTTCTCAGGGGTTGCCACAGTGAGTCAACAATTTCCATCTCACCCTGTCCTCCAACCACCAACTCCAACCACCTCCATGTCCTCCTCACCACATCCATAAATCTCCTCTTTGGTCTTCCTCTTCGTCTCTTACCTGCTAGCTCCATGTCTAGCATTCTTCTCCCAATCTAACCGCTGTCCCTCCTCTGAACATGTCCAAAGCATCTTAATCTGTCTTCTCTAGCTTTTTCTCCAAACCTTCCTGTCTGTGTTGTCCCCCTGATTACCTCATTCCTGATCCCGTCCATCCTTTTCACCCCCAAAGAGAATCTCAGCATTTAACTTCTCCACCTCCAGCTCTGTCTCCTGTCTCCTGCCTTTTCCTAGTGTCTAATCCATCCACCATGGCTGGTCTCACAACTGTCCTGTAAACTTCAACTTAGCTGACTCTCTTCTGAAGGTGAAGAGAAAGGTTTACAGGAGAGTTGTGAGTCAACCTATGTCATATTCCTCCATGAACTGAAATATGCTAAAGACTGTTCTATCTGAAGGCAGACCAGGAATGGAAAATCACCACCAGATTTTAATATTCAGGTATAAGACCAGGAAAAGGCCAAACACCAAGATTGTTCCAGACATATTTGAATCTCATCCATCGCCTCTAGAAAGCAACTGGACTTCTCCTTGAGTTGAAAGATGTTTCATTCCTCAGCTGAGTAAAAAAGTCTCTTCTCCACTGGACAAAAAGGTGTGACCAAAACACTTCTTCACACCTTTGTCCAGTGGAGAAGGGAGTGGTCTAGAGGAGAACTACTGGAGTTCCCTCTGACATCTACCACGAAACGTCCTTCAGCTCCAAGACGAAGTCCAGTTGTGACGACTAAACTTTTTGGATATCACGACCTGGATGAATGGAAATCTTCACAGACTTGTCCGTTTACATACTTCTAAAATATTAAGGAAATTCTGGGTGTTTCCCCGTAACAAAACCTAAAATGCACCTTTGTTTTTAAAATTATTTTGAAATGCTCAGTTAAAGGAGACAGGTTGAAAAAAATCAGAAAATGACAGAGGCCGTTTGCAAAACAATGACTTCTACTGTAAATCTAACAAATGCACATGTTCATTATTCAAATGAGTCTTAATTTTTTTTTTATTATTTTGTTGTGCTCTGAACTCAATAGCAACAGATGTTGTGAATCATGTAAGCATTTAAAAGCTGTTCAAATCTCAAAAGCTCAAATCTAACTCCTACACAATGAAAGGAGAAATGAGTGGCCGGGTAGATGTCTTCTTTCATTTTCCGTTGGGGAATCTTCTATTTCATTTTTTTTTTTTTTTTTTCCGTATTTTTCCCACTCTCGAGTGTGTGACCTCTTTAAAACTGAAATCCATCTTGTAACCTCACACACCAACCTTGTGGCTTTTTGAAAGTGAGGCTGCAGGCAAGTGTGTGTTTTGCTGAATGCTCAGAAGTTCTTTCTTTCTTTCTCTCTCTCTGCCTCCCACCTCCCCCCTGTTTTTTTTTTTTTTTTTAGTTGTACATGCAAACACAGTTGATTAAATACCCCACGTTGGTCCTTTGCTTTTTCACCGTCTGACTTGTCGGCTGTCTCTTATACACATCTGAAACTTCTTTGCTGCCCTCACACGTCTGATTTTATTGGATGTTTTATGACATCGCTATTGCTCCTTTTTTTGTTTACAAAGCACTTCGTAACCTGCAAACTGGGCTGCTGCTGTTGGGAGGGTAAATTCTCCAGATTTATTCCAGCAGACGTTGAATTTGTGCTGCTGCCGCTTCCGAAAACCTTTGAAGTTGCAGATTTGCAAACTGTAAATAAACGTTTGCTTACGCGCAGTGTCACACACGCATCTGCCGCAGAAAACGTGCAAAAAAAAAAAAAAAAAAACGCCTCAAATGAAAGGATTTGTTTCCTACACACGATCACAAACGCACCCACAAAACTCTTCAACGTGGGCTTTCACAATTCACCTTAGTCCAACATGCCTGCGTTCGAGAAGAATGTCATACACACACTCCCACACACTCGCACTGATAGTGAGCTATTTCCATCTCCAATGCTGGCACAGACATTTCTGCGGAGGGAACAGCATATGAATAGAATCACCGCAGTTTGCCCTCCAGCCACGGGTTTATGAGTTCATACAAAGAGAAGATCCTTCACCTCACCGTCACTGTCGATCTCCTGGTGCCCTGCAGAAAACACACTCGACACAATGGACTAAACTCTGCAATGCTCTGCTGCCAGGTCCCGTACAGCTCAACTGTCCAGAGGCCAGGCCTTCACAGTAGACAGCTGTTGTAGAAATAAAAAAACACCTGCTTTTTTTTCAGCGTACAGTTTTCCAACAAAGCATCATGAGACTTTTTCTCCTAAATTAAATGGGAATAACGAAAATGTTTGAGTTATGCAGGGAAGGCCGTAAGGTGAACGTCATTATGATTCACTAAGCTCCGATGTCTCTGAACTGCATGATAATGTTATGATCGCAACAAATATTTTGTTACATAAAGCCTTGCCCATTCATGTGATCATGCTTGACCTATCGTATAGCTGATTGATGAGTCCACGATTAGGAATTGTCTATAGTTTTTATATCTACGCTTGAATGAGTTAAAACAAAAAGTTATGACCGACTAACACCACTTTTTTTTTATTTTTCAGAAAATTTGTAATAAAAACTTTACTGTCAGAAAATTTGATGCAAAAAATCTTGGTTAGTTACCAAAAACATTCATTTTGATTTGGCCTTCGGGTTATTAAATATATTCAAGAGTGTGAAGCTTCTGAAAATCACTTAAATCCAGATAAATGACACTTAACCCCGGTCTTCTCACAACTGTGAGCGTTGGTGGATGAGGCACTTCCTCATCCTGCTGATAGGTCAGGTAGTAGGATTTGCGGGTGGAGATACTTTGCAATCAGAGTGGGTGACTGTTAAGCAATTATAAAAAAAAAAGAAGGAGGAGGAAACACTTCAAACTTGGTGAAAACAACTGAAAGACAAGTTTGTTTCCAGTTAGTTGACATGACGTGATTAAATCCCCATGTGACATGACATCATGAGATGTTCTCTGATTTTTTTTTTTTTCTCTAAGCTGATGTTACTGTAAGTTTAATCTTTATCTTAAAAAAAAATCACCTGCTGTTCATTTTTGATTACTTGACTATTGTTTTTTCTGACCATACTGCATTTATAAGCACAGTACTATTTATTTTTATTTACTATTTACTTTTATAAAGACTATAGGATACTGCTGTTTTTTATAGGGCTACCTCTTGACAGCTCATAATGTTATTTATATTTTCTGATTTCTATTTAACTAGTGAATTCAAAGATGGATTTTTTTTCTTTTAATTGTAATATTGAAAATTGTGGAAATTCACAGGGTAACACTAAAAAAAATGATCTAACCTTTACAATTATCGTTTTTTTTAGCCAAAAGACTTATATCACTGACAAGTTTATGCATCCAGTCATCCACGCTGACATATATCTGTGAAAGAGCCACAGTCAAATGTGTAAAGCTGAAATCTCAAGGAGGTAACAGGAAAAAACACTCTTTTCACTAAGATCTTTTTAGTATTTGTGACTGTACTTGATGTATGTTATGAAGATGATTACGAGGGACTCATATATAATAACAATCATAATAATTATAATAATAATATGAAAGTAATTCTCTTCTGAATCCCTATTTGACTATGGGTTGATTCTGTATTTTCTTGGATTGGGCCAAAAAAATTTATTTTTGTTTTTTGTTGTACCTTATTTTGCTACTATCAACTCCTGAACTTCTAGTAATGTTTTTTTTTTTGTAATTTTTTTTTTTTTTTTTTTTTTTTTTATGGGTATATTAACTTACTTTATCTCTCGCATTTCTTCTAATTCCAGAACTTCCCAAAGCCTCAAACCCAGCATAACTATAATAGTTTTTAGAGTTTACATTATCCCTCACTCACTCCCTCTCTCACCCAACCACACACAGACACTGTATAATGGACACTGTTGAGTATGTCTTTTTCCTCTCTGGCTCTCGGTGTCTCTGTAGACCGTCTTTGTCCACTTCACTGTATAAATAATTGCTCCGAGTCATTAATAACCCATTAATATTGATGCATGTTATTTAAATGTGTGGGTTAACGACTCGGTGGACCTCATTAAGACTTGATGGGGTCAAACTAGACTTGCGGTCTGACCACCGTGTGCCTGATTACACTTTTAATAGACAGTGGCTTTGATTTAGGAGCCTGTCCTCTGCAGGTACATCTGCAGAGAGGGTCGGGGTGGCAGGGTGTGGGGGGAATTCTTAAAAAAGGCACGTCCAGGGTTAGTCCTGCACACTACCATGTCCAGCCATTTGCATCATGGCCCAATAAGGATTGTCTTATCCTTTTTTGATCCATTAAACCAGATCTGCGGCAGAGACACAGAGGAAACCGCAGCCTACAGCATGTCTTTGTGCAGCGTGGCATTAGTGACGGAGCCTGTGCAGCGGGAGTCGAGTAAACAGCAGCTAGAAGGAGAGTGACAGTGGATTAGTCCAGCGCTGTTATCAAGACAGCCAAGGGTGCTGTCCAAACAAAGGAGGAAACAGTGTTGTTCCAACACCACGACTAACCAACTGTGCTCACCTCAGGATATTAGTTGTTTTACGTTTTATCAATTACGTACATACACAAATGTGTTATTTAAAGCTAGGAATCACAGATTTGGCATTTTTGATGCAAAAAAAAAAACAATTCCCACTGTTTTTTTTTTTCTTTTCATTAAAATATTCAAAACGTTTACAATGGTTCCCAAAACATTTTATAGCATTCTACACCCTTAAAAAAAGAAAAACTTAATCGTCTAAACTTCAATAAAATATTTAAAAAAAACAAATAGCTAACATGTGCATGCTTTTCCAATGTATAGGATGTGGAGGGCATCTGAATACAGTAGCTGTGCAGTACACACTTTTCTTATCATTGTCTAGTTTACTTATAGATTTTGTCACACTGGGAATCAGTGAACCAAGGGTCTGTTATAACACTCACAAAGTGTCATCAGTACATTGAACTAGTGATGGGTGATATGGAAATTATATCAAGATATGGATTTTTTTTTCATATATATCCCAATAACGATATGTATTACGATATACCACAATAAAAAGTTAGACAAAAATCACAGTGCTTACTTTTCTCCAACTTTGTTTTTCAGTGATATTCAACTGAACTGTCGCAAATAAGAAACACACATTTTAGTGCAGCACTAGGGATGGATCAATGGAAAACAGCTGGGGTGGAGGCACAGTAGCCTTTACATTTATTTTTGTCAAAAAACCTCATCTCATCATTTTCTTTTAAGAGCACAAAATTCTGAGAACAACACATTTTGGCACCAAAGTTCAGCAGTAAAAATATTTATATTTTCTTAAATCTGTAACTTTGTAGTGCAAAGTTTGCAGACCAATATAAATTGTCAAAAGTAAACATCAGGGTTGAACAAAACATGGCGTAAACCATGAATTAAAGAGCAAACATAAAATACTACACACACGGGAAACATGGCTTTACAAATGTACTTTAAGATGCTATATAAGATTTGTTTACGGTGCTAGGACGTTGCCTTGAGTGAAAGACTTTCATCGGCCAGAGATAGTTTTTCTTCTCTCAAATTGCACTCGCTGTTCAACAACTTGGTTTAGGTCAGATTTTTATTTATCCTTTTCATGGACCTTCTCAAGGTGATAAAAGAGGTTTGTTCTTCAGCCGTAACGTAGTAAGTGTCACAGACGTAAAGCGACACCATGTCGCAAAAAAAAAACTTGCTTTTTTATTCCTCATTATTTTAATAATTATTCAAATTTGCAGCATGCATAAGGGCCAAGGCAAAATAAAATTGTTGCAAACTATGAAACCATATTTGTTGGTGTAATATTTGATTTTAAAAAAAGAATAAAGACAATATAAACAATAGAAGCGAAATGGCACAAATGGAGAAATTTTCGATGGCCGCCAAGATATATACCGTCATATCACCCAGCACTACTTTGAACCTAAATAAATAGAACAGGTTTGGACCAAATATAAATATCAAACTTTTTTGGATAAAAAAAAATTTTAAAAAAATCTCCCCATGTATATAAACTGTAAAATTCTACACAGTGAACCTCCAGGACACACAGTAGGAGAAGGAAGCACCTGAAATAGGTCAGACCCACACACTGCTGAATATTGCAGCTCTATTGTGAGCCAACGTCATTAAGGACATATAGTTCTGACAAAACTTACAGTGGGAGCCATTAGTCTGAATAGGACTGTCAGCAAAGTGACAGCAATCAATATGCATGTGATCACACACAGTGTCTCATTATGAAGTCCTTACTTATTGCAGCTCGACGAAAGCGAAAAACTGACGTAGGTGGGTTTTTCCGAGAGGCTGAGCTGTGGGGGCAGCAGATAAAATTAAACACAAACTCCAAATGTACTATAATCCATAGTAACATGACGAATGAATACCAATAGCAGCTGCCTACGAGGTCATCACTGTTACACTGATCTAAATGTACTCACACCTAGAGATGTTTTATTATATCATTATGCTGCTTCATAAAACAAATTACATCCCGTGTTGCTTGTTAAGTCGAGGAGGAGGAAAAGATGTAGCTGCTGTGAAAGATCCTCAGGAAAACAAGGCAGTTTGGGACCACAGTGTTTAGTGAAAGGTACTGTTTCCCGAACCACTCCTTTCTCCTCACTCACAGGAAATGTTCCCTCTAAGCTGCTCGCCTGCGCAATCGTGCACTGCTCCCATGTTTTCCGCGCACAGCATATCTATGCAGCGCATAAAACAAAATCCAAGCTGAAGAGTAAGTAAAATAAACAAATAGGACTTTGGTTTTTACCATTTTGCAATGTAACTCACTGACTGGCATGTGACAACAAGCGGTACTTCAGTAAAACAATAACTAACACTGTCCAGCCAATGATATGATGCGGTTTACACGTATTTACTTACATATGCAGCCAATCAATGTCATTAACAGCGCTCTATGCTTAAGTGCCGCTCTTTCCAGGTTAGCATGTAGCTAACAGTGCGGCCGAGTGTAGAGCATAGACTGGAGAGAGATAAATCTGGATCAACGCTACGCTAACCCCTTATTAAAGCCAAAGTAAAAAAGAAATCTACATATAAGATGTCCAGGTCCACTGAACCCGGGGCTAATAGAAGTGTGGAAATTGATGTTCTGTGTACCACACACAATGGGTCCCACAGACCTGAACACCACAGGGTTAAAGCCATTAAACTTGCTATGATCCCAGGTTCGATAGTGGTGTGTGTGGCCACGGTGTGCACATCTATGTTGCTCACAGTGGTCCTTAGTTTGTTCAGGGAGGTTGCCTGTCTGCCCAGATATATGAAAAATTAGAGGGGACATTGCTCAGAGGATCTAACTTCAGTTATTCCACACTCACAGAAACGTTTTCCAAGAAATGCAAAACGTTTTCCAAGAAATGCAAAATGTTTTCCAAGAAATGCAAAACGTTTTCCAAAAACTAGGTGTCCAGTTGCCTAATTTAACTCTTTAACCTTCATACAAACGATGAGTGCAAACAACGTCATCACAGGGGAACTATGTTAGGAAAGTGGGGGGAAGTGTTTCGATGGAACACCTTGCCCTGGTCAGGGTAATAAAAAGTTTTTTTAACAAGAATGATAAAAATGTAGGGTAAGAATTATATAAAATCATAAAGGATGAGACAACAAGTTTGAAGAATGTTTTTTTGGAATCCAGTCACGGCCAGGACTGGAATCTCGAATGGCCCAGATTTGGACCCCAGGAAACGAGTTGGTAATTCTATAAAGAGATTCACATGAGCCTATTTTCATGTAAATACCATATAATAAAAGCTATTTAACTATTAGATCAGATGCTGATCTGTTCACTGTGAACATGTTTGTCCAATCCTTCCCTAAGTGGAGCTGAAGAGCTGACGTTTGGTCAAGGCTGAGGAAACAGTATTGTCCAACGCAGATAGACTCTGCCTAATGTTTTCCCATGGGCTCAGAGACTGCATTTAAAAACTTGATAAAAGTGGTTTTTATCAATGCACATTAGTCGAGCCTGATTGCAACATCAAACAAAAGTGTTATTGTGTTTCATTTTTCATTCAGTGTGAACTTTTGCTTCTTCAACGCAGGCCCTTTCAAAACACACAGAGCAAGAGAGAGATAAACACACACAGCGTGTGTGTGTGTTGAGCCCCCTTTGATCACTTGTTGATTTCGGTGCTTTTAGCTCCATCATTTATGACAAAAACAGAGTCAGAGGACAAAGAGGTGAAAAAAGAAAAAAAAAAAACAAACACTGGATGTGAACCCATCTTTCCGCTCTATCTGAGTCTCCGTCTCTTCCAGCTAAAAGGTTTCACAACAGCAGCCGCAGTTGTGAGGAAGTTGGTCTCAAAAGTTTCCTGAAGCCAAATCATTTACGACTTTGTCCAGTATAGAGGTTCACTCTAAATCATCGACCTGCAGACTGTGTTTTTTTTTTTTAGAGAGAGAGCAAAAACTAAACCTGTGTTAAACCTACACACAGAGACGTCGCTGGGTTGGAGGGCAGCAGTCTCCACAACCACCACGCAAATCACACAGTACCAGCCCCTCATGAACCTTCCTGCAGTGATCAACCATAACAGAAAGAACCAAATAGCCATAATCCATCTTGCCCAGGATGTGAACCATTGAGTTCCACAACAATGACAGAGACACTGATTCTGGCCACAGTGTAAGACAAAAGTACTTTTTGATCCACTGTGTGGGACTTTGTATATTTTAATGGGAAACAGGTTAAAAGTTTATTTATATTTGGTAATATTTTTTAGAAATCCATTGGCCAGGGGGATTGAAATCCTTCAAGGAACATGAAAAATACAATGAAAATACAATAACTAAAAAAGAAAAAACTTAAAAAAAGAAAAATGCAATATGGATGGACGGATGGACGGATAGACAGATAGATAGAGAATGTAAGACCTGAACAGGGAACAGTGGATGTTAGATACATTTTCTAAGAGGTTTCTAGCTATCTAGCTAGCTAGCTAGTTTCTATTATGGCAAGGTGCTGCCACCTACTGGGCTGGGGACCTCGATTTAAACAGTCAATTTAGACTTGCATTAAACATAAAACAAATATAAAGGTCTGTGTATATCATTTTTCCATTCACATCTTCTATAACCACAGCATATTTTTCATTAATGTCCTTTTTTTTTTTTTTTTCATCTTTTTTTCTT
>JAFBJS010000900.1:101051-112349 GCA_016785265.1 Paraplagusia blochii
GAATTATATATTTTTTGTAAATGTTTTCATTTATTTTTTGCATTTTTTACTATGAACCAGAAGTGTGGATAATATTCAGCTCACATAGATATGTGGTTGGAAACAGAGACAATGTCAAAATAACTGTGTTGGCCAGAATGGGGAATTCCTTGGCAACAGATAACAAAAAACTGTCCAAAGGGAGATCAGCAAAGTTCAGCTTTAACCAACAATGGTTAATTAGGTGATAGTAGATAATTTCACACATACGGGGAGGATTGAACAACTGGATAAAGGTGCCAGGATTGATTTGTGATAGAAGAGAGTCAGCTAAGGTGAAGAGAGAGGTTTACAGGACAGTTGTGAGACCAGGTAGAAGACAAGAGGCAGAGCTGGAGGTGGAGGAGTTAAAGATGCTGAGGTTCTCTTTGGGGGTGACAAGGATGGACAGGATCAGGAATGAGGTGATTAGAGGGACAACACAGACAAGAAGGTTTGGAGAAAACGCTAGTGACGACAGATTGAGATGGTTTGGACATGTTCAGAGGAGGGATAGTGATTATATTGGTAAAAGAATGCTAGACATGGAGCTACCAGGTAAAAGATGACAAGGAAGGCCAAAGAGGAGATTTATGGATGCAGTGAGAGAGGACATGGAGGTGGTTGGAGTTAGAGAGGAGGATACAGAGGACAGGGTGAGATGGGAATTTTTGACATGCATGAAACAAGATCTTTTCCCACGACTCATCTGACTCTCACTGACTCTCAACCATTGCTCTAGGCCACTCCCTTCATCCTGGAGCCAACTCCAGATTGTCCAGTAAAAATGCACAGAGCAATCACCGTTATCATCAGGCTTACTGTGGACAATACACACAGACGCCTCCCGGTCTTGCAAATTCTAGCAGAGAAAACGTCTCTCTGCCGTCTTTGAATGCTGTCAATAAAAGCAATCCTTCTACTACTTAACCACATCATCCAATTACCTTAAAGAAAAGCAATCTTTACACCACACTCCACTGACTACGAGTACGGCCCGACTGCTAACTATTTTTGTCCAATCACAGCACCCTGTCCGTACAAAAACGCCAAGTTTTCCGACTTAACCAAATATAATGGGTTCCACTCGAGGGCATCACAATAAAATCAGAAATGATCGCGGATAAACAGCTAGCTTTAAATGATCCGCTTATACAGCAACAGAAGTTATTTAAAGCGAGGGATGTGAAAGCTGTGAAGTGGGAGAAGTCGGGAAGATCAAGTAGGGTTTTCCATATATACAGTAAAAGGGGTAATGCAAATAAGTTTTCCCGAACTGGTGTTGTAAAAATAAGAGCACTTAACACTTAATGACCACGCAGCCCTGCACTTGACATCCAAATGTAAATTTTCTACTTTGTATTTTCAATAAAAATCTAAGGGTAACAATACGGTCAAATACTGTACATATAGCATCCTCCCTGGTTATGTGATATTTACTGAGAAAGAGTATATTTAAAAAAACTGGGGTACTTTCTCTAGCCATGAGCCACACACTCTGAATGACAACGTTCTCTCGGAGTTGTCTGCTGAGAACTTGATCTCTATTCAAGTACTTCTCACTCTACACACTACACTTCCACTCCTGTTTCTGATTCTTATATGGATTTTGTTCTTCTTTTTTTTTTAAATACACCACAAGAATCTCTACATAGTCATTCTCCCTGAAGTGGATTCTCTGAGCTGAAGGAGGATGAAGTGAAATGTAGTCTGCGCCTTTTGGCCCCTTTGTTCATTTCAGTCTTAATAACAGAACATGAGCAAAAAGACAGCAGTGGTTCTATATCAATAGAAAGGCAATTCAACGCTTGTGGCATCAGTGAGTGTGTGTGTGTGTGTGTGTGTGTAAATGCTCTTTTCCATTATTTTTGTAGTTAAGCCAAATAGAACTGTGCTTCACATCCCACACACGACACAGTGATCAGTCAACAGGTCAATATGACTACTAGTGAAATATGAATCTACCGAGAGTCTCCTTACGCATGCACAAGTGCTGTTCGTGTGGAAACATGAATTATTCAGTAATGGTAAGGATAATGTATTATCCTTACGATGAAGAAAATCAATTTGACACAGGTCACAAGTTCAACTTTAGATAAAAAGAAACGAATCATCATTCTGATTAAATTCTATTTCATTAGATTTATTTACTACTGTTGGGTTTTTCCGCCTAAAAAATTAACGGTGTGCTGGATAAATCTAATTCAATTAACACAATAAAAACGCGAGATATGCACAGTCGTACACACACTGCACAATGGTCTCTAAAAATACTCAGAACTTGTGTTATTATTTCAATGTTGTAAAGTACTGCATGTGGTGTAGAACACAAACATGCACTCAAACATTGTCTATTTTAAACACAGTTAATATATATATATATATATATATACGATATATATATATATATATATATATATATATATATATATAATTTTTTTAAGCACGTTTTATTCAACAGTGGTGGCATCAGTGGACTTGGATCCGCAAGGCTTCAGGTTCGAAGCCTCCAGCTGCCAGGTTACCACTGAGGTGCTCTGGTCATAGCATCGTTCTGACCCATAACTTCCAGTGGACTCACCACCCACAGGAAGTTCTTACAGTATGGAACAGTGAGATTTGGCAAGCTGCCCCTGCGAACCAGCAACGAACCAACAGACAATGCTCTATAGCCATGTTGAATATTATATAATTTTCATAAAACGTGCTCAAGCTCCAGTATTTACCCTAGGATATATTTATACTAATAAATCCAAAGAGGACGTCAGATTGGCAAGGCACTGGGTCCGTCCTCTCACAAAAACAATAAAACAAGTGGAACAAAGCTGTTTGTCAAAGTCAACTTAATTGTCATATATACCATATATCCAGGACACATGGCATAATGAAATTGCAGTCCTCTATGATCCACGGTGTAAAAGCAATACAAAATATGTTACTATACAAAATACACTACAATACGACAGTACAATATGACAATGCAATACTGTAGGTATTTACAAGAGGTGAGTCAATGAGGTAGTACTTGATTAACAATGTCAGCCATTGTAGTACATGCAGAAGGTGAAACAGTGTAAATACAGTGTACAGTATAATAGTGCAACGTGTACTTGAAACAAAGTGCAATGTGTTTTTTAATGTGTTTGTTGTGCTTTTGATGATTTAAAGTTGAAGAAATCGGTGCTAAACACCAGAGAATGAGAAAATTTTGTACATCAGGTTTTCACACAAATCAAGGGCCAGGAGTTATCTTGAATATATTTTGTTCCAATCTCTTATTTTGTTTAAAGCAATCGTGGAAAAACTAAGGCCCGAGGACCAGATGCGGCCCTTTGAGATTTTTAATACAGCCCGCAAACCTTGTCCAAATTAAAGAATTTATTTATATTATCATAATACTTTAGCCTTTTCACTGCAATAATGTGTTTCCCCAGTAGATGATGTCATAAAGGGTATAAAAATGGAGGATTTGGGGTTTTATATATGACTTTTTCATGCTATTTATCTTAGTTCAAACAAAGGACCTATCTTTCTGCTCTCATCTCAGCCACAGTGTCCAATTTTAGGACAAATACACAAACATTTTAGTCTCTCTTTTAATTCGGTATATAATTCTTCTAATTCTCAATATAAAATAAATTGTGAACAAAGGGCAACTGGACTGAGCAGATTTCTTTAACACATTTCACCTCTCAACTATTTTTGAATTGGTTGACTAGAAAAAGACATGTTAATTAAGAAAAATTAAAAAAAAAAATTTTGTTCTGACACTGAAGAGTGATTTACATAGTGTTGTAAATCACAGAACTTTTTATTATTACATTGTTCAGTAAGTCTGTAACAAAGAGACTCTTCAAATTACTTAGTGTCCTTGAATTGTATTAGAATTATATTCAGTTTCAAAAAGTGTGAAGACCACTAGTCTTCAACAAGCAAGTGGACAAGTGGTTAAGGAAGTGGACTTGGGTACACAAGACTTCAGGTTCTCTGAGCTTGGCCTCGTCCTGATCCACACTCCATCACACACACTCATCAGCCCCACAGGAAGGTTTACAATATAATATACAGGGCAGTTGGTGGCCTAGTGGTTAAGGAAGCGGACTTGGGTCTGCAATGTCCCCGGTTCGAATACCGCCAAGTTACCGCTGAGGTGCCCTTGGCGATGGATTAAATGCAGAGGCCAAATTCCGTTGTGCGCTGTGATGTGAATCACAACGTCACAATGGCAATAAATTAAATTTATGTTTTTTCATAATATTAATATGCTACAGTGTGATTTTGGTGGCAGTCATGGAGACTGCTGCCCTTAAGATCCGTCAACAGTTAAAAGAATGAGTATGAATGAGTAAAAAATGTGTTTGTTTTAATTTAGGAACACAAATAACTAAAATAAATATTTTAAATATTTTCTTCACATTCAAAAATTAGTTTACAATTGATGTCATGTAATAGTAGTAGTAATTTATTAATAATAAATGTATGTATTTTTAATTATAACAGGTCAAACTAAATTATTTTGTTGTGTCAGTATAATATGAGTGTTTGACAATTACGTTATCTAGAATATCGTTTCTATTTTGTCAGTCTACAGACCTTTAGACGGTGATTCTTTTTAAATTTAATTTTAAAGTTTAGTATTTCAAAGTTTGTTTTTTTTTGTTTTTTTTTCTTTTTTGTGTGTTTGCCTCTCTACCCTTAGAGAATGTCTCCCTCTACCTCTTGAAAGCTAACTCCGCGCCTATTCTGACTTCAGTTAAAACTACCACGAGGGCCAGACACAGAAAACTCGAAGGTAACATCCATCTGCTTTAATTTCACCAAGTAAAAGTGATGGACACACACATAGAGACATAAGGAGTACACAGCCAACACAGCAGGACAGATGTCCAAAACAGAATGTTTTGAAATGTCTACTGTGTTTTGCCCTGTTATAACTGACAAGCACAAGAGCTTTGGCAGCAGTGGTTGTTGTTGTATTGATGCAATTTTGTGTAACTCTGGCAACAGAGCCAGTGAGAATGAACTGCTTTCATCCGGCTGGACATGTAGGACGAAAATTGTAAGTGGCTGCACACGTGGCACCATGAGACTGAAGATTGTGCTGATAATCCGAGGCAAATGTCTCCACTAGAACACAGAGGGGACAAGGGAAGGCAAAGTGGTGTTCATGACAATGCATGTCATTGACTGACTAAGACCTTACCGTGTCTCTCAAAGACGTCTCAAGTTGAGTGTCTTGTTTAAGTTTACACAGTGCGACTACCATCATGGTCCCTACACTTTTACTGGTGCACCAGGGGTCTTCAAAGGAGCCCCTCTCCTTGTGCTTACATACATAAGTAACACCAGTGTATATAGAAATATAAATAGAAGTATATATAGCTCGTTTAGCACTACAATTAAACACGACACATGTGTTCCAAGTTTCCACAAAGTCGCACAAAGTCAAACTCTGGGCTCAAACAAATCCTCCTTGTTTCTATTTAATGGCACAAAAGCCTGAACTCCTTTCTAATGATGTGAACTTCATGACTTCTCCTTGCTTTAACAACTGCTTCGTATTTTTTTTTTTCATTCAACAATCTTTGTCTTTTCTGTATGTGAACACATGAGCACACAGGTTAAATGTACGTGAAAAAGATTCTTTTTTTTTAACTGCCGAAATAGAATGAAGATGTCACAAGGCAAAAGTCAAACCATTTATAGCAGAGCACATATAGATATGAGGCAAGAACAGTCTGACTGACACCTACACAGCTTCCTTAAAGAAGCCGTGAACAGAGCAGAAGTTCAGGGAGGGAAGGCTGTTTGCACAAATCGGATTTGGAAATCACAAATCATTTTTGGCTGCTCCCTTCGTCAGGGGTCAGCAGAACCAATGGTGTTCTGACCTGCCCTGGAACACTGAGATTCCTTTTAATGATGATAAACACCACATTTGAAGCAAAACACTGCAGTGAACCAAAGAGGAGCTGATGATTCTTCGTGTGAAGAATGTTTTGTGTCTGGAAAATGTCAAATGTGTTGGGAAGTTATCAAAAGCTTGACAAATGTTATCGGGATTATTATAAGACTGCAACCGCTAAGACGGTAAGATGGGCTCATGTGAACTCGATCATATCTGAATCAGATGAAACTCAACGCTTCAATTTAAGTTTACACAAAAGGAAATTTTGTTTTAAATAAGCAGTTGTTCTATAAAATCTAATTTATTCTAATAAACATGATTTAAATAAATAAAAAAAAACATTAAAATTACCTACTCTTCTTCTTTTTCTTTCAGCTTATCCCATTTTTCAGGGATTGCCACAGCGAGTCAACAACTTCCATCTCACCCTGTCCTCCGCATCCTCCACTCCAACTCCAACCACCTCCATGTCCTCCCTCACCGCATCCATAAATCTCCTCTTTGGCCCTCCTCTTCATCTCTTACCTGGTAGCTCCATGTCTAGCATTCTTCTCCCAATATAACCACTGTCCCTCCTCTGGACATGTCCAAACCATCTTAATCTGGCTTCTCTGGCTTTTTCTCCAAACCTTCTTGTCTGTGTTGTCCCCCTGATTACCTAGTTCCTGATCCTGTCCATCCTTGTCACCCCCAAAGAGAATCTCAGCATCTTTATCTCCTCCACCTCCAGTTCTGTCTCCTGTCTTCTACTTATTCCTGGTGTCTCTAGTCCATACATCATGGTTGGTCTCACCACTGTCCTGTAAACCTTTCCCTTCACCTTTTCTGACTCTCTTCTATCACAAATCACTCCTGAGACCTTTCTCCAGTTGTTCCATCCTGACTGTACTCTATTAAAAACTATCTATTAAAAATTGTATTAGGTTGCATTAAAAAATGATATTAATCTTGTGTATCCCAGAGAGGAATCCACACAAAATCAAGGGTGTTTAGTAAATGGGCAAGTAAAAAAATATTGAAGATTCTTTTTACTACTATTATTCATTCATTCATCATCATCTTCTTGTTCATTGCCAGGTTGCATGGTCTGCTGGCACCACCCACATCACACTGCTCCATACTGTGAGTGTTTCTGTTGGTGGTGAGTACACAAAAGTTATGTGGGTCAGGATGGTGCTTACTACTAATATATTTTGGTCAATATTTTTATTGAGTTAATAAAACTGAGTAATTACTTTACATCTTGGCCATTTATATGCCATTGAGTAATGGCTGGCATCATATCATGACCTTTTCAGAGTATCTGCAAATACCCAGAGGACAGCATTTACTTTATACAAGCCATCATCGATGGAAATGAGTGTGAGTGTGTCACAAGCAGGAAGGCTCACAGTATGGAGCAGTGTGAATTGGGTGGCAGGTGTGGAGACCACTGCCCCTAAAACCCAGTAACAGATAAGTGGATGAACTTGAATGAATGGATAAAGAAAAGGAAATGAACCTCTTTGTTACACAACAAAATGTGACTTCTGCATTTAACATATCAACAAATGGATAGTAGAGGCAGTTGGTGGCCTAGTGGTTCAGAAACTGGATTGGGGTCTGGAGGGCTCCAGGTTCAAATCCACCAAGTTACCACTGAGATCCATTGAGCATGGCACTGTCCCCACTCACTGTTTCCCCAGGCTCTCAAAGCTGTCCAATGTTCACTTTGGTGAAGGGTTAAATACAGAGATAAGATTTTGTCATGTGAATAACAATGTCACGACAAAAAAAAAAAAAAGGTGGGCAGCTTTGCGAGCCTGGCAGTTGGTGGATTCCAACCTAAAAGCCTCCAGACCCCAGTCTGGTTCCTTAACCACTACTAGGCCACCACTGCCCCAACTTATTTTAGCAGAGCATTGTTTTGATCAATCTGTAGGACCGGCGTGGTTCCGCTGCCCAACTCTGCTTAATAATATCATCAGTATTCTCATATATTTTACAAATAATGGGTGATTCCATGGTCTAGCGGTTAACTGAATGAATCACATCCACATCACTGTAACTCAAACAGCCACAGTAACTTATGTAGTTGCTATTGGTGCTAGTGAAGGCCTAGGGTCCAGATCAACTGTTCACTACTGATCCTTCCTTCAACAACTAGCTCAACTCTCATTTACTGTTTATAACTTCTGTGGTTTCCACCTTCTTCAGTTCAGAAGGTTCTTCTTCAGTTAGAACTGAAGAAGCCCCTTGGATGAGAGGTGAAACGTTAACGTTCAAAAATCCGTAATATCCAGTTTCCTAACAAAACTCTTCAACCATGACTATGAGAATTTTCATCGATAAACTGCGAGAAAGAAATTTCAGCACGGTATTATCAGCCGTCAATCCATTATCTGGATCACTTTGCAGCTTTTTCATAAAAAAAAATACACACCAATTAGCAGGATTTCACAACAGTGTGAGACAGAAGCCTCTGTTAATTACATAATGTGTTATGACATTCGCTAATGCTGCTCTCATAACACCAAGTCCATTAGACAGTCAGAGGAAAGAGACAATAAAGATGTGTAGAGAATGTGAGGAATCCATCTCTAAAAATCACCTTATATAAAACCAAAGTGAGGTAAACGTGTCACCGTGTGTGTAATTGTGTGTATGTGAAACAGACAGAGCCTAAAAGCTGCCGTTGACACATACATAACCTTCTCTTTTTTTTTTTCACATCCTCCTCGTATCTCACACAGCTCTTGTTGTGAGACTACAACAAATCCAAGTGTTCAAAGTTCTGCACTTCGTATTGATTTCTTTGTCCGTCTTCAAAGCATTACTGAAATGGAATAAAAGAAAAAGTTGCAGCACCAGCGATGGCAGGATTTTTAAAACCGTGCCCCATGTTTGGCTGCATTTGATGCCTGGCAAAACACGGCTTTGTGTAGGTCACTCGATGACATTCACCTTCGTCTGGAGGTAGTGCTGCACCAAGAGACTTGTGCACTTAGGTAAAGCGACGACTCAGACCAAGTTTCACAACTGACTGCTTTAGGTTTCCTTCAAAATCTCCACATATTTTTCTCCATTCATGCTTCCTTCCACCTTGACAAGATTTCCGGTTCCAGATGCATTGAAGCATCGCCACAGCATAATATTCCCACCACCGTGTTTCACTGTGGGGACGATTTTCTTTGGGTTGGACGCCTCTCCTTTTTCATCCAAACGTAAGCAGTGTCTCTGTGGCCTAAGAGCTCTGGTTTAGTATCATCAGACCATAACACACACTTCCAGTATGAGTAATGCTTGGCCAGGTTGTCTCAAGCATACCTGAGTCTGGTTTGAAGGTGTCTTGTCTTCAAAGGTGGAGTTTTGTGTAAATATCTGATTATTAGATGAAAGCTTCAAACGAAGTCACAAATAAAGGGCAGTGGCCTAGTGGTTGAGGAAGCGGACTTGGGTCCCCGCAAGGTCCCCGGTTCAAATTCCCTACTCCCATGTTACAGCTGAGGTGTCCTGAGCATGGTAACGTCCATGCGCACACCGTTCCCCGGGCAATCAATGGCAGCCCACTGCTCACTTTGATAATGGGTTGAATGCAGAGGCCAAATTTCAATGTGTGAATCACTATGACAAAAATATATTTCTAAATATATGTTAGTACAGAACATTTGCTCAATACAAAATTTGCATTTATTTACATTTTTTTTTTTGTTCAACTTTTGTGCTGTTGAAATACCATATCAGAGATATTTGTCTTCAAGTTTTATTTTTGGGTCACCAAAAACTTACTGATACAAAAAAAAAGGCTCATCTGTGAACACGGCCTGTTACTTGGCTCCAGCAGGAAAATAATTGGGTGTATATTTCATAAGGTGAGTCTTTTGTTAAGCGTTGAAAATCACATTTTATTCCCGTCCCTGTCGTGTTGACAGTTAAGAGACACAATGGCTCCTAGGCATATCCACAGACACAGCAGCGTGCGATGCGACATGCTGAGGGTGGTAAATAATATTTCTCACACTAAGCTGCCTTAATAAGAGCTGTCATAAAGTGCTGGCTTGGATTTCAAACCCCCAGCTCCTGACTAATGGTTTTCTGACTGCATTTAACTCCCCAAGTCACTGAAATATATGTGAATATTTCCCTTTTTAATGCTCAGAATCTGCCACCAGTGCACAAACACTGCTCGATAAATCAATTCTCCACTGTTGCTAGGGTAGGCAACAGAGTTAGAACAATAAAATTCTGAAGCATTGAAGCATTGAAACACCAACATTGATTTGAATCTGGTGTCCTCCTTATAATCAATCACCTTTCACTTGTTTCACTTTCTATATTTCCGCTCACAGTCGGCAATAAGGTTACAGCGAAAACCACTTCAGTCCCCTTCAGTTCAACGATGCAGCTGATTTTCTGTATATTTTAGCCACAGATTATAATATCCCTTCAACCTGAAAATAAAAGATGGATTCATTTTTACTAAACGAGGAGACCTAACCGTTAGAATCGGTTAAAAGATATATGTTTGTTTACAAAAGTTGAAAATCAAATGGAAAAACTTGAGTAACCAGGAAGTTGAAAGTTACCACGTCCCGTTTGCAGTCATGCTTGCACTTCAAAGACTTCAAAGACTCAAAAGGCTTAGTCATTCTGTGGTGCAGTGACATTTCCAGGTGTTTACTACCAACATAACAAACAGGTTTTAAACAAATCATCCACATTATGTTTGGTTGGTAAAAATTACAAGACCCTAAGGCTACTTTTAGATTAAGAACAGAAACAACGACAGTTTAGTTAGAGAACTGTGATCAGAGTAAGTATTGAATATATCTTTTTTTTTTTGAAGGTGACAGCAGTGAAAACAAAGTATTTGAAATTATATAAGAATTTTTATACACTCACATTTTATAAAATTGCACTAAAGTGAAAATTGATGATTCTGCTGGCGTGTGATATTGTAATTGATTAATCATGTGTTATTTGTTTGTATCATTATCTCGACTCCCTAACAGGTGCAGAAGGGTTCACTCTGTGTTCATTGCACAGTGAACCAACTTATTAGTCATCCATTATCTCTGGTATCACTCGAACGCATGAACAATCAAATATCCCTGTTAAAATTTAAATAAATAGCCGCAAAAAAAAGAAAAGAAACTGCAAACAACGCATACGCATTTTTGTAACAGAACAACCCACACAGATTTCGCAGCTAGTAAAAAAAGAAAAAAAGAAAAATGATCCTCAACATGCAATGCTTTCATCTTGGTTGTCAAAACTCACAGAATCATTTGGGTTACAAACTTAATTAAAGTGGAAAAGCTCTAAGAGTGGGTGTTAAAGAAAAAGTAGTTCCCCCATTCCGAACAACTCTTAAAATGTATATACTGTACAGT
>JAFBJS010000900.1:124567-186820 GCA_016785265.1 Paraplagusia blochii
ATAGAAACAGCTGCAGTATAAGAGTAAAAAGACCTCTTTGATTAGAGGAAAAACATTTCAGCATCGTCACAATGTAAACAACTCTTCTCGTTGATGTCATGAGAGACGACAACGAGCGGCGTTGCATTGGCAAATGCACGAGAAATGTTTATTACGACTCAAGAAACTCCACACATTTAGCAAAATCAGCATCTTGAACGGGAGAGACCGGCTGGTTCTCCAGGATGATCTACTCCATGATGTTTGTCTGATCTCTTTTGCTCTTGTCGTTTCCGTGAGTTCACTCTGTGTTCCTTTACTTTGCTGCATAAAAACGTCTCCTGATAAGGTGTTAAATCCTTCCTTCCATCCTCGCATGATCACCTCTTTGCAGTTATAATGAATAAGTTTTCTTATCCACTCCACGGACCAATCACCAAGGACCACCAGTGTCAGTACACCATGAGGACGTCCAGCATATTTGCGAAGACAGCGGCTTTGCAGCATTGAATTTTGAATATCGGTGGAAACAAAAAACGATACCCATGCTCCAATATTAAAAAGGTTGCTGGTATCGGACATCCCTACTTTTTATGACTCATTATGATCTGTAATAAAATAATCAGCGCTGGTGTTGTTCTGCTGCTGTTAACACTAACACAATTATACTGTTAAATCCCATGTACTAATAGGCATAAAAACCCTGGGAGAAGAGAAGGCTTTAAACTCGTCTTCTCTTTCAACTGCTGCGGCCACGAACAAAATAAACCATGAAATGCTAATGATAGAATTTCACACTTCTGTGTTCCATTGAAGGCAGCACACTATGTGTCCGGGCTTTTCATGCAGCTGACCCTCTGAGCACTGTTTAAAGGCATGTGTTACATTAGGACTTGCTGTATGGTGGTGAACACCCACTGTTCCCTTTATTGTACCAGCTGTGTTTTTAAGTGGAGCACAATAAAAGCACGGAACATGCAGGCCTAAATATTATAGTCTTCAGTGAAAGCCCGACCTATCACAGCTTTGCCTTTTATATATATATATATATATATATATATATATATATATATACACTGTAATCTTGACTAGTAGATCATCCATTCCCTTCTGCTTCAAAAGGAACAGCATCCTTTCATTAAAGTCTGTTTTCCTATGTTTTCCCTGTCAGATAAGGGTCCTGATCATAAACCACCACAGCCAATTAGGTCCTAATGAAGCCCATTCTTCATCTAAAGAGACCATGTGCTTCTATTATGCCGCCCAAAAAAAAAAAAAGGGGAATCCATTAACCTTTAAAGAAATGAGCTTCAGGTCGATGTGGTTATAGTTCCAGAGGCAGTAACCAGCTTAGTTCATTCTCCAGCTGCAAATAATAACGAGACAAACTCAACTTTCATCCCAGCACTTAATGTGAAGCAAAGTGTGTGTAAATGACTCGCGTGAGTGGCGAGCAAGCGACTGTACACAGTGGCAGTAAGTGAGAATACGGAATAATACGTACTATTAACCACAGAGGTGGTTTATATGAAATGTCAGGTGATCATTCCAGAGGCAGTTTGAGGTTCAGTTGAAGGATATTCTCAACAGCCATGAAGAAAACAGCATGTAAATGTGGCATTTGTACTGGTTTAATGCATTAATGTGAAAAAAGGGTCCCGCCTCCTTATCACAACGCACAGACCTGATGTTTAGTTTGATTTTTTTTATGAGTAGTAAAGGGTTTACACATGGACAAATAGACACAGTTAATCAGAATATTTCTGAGTGAAAATACATCTACGTATCTACGGTACAGTGCACTTGCAGAACGGTATATGAAAGAAGCAATAATGTAAATTTTTATTTTCAGAACTCTATTAATCTCTCTGGAATATCCTTCAGGAAATGATGCCTTTGCATTCAACCCATCTCCGTAGTGAACAGGGGGCTGCTGGCTGAGCCAGCAACGGGGGGAGCAGTGTGGACAATACCATACTCAAGGCACCTCAGTGGTAACTTGGCAGTAGGGGGATCCGAACCAGGTGCCACCTTAACCACTAGGCCACCAACTGCCTCAAATATAATTTTTAGTAGTAATCATTTTAATGTTTTAGTAGAAATAAACATTACTTCTATTAGTACTGGGATAAGACTATCTCTGTTTTTAAGTGTCATTCATACATCAGAGTTAACAGGACCAAAAGTTTTTTGTTTAATACACTGCAATGAAGTGCTCTATTATCACTGCTTGGTCTTCCCACTAACACTGGAGAGGTATTATGAAACAATGACCGTACAGGCAGATTGTGTCTGTCGTCTACAAAACCGCTGGGATTTCAAATACTCACATAGTGAATTGACACAACTAACCATCAACCTCCGGTACTAACCTCATCACTAAATCTCCACTGCACAATGAAGGCTTTGAACTTTTGTTAAGTATAAGTTGGTGGGTGAGTCGTTCCACATCAGTAGTCACCATTAATTATAGGGAGAAAAAATGGGGTTCATCAGCTTTGACTGAAATTAGTTTTATGCAAATCCAATATTTCAACTCAGCCAAGCACACAAACTTGTAATCTAATGTAATTATTAAGATTGTATCGGTACACATTCTATATTAGCATAAATGGAACCACACTGTAACTTAAATGACACAAAAAAAATATTCTTTTTAAGCAGTGTTTGGAAATAAGCACACTATTTTCCACAAATTATTACTTGGAAATGTCACAAAACCTCAAAATGTCACCTTTCTTAGTTCACTGGCAAAGTGGTGCACATACTCCAAGTCCTCCGGATGTAAGAGATAACTTTAACAACAACATAATCTCTAAATTATACCTGCATTACTTGTTCCAAACTAGGACAGTTCTTCAAATAGCCAGGGTCAAACACAACTATACTGTAAAGTTAGACCTTTAGAACTCAACGAGCGTCTGAAACACTCATCCATATGATTCAATGTAAATAGCTGAAAACAACATGTGCACTGACAGATGAAAGACACCATGGCAACGCCTGTACAGACGACACCCAAATTGACCAGTTTCAAAAGGTTAGAAAAGGACTAGAGGGATCTGGACATTACACCGTCAAAGATTTGTGTGGGAAGGAAGGCAGGAAAGACTGTAGGGAAAAGTAAGGCCTTGTTAAAGGCTGCATTCGCCAAGTGCTACACAGGTGAAAGAAACCAAGATCTTGCTTATAAAAAAGGGGAGCCATCCTTTTTTTTTGCTCTCTGCAACCTGCGCTGACCCAGCATCATCATCATGATACACAGCACATGTTCGATTTTTTTTCCCAAGTGTCCACAGGAAAGAGACAAGTCCTTGACTGTTTATGTTAAGGTGTCTGGTCCAACAAAAGTAGACACTGATTTTTTTTATCCAAACCAAAAATCCAAACAGATCTCAAAAGTACAACCAAAGCAACAAAATGCTAAGAAAGTAAACACATTGAGATGCTAACAGAACAAAGGTTTGTTAAAAACTTCAGCAAATGACACCTTACATTGTCCAAAGTAAAAAACATCCAGTTAGTAAACTGCACAAGGAACAAATCAATTATTCAACAGGCAGTCAAAATAAGAACAGCTCTGCACTTACAGTAGGTGTTAACAGACCCAAAAAAGTCAAAATCCAAAGAGAACAAGAGCTTTAAGTGCATTTTGTTAAAGGGTTCACAAAAAGTCCAAATGTAAATAGAAACAAACCTGTTTATTCCTGCCCTTCATTTGCTGTGCATTCTTTGTGTGGTTTATCCGTTCAGGTCGTAAGTTCCTTCCTTGTGTGCACTATTCTGACTGGCAAAAACGTCAGTATGGGGTTTTATATAACTTGATATTATTTAACTTCAATTTCAAGTCATGTTACCCCAATATAATTATAAATGTATTTCCCAAACTTAACGTGTCTAGATTGTCTAGATTAATAATTAATTCCGTAGACAGCCTATTAGCGGGACATACGAATGCAGTTAGTCAGCTGAACTCCCTGGAGTGAACGAAACTCATCTTTACTCTTGAAAACAATAGTGTTTTTAGCGTCCAACTTCCGGTTTCCTGGATGAGGTAGGAACTTGCTGTGACCAATCAGAAAACTCCATTTCCTAAAAGAACAAATAAAAACAGCGGTGGATGACTAGACATCAGTATTAAATCAGTATTTAATTAATTTTTATAATATTAAATATATTATTATTATTATTACTATTATTACTATTATTGTTATTATTGTTGTTATTATTATTATTATAAAATTAATCATTTTTTATCTGCCAGGTCGCAGGGGCAGCAGTCTCCACAACTGCCACCCAAATCACACTACTCAGAGTCGTAAGGACACAAGTGTGCTTTCTTAACCACGAGGCTCCAGCTACCCATAATATTATCATCATTATTGTTATTTAATTTTTTGTATTATTTTTATTTTTATATATAGCTCTTCCAATGGGTACCGGATGGGCGATCCGGTAATGGATAAGCAGATCAAGATGGATGAATGGATGGATACAGATGGCTATTAAATAACTTCTGCTACCTTCTTCTTATAGAAAATATGTTTTTTTCTTGTTATTTGTTTGAATAAAAAGCATAACATGATATAAAATAGATCCCTGCTGGAAAAGTGGTTAGTTCTTTGGCCTTACAATTTTTTAAAAAAGTCACCTGTTCAATCCCCAATGCTTACTCTTCACCTCTCCAGATAGAGTGCTCCCTTTGTTCTTGCTCTTTAGGCAATAATGTTTCTGTAAAAAATCTTAAACCTGTCAAATAGTCAATAAAAACAGATTAGGTCAAAAAATTCTATTGGACAAAAAAAGCTTATAGTCATGATGTTTATCCCAGTTATGTATGTTTAATGACTAGACTTGAGTCACTGGCAGATCCTTTTTATTCAATCAGTGAATGTCATGCAAATGTGTTTTGCTTAGTCTTTAGTTTCCTCCGCGAATGCATTTCCAGGAATCATTTAGCTCCGTTTGACTCATTTTTCATGTCTGTGAAGTTTTGTGAATATACTAAAACTTTCTTGGAAAGGACTTTAAAAGCAAATCCACATTAATTCCAATGAAATGCTAATCGTCTGCAAGTAAAAGAGGTCAATTCATCAGTTCACATCAGCTAAACTCATGCAAATGTGTGCACGCTCAAATCGCTGCATAGGCTCAACAGACTGACTTTGAGGAGGAGATGAAATAACAGCCCTGAAACCCATGAACAGATGATGTTTATGTTTCTGTTTTACAGTTTGACGTTGCCTTTAAATTGGTTTGGACTAGTGGTTCTTAACCTGGGTTTGATCGAACCTTAGGGGTTCGGTGGGTCGGTCTCAGGGGTTCGGTGGAGCCCCTGCCGTGGAGGTCAAGACACACCAACTCACCCTGCCGAACATGAAACTGATGCGGTTCAGGAGCTCCAACAAGGTCAAGAACCTCTGGTCTAGACCCTTGTCTAAGAGATTGAAGCCATAATTTCTTTTTTTTTGATATTTGGAAGATGTAAGTCCAGCATCTGCCTTCTTCTAATGAATCAGCTTAAACACACAGAAGAAACCAAGGCCATATATTGATTTGTTTGCTATCATCTGGTTATGGAAGTCAAAAACAACCAAGAGATTAACGTATTATTCTCTATTTTCTCTTAAAAACTTGGAAAATATTGGGGCGTATGACCAAAAATTTGATTTAAAATGATTTACAAACACAAAACAAACTCATTTTAGTTTCTGCCACCTGTGTTTACGGCCCGAATAATAAGGTTTAAGCTTCAAACTAAGACTTCAGACAGCAGCTGGTTAACACTGGACTTTAACATAAGGATAATACAGCTTTATTATCAACCATTCATCATTTCTTACTTATCAAACTGAATTTTAATTGAAGGGCTGTTGATTAGAGTGTAAAAAAAAAAGCTGGAGAAGGATGTAAGAATCTAACAGATTTCTTTTGAAAAAAAATAAATAAAACAAGGCCAATTCTTTGTAGCACACGGTGCCACTTCTTATGGTCACTGCAAATTGAATCCCTTCAGGTCCAGAACCTTTAATGCTTGACAGAACAGCCTGAAGTTGTTTTCACTCTTAACAAACTCATTGCAGGCGCAGACACCAGTTTCTGGCTTCAGTCCTAAGAAGGATGATGGTAATCCTCATGAACAACAGCCACCAGCTCAGGAATATTCACGGGCATTTGTTACGAAACAATCGCCATTCTGTTTACAACGCAATTCAAGGTTGACTTTACCGATTATTATAAAAACCATATTGATCCTGCTTGACTTTGAGATTTTAGGTGAGATTTGGAAGATCTGGACAAACTGTTAAATTGATCTGAATCAATATTTTTTTCATTCATACATATGATATAATCTAAAATATCTACACACACACACACAAACATACACACACACACATACAGTATACAGTATACAGTATATATATATATATGTCTTTATTATCTCATTCTCTTCCTTTTGGCTCGTCTCATTTGGCTTCATTTTCTACTCTGACTCCAACTATCTCCATGTCCTCCCTCACTCCTTGTCTCCTACCTGGTAGCTGCATCTCTAGGATCATTCTTCTACCAATGTATCCACTGTCCCTCTTCTGAACATGTCCAAACCATCTCAATCTGTCTCCTCTAGCTTTTTCTCCAAACCTTCCTGTCTGTGTTGTCCCTCTAATCACCTCATTCCTGATCCTGTCCATCCTAGTCACCCCTAAAGAGAATCTCATCATCTTTAACTCCTCCACCTCCAGCTCTGTCTCCTGTCCTCTACCTATTCCTAGTGTCTCTAATCCATCCATCACGGCTGGTCTTACAACTGTCCTGTAAACCTGTCCCTTCACCTTATCTGACTCTCTTCTATCACAGATCACTCCTGACTCTTTCCTCCAGTTGTTCCATCCTGTCTGTCCTCTATTTTTCTCCTCTCTTCCACATTCTCCACTGAACAGTTGATCCTCAGTATCTAAACTCCTCCACCTTCTCCACCTCTGCTCCTTGTAACCTCACCATTCCACTGTTCTCCCTTTCATTCACACACACGCTCTGTTTCGTTACAACTGCCCTTCATTCCTGTCTTCTCTCATTCAAGTCTCCATCTCTCTGGGTTCTCTTCTAGTTCCTGCAGACTCAGTACAGATCACAATGTCTTCTTCAAAAATCATGGTCCATGGAGACTCCTGTCTGACCTCATCTGTCAATCTGTCCATCACCAAAGTAAACAAGAAGGGGCTCAGGGCTGATCCTTGACGTAGTCCCACCTCCACCTTGAAGCCTCTTGTCCTGCCAACAGCACACCTCACCACTGTTGTACTGTTGTCACACACATCCTCAAACAATAGGTCATCATTATATACTGCAATATACATGATTTTGAACAGTCCAAGTCGTGTACCATGAGCTGATACTGTAGGCCTTCTGTACCATGAATTGATTCTGTAGGCCTTCCTCATTTACCTGCCTCTTGTTTACAGCCTCTTCTTTCATTTGTCGTACACTTATAGATGTTGTGCATTCTTCTTCTTTTCTTTTCCTTTCGGCTTATCCCATTTTTCAGGGGTTGCCACAGCGAGTCAACAATTTCCATCTCACCCTGTCCTCTGCATCCTCAACTCCAACTCCAGCCACCTCCATGTCCTCCCTCACCGCATCCCTTTGGTCTTCCTCTTCGTCTCTTACCTGGTAGCTCCATGTCTAGCATTCTTCTCTCAATATACTGTAACCACTGTCCCTCCTCTGAACATGTCCAAACTATCTCAGTGTGGCTTCTCTAGCTTTTTCTCCAAACCGTCCTGTCTGTGTTGTCCCCCTGATCACCTCGTTCCTGATCCTGTCCATCCTTGTCTCTCCTAAAGAGAATCTCAGCATCTTTAACTCCTCCACCTCCAGCTCTCCCTCTTTTCTTCTACCTATTCCTAGTGTCTCTAGTCCATACATCATGGCTGGTCTCACAACTGTCCTGTAAACCTTTCCCTTCACCTTAGCTGACAAAAGATGTTGTGCATTATTTTTTTTTATTTTAAACAAACCACATGCAGCATATTTGAACACTAGAATCAGGGAAACTGACTCTAATCTGGAGGTTTTCCTTTTTTTTCATCCAAATCGCAGTGGGTTCATTTAAATGTTAACTATATTATCCCTTCTACTTGGAACTTCTCTCTGTGGCAGGAGGCTGTGCTATGTAACCTCTCAGACTGCACTCAGTCCCCAGCTGCATGGATAAATAATCAATGAGGCTGAATTATGCACTAATAAAAAGGCTTCTCATTTGGTATTTTTTTTATTATTAAAGTTTAGATATTTCAGAGTTTTTCAGCTGAGCTCCAGGGAGAACCACCCCTCTGAAGAACATGAACATCAAGTCCAGGAAGTGGGTTTCTGGTTTGGAGGCTCCTGACTTCAACTCTTGTTCTTTATTCTAATGATGATGAGTCTTTTTATAACCACACACTGACGTCTACCTGGGTGTTACGGAGGCAGCGTTTCATTTGTCCAAGAATAGATTAACGATGGACGGCTGCTCTCAGACCTCCACGGACCAATGAGGACGGAGGCTCTCTGTGTTTCAATTAAATTCTGATCATTTTAATTTGTTTAATTTCATAAGCTCACATGCATCATGAAGCTCAATTAAGAAATGACATGCTTAGGCCCTTGGCATGATGTTTTGTGAAGGTAACAAGTCATAAGGCTTTGTAAATTTTTAATTTCTTCCCAGGAGACTACACTTCTTTTTTTTTTTCCTCCTTTAATGCAGTTGTAGGAATTGACGGAAGCCGATGACAGAATACTTCTCACAGAGAAGTATTGTCTCCATAGTATAACCTCCTTTTCATGATCTTGTCTAGCAGGAAAACAGTTGCTGTGAAGCGTTCATCTTTACTCTCCTGTCTGGTGTTACTAATGACAGTTACTGTCATCGTTACTATGGTTTATTACAATAGCACAGTAACTGTGGTCAGCATTATTCTCATACATTAGTATGAGTAAAGTAAAGTTATTACGGCTCTGGATCAATGAACAGCAACATCTTTTTTTTGTTTTTCCGTCAGATTTCACTTTTTTTTTCCATTGGTTTTGTGTACAAATGTGTACATAAAATCAGGATAGGCAATCATTGGAGTTCCCAAAATGGATCCCTATGGAAAATAAGTTTTTTAACATCTCGTTTCAGAGACAACCTTCATGAATAATTTAAGGTAAAAAAAAAAAAAGAAGCAAGGTTCTATTCTATATAGTATACAAAGTGTTTCTTTGTTTTACCTGTGTAAGTATCAGGGTCAGAAACCTTTTTATACTCACATGTCAAACTCAAGGCAAATGGGCCGAATGTGGTCCACCTAATCGTTTTGTGTGGCCCGTGGGACCTTAAAATGCATTTGCCTTGAAGTAAGGTTCTGAACTGCTGCTGCTGGATTCTTTTAATCCGATTAAATATGTTGCGTGTGTCTCAGGTTTCTGGCGGCTACAGCGGGCACTCATTTCTTTTATTATTTTAACAAGGAGGAAGTTCCGAATAGACATAAAAAAAATAATAATAAAACAGTTTGTCACCTGACCTCCATCAGCAGTGGTCTTTATACATTTGGGGCACCAGGCTCCAACTATTAGTCCAAGCCTGCAGTCGGAACAGTGTCTCATTACCATTGATTTGTGCAGACATTTATTCTTGTTTTACAGCCACTCCTGGGGCCACTGTTTGTCTCTCCGGCAGATGAATGTCTCACCTCCTCCACCAGCTGGTTGCTAATTGTTGTTTGGCTTTCAGCAGGTATGAGCCATCTCTGTGTCTTTATTAGGGTTTCTGCTGTTGAATGTATCACATCAACTGAAAACAGTGAAGATATAAAGGGGGAAAAAAAAGAGAGTGAGTGACAATAATAACTGGACAACAGCAGGTTCCCTGTGTCGAGGCAGCAGATTGTAAACACTTGTAACGTTCACTACTCCTTTGACAAGTTTTTTTTTTTTTATCTCCATCCACAAATTGCTTTTTTTAAGCCTTCGTCTTTATGTTTTGTGAGGTCATGGAGTTTAGATGGTATTTCTTCCTAGACGAGAGATCATCCAAGAGGAAGGAAAGGAAAGAAAACGACTTGTCATTGTGATCCACATCACTGCACACAACGAAGTCTGACCTCGGCATTTAACCTGCCACCAAAGTGAACAGTGGGCAGCTTTGCACTGCCCTCTGTGGGGACAGTGCCATGCTCAGTGGACCTCAGTGGTAACCTGGCAGCTGGTGGATTGAAAACCTGGAACCCTCCAGACCCAACTCCGGTTCCTTAACCACTGCCCCTGAGTTTATATTTTATGTCTGTGTGTGTGTTTTCTTTTTTTTTTTTCTTTAATATACAGTATTAGTAGTGTGGCAGCAGTGTTGGCCAAGTGGTTAAGGAAGCAGCCTTGGGTCCACAAGACTTTAGGTTCTAACCCACCAGCTCCCACGTTGCTTTTGAGCATAGCACCGCCCAGACCCTCATAACTTCTAGTGGAACCAACACCTACAGGAAGGGAAAGCAAGGAAAAGGAAAGGAAAACAAACTCCTTGTCATTGTGACATTGTGATTCACTCCTCTGCACACAACGAAATGTCACCTCTGTATTTAACCCATCACCAAAGTGAACAGTGGGCAGCTTTGAGCGCCCCGGGGAGCTGTGAGTGGGGACCGTGCCATGCTCAGTGGCTAACTTGGCGGTAGGGGGATTTGAACCGGGGACCCTTAACCATTAGGCCACCAACTGGCCAGGAAGGCTCACAGTAAGGACCCAGATATCAGATTAGAGACGAATGATTGAATGTTATTCATGCTTCAAATGTGAGACTCTATGACCTATCATTACTGCTGCTGTGATTAATACTGTTACTATGATGAATGAAGAAAATGCTCTACATCATTAGCATGATTTTCATAATCATATTCACAATTGCATAAGCATCATAATCATTATCATTCATCTTCTTCTGCTTGTCCGTTGCCGGGTCGCAGGGGTGGTGCCAGGGGCAGCTGGCGCCACCCAAATCACATTGCACCATATTGTGAGCCTTCCTGTGGGTGGTGAGTAGAAACCTCAGTGGCAACCTGGCAGCTGGTGGATTCAAACCGGGGACCTTGCGGACACAAGTCCGCTTCTTTAACCACTCGGTCACCACTGCCACTAATCATTATCAATATTAACATAATCATCATCCGCGAGGTCATATGGTAGACCTAGTGATTAAAGAAACGGACTAGGATCCACAAGGCCCCCGGTTCGAATCCTCCTACTGCCAAGCTAAAGCTGAGGTGCTCTGAGTAATGTAACGTCCCAACACACTTCTCACTGCAGTGATGGTTTAAAGGTAGAGGCATAAATTTCTGAAGTATCCTACCAGGGGATTGAAAATATATATCCATTTGCTTGGTCAAATCCTAGGCCATTCCAAGACACAAAGAAGAAGGGAATAATACAGTTTCAATTAGAGATGTGTTTTACAGACAAGGGAAAAAAAGCAAAGTTATTTTGCAAAGTAAATTTGGACGAGTCCAAATTTTGGACATGCTGTAAAACACATAGAAACTTAATGAGCAGGATCTTTAAATGTGAAATGGTTTCAAATACACAGAAGGCAGAGACATGTCCTCTTTTTTTTCTGGGAAATGTGTGACCAGTAGCTTCTCCTCATTAAAAACTTTAGCTCTAACACTAACATGCAGTCAGCTGCCATCTAACGAATATTTCTGTGGGAATATATAGCGTGAAAAACTACTAAAAATGGTTCGCTTTGTTTATAGATTCATTTCCAGCGCACTCTTCACACTTCTTCCTTGAGTCATCTATAAAATATTATCGAACACTGATGACGGCACGAAAACCAGCTGACAGGATGTCATGTGCTGCACTTGTTTCAGCTCATTAACCAGGCAGCCTGTTTACTGTGTGGGGACCAGCGGAGACATGGTCAGTGCTCACACATGTCCGATCAAACATTCAGCAGCATCTCTTGATGCACATCCCGGCAAATGGAATGCCAACTCTCGGGTCATCTGAAAAAGTGACGCATAAAACGTCAGCTGGAACCGCGTCGTTTTAAGGTCGGGTTTTGTTTTCTTGTTTTCATGCGCCATACATTTGCAAATGAATGGGAGGACGAGCAGCACAGATGGTTGTCAGACAAATGTTTTTCACCACAAAACAAATATACTGACAAGTGCATTGATATGCATTATTATTGCATATCTTTTCATGCTCTCGTTCTGTTTTTGTTGTTTATTTTTTTATCTCATACCAAACACAAGGTTATGTTTGAAGCCTCCAGCAGTACAATGTTATATTGGATTATGACATGCTAATGACATCAGGGGGAGGTCGGGGTAGCAATATGGTGCTCTGTCACTATTAACATAATGAGCTGTCAATTTTCCTCAGTTGTTTTCTCCTATGGGTGAAAGAGGAACACCTCCAGTCCACTTGATTTAAGAGTAAAGTTATATCTGTCTGGTGATTTGGTCAGCTGCTTGGCATATGATCATCTGGACAATACCCTTGCATCATTTCTGAAGAGGAGAACAACGTAGAAGAGGAGACACAGAGACATAGACAGGTGTTGGATACGCCATGCCATACTGTCAGAATATCAGTTCCATCCACTCATTGTTGACCTATTCTGGAGTGACCATTTTCTCTGTGTGCAGAACTAAAAATAATGTTTGCATATTTTATTTTATTTTATTTATTTTTTTGGTCGCTCCGCAAGCGAAGATTTCATCCCTCACTCTAATACATTTGACTCCGTTAAGTGACTTTGAGGATGGACACAGAGGGTTTGATCGTTGTCTCATTGTTGAGTGTGGAGTTTGTTAAACTTTTCAGATAAAAATAACATTTATTTTGGCCTGAATATGAAGTTAATATCAATAAAACAACATAATCACAATTGTCACCGAAACACAATGCTCTTTGGAAAGGTTCTCTACGCATTACATGTGAGTTAAGGATAAAACTGGTAAAGATTCTACATTTTTAAAGAAAGACAAAGAAGGTAAGCAAATACCTTTCTGAACCTGTAGGCCACCGCTGCTCCCCAAAACAGACATGGCATACGACCCAGATGGGACTCGAACCCACAATCCCCAGCTCCGGAGGCTGATGCCTTATCCATTAGGCCACTGGGTCACACAAAAGTGCCTTTAAAGAATTGCTGTAGGCAGAATTCCTGAGGTCTGGCTTGAGCTATGGATTTATTGTTTCCATGCATCAACTCCCACGCTGCGTAATATGCTGCGATATTGAGGCAAAGTATCCTTTAAAACTTAACTCCGTTATTGCACACTTACTATTTTGCAATAAAAGTGCGGTGTTGTCTTGGTGTTAAAGTTGCATACACAGTGGCTTAGCTTTTATTATTATATAATTTAATTAGTTGTATTTATTAAACTTGCCCGCAAATATTACTTTTTTGGTCATTGAAGTGGTCTAAAATTGATGAGGACCACTGCTTTTACGCACTCTGCTGCCCCCTAGTGGATTAATGATCTACACTTTGAAAACCGCTGGACCATGGTAAGTCTAATCAAGATGTGGCAACGTTTTGCGACCTAATGATGTGTCCCACATTATCCCATTTCAGGACAATCTTTGCCTCACTTCAGTGGACAGCTTCCAAAGACATTAGCCCGTGTCAGTCCAATATACTCATTTTAACTGGTCTAATATACTGGTCTAATATACTGGGTGACTAGGATGGACAAGATCAGGAATGAGGTGATTAGAGGGACAACACAGACAGGAAAGTTTGGAGAAAAATTCTAGAGAAGACAGATTGAAATGGTTTGGACATGTTCAGAGGAGGGACAGTGGATACATTGGTAGCAGAATGATCCTAGAGATGGAGCTACCAGGTAGGAGATGAAGAGGAAGGCCGAAGAGGAGATTTATGGATGCAGTGAGGGAGGACATGGAGGTAGTTGGAGTTAGAGTTGAGGACACAGAGGACAGGGTGAGATGGAAATTGCTGACTCGCTCTGGCAACCTCTAAAAAAGGGACACGCTGAAAGAAGAAAAAAAGACAGACAGACAGACAGGCAAACAGACAGACAAGCAGACAAGCAAACAGTAATAAAGACAGATAGATATCATTTTTGGACGTCGGTCTCAGTTCAGTCCAGTCTGTTTGAAATCATTTCCTTCTACAGACTCTGCGGTTGCTCTTGAACATTTATTCCCAGGAGGACACGCTGGGATGTTGTCACGCTCCGACAACGTTTATTTAATTTGAAATACTCACTTTAGAGAAATCGACTGGTGCAGTTTGTCAAACGCCAAGGCTTCAGTCACGTATGCAGTTATCAGAGATTAAAATAAATCTAATCTTTGAATTTCAATCAGTGCATCAAATACTAACAGAAAGGCAGGCAGGCAGACAGACAGACAGACAGACAGACAGACAGACAGACAGACAGACAGACAGACAGACAGACAGACAGACAGACAGACAGACAGTTCTGATTACTGGCTGCTCCTGCTGCTCCTCCTGAAACATGTGGTTAAAGAGTATGTGCCTGTGTCAGAGCTGCTTGGTCTCCTTCATGTAGAGGGACGTTGTGTAGCTTTCGTGGAATCCTGTCTTTGCCATGAACCAGTCTTGTCTTTGTTCATCCCAACAATACCTGATTGATTCCCCCTCAGCAAACAGTTTCACACATCGTTTGACCAAAACCACTCTGACGATGACTGTAACAGCCCATCAATACCCATCTAATCACTGTTAACACACAGGTGAACCCAGGTCCACTCAATAGGAGAGACCTGAAACACCCCTTGCTCCTCACACCCAGGATGTAGCTGAAGTAACTCCCCACTAGCAGAATTTAAGAAGCCTCTTGAATGAAAAGTGATGTTTTCCAAAAAAAACATAACGTCCAGTTGCCTAACAAAACTCTTACCATGACCATACCCTGGAAGTTAAAGTTAGAGTAAAGGCTAACATGCTGTTTTCACACTGGCACTTAATTCGGTATTTGCTGCGACGCGAAGCCAGTTTCACTCCCCGTTTGCATTCACATTACAAACTAACGCGCATTCGCTCCTCAACTAATGCGCATTAACTAACCCACCTCTAGTCGATGGTTTTGATACCAAATTAACTAATACGGGTGTAAATCAATAAACATTATAACGGTTGTCGCTCCCTGCGTGTGTGTGAACACAACACCCGTATTAGTTTAACAAGCTCGTAAATTGCTACGGGAGCGGCTCATCTCCTTGTCAGCCTCTAGATGTTGCTGCATAATTAGGAACAGGATTACAAAACACTTCCTCATATTTTCTCTTCTTATCTTCTTCATTCGTTCTTTGTGTCTCCTTCTCATTGCTTTCATACGTCGCCTTGATCTTTCTCTAACCTGCTCCATTTCTTCTTCAAAATTGCATGTGCGTTTGTTGACAGAATCCATGTTGAATAAAACCGCTTAATAACGAGATCTCATTATATAACCATGTGATCAAATTGAAACTGGACCATGGTTAGACTAATGCGCATTCGCTCCCTTATTGTGTGTGAATGCAAAGCAGGTATCGAATGCGTAGCGAATACCAAATTAAACTGAATGTGAATGCAAAGTGAATCATATGCGGGTTAGTTAATCCTGAATTAACTACTTCGGTATTCGATTCCGAATTGAATGAGAAAACGGTGATAGACTCAGGGAAAATAATGGGTTAAGTAGTCACACCTCATAAGGTGGAGTCCAACCTGACAGACCAAGAGGTCTTCAGACTGTAGAAAGTAGCTGCTAAAGCAAAGAAGTTGCTACTCGATGTTTTGTGTGGCCTTCGTTGAACATCTCATCATGGAAGCCTGAACATCAGTGGTACCAGATTGGGAAAAGAGCAGTTCTTTATGATATGGTCATTGTAGAACTTCTTATGTTCCAGCTTGTGTGGTCCAGTGCGGGTGGAGTGTGACAGCTACACTGTGGTTGAAGGTGGAACATCTCTGATTTGTACCAAGTTGATAAAGTTCCATTACAAAATCTCAAATCTCTCTGTCTCTCCTTCTCTCTCGCACAACACACACACACACACACACACACACACACACACACACACCTCACAGCAGCCAGATGTAAAACTGACTTTTCACCTTATTGTCCAGTAACACAGGGTTAATCCGAGGTTGATGTCACTGTGGTGCAGGAGGTGGAGCAGGTCATTGTTCGAAGGTCCTGGAATGTCAAGCTCAAGATTCGCAGCTCTCCGATCCAGATGCTGATGGTTTTTTTTTTTTTGTCCGTAACGTCTGGATCTGCAGAGTATAATAAAAGTTAGAAAAATACTGTACAAAATAAAAATACATCCATCATCATTGTTACGGGCTTTTCAGCTTTCTGGACAACTGGATCAGGGTTATTTAAAATTTGATGTCGAGAGCTGAGACTCTGAAGTGGGAACGATTTCAGAGTCGGTGGGTTTGTGAAAGATTAGGGATAAATAATGAAGTGCAGCTGGTGTACAGTTTCATGACCACAGATAATTACACTGTACTCCTTCTTCCTTATCTATCCTCTTTTCTTTGCCTATTAATTCCATGTCCTACAGCCTTTCTTCCCATTGTTCCACTCTATTCCTGGTTCTGACTTTATTGAATACAAGAAAATGGACGGAAACACAAAACCTACTGCAACCCACACTCTTCTTTTTAGCTTGGTTGGTAGCAGATCAGAAATAATAGCGACATGTCAGAATCCTCGGCGATAGCTGGATTTGAATTGTATTAATAAATGTTTCAACAATTAATATTAGTTATTGATGTTGCAGTTCTGTGTAAAAAAAAAAAAAAAGTTTGAAGACCATGCGGGCCACAAAAGTGACTTGATGGCCCACATTTGGCCCATGGCCCTTTGGTTTGACACCATAGTGTGTAGAATTTTTGGGGTTTTTTTAAGTAAAAATGTTAAGTCCAGGTGTCATGGGGCACCAATCTCCAACACTGCCACCCAAATCACACTACACCATACTGTCAGCCTTCCAGTGGGTGGTGAGCCCACTGGAAGTTATGTGGGTCGGGACGGTGCTATGATCAGAGCGCCTCAGTGGCAACCTGGCAACTGTTGGATTAGAACCTGCAGCCTTGTGGACCCACGTCTGCTTCCTTAACCGCTCTGCCACCTTGTTGAGTTATTTCTCTTTTTATTCTGTTCTTACTGTTTGTTTCATGGGTGAAAATAGCACCTCCTACCTACTGGAGTGTACAGTACGTATGTTATGACTCAAGCCTTTTGCTTTGACCCTTTTTTACACTATCTATCAGGGAAATGCTGGCATTGCAGAGAATGGCAGAGGGCATATAGAGTAATTCAGCATTATAATTTGGTCAAACATCTGGCCCGCAGGCCTTAGTTTGCCCAGGTCTGTCCTAAAGAATTAATAAAGTTGCTTTACAGTTTAGTTGTTAAATCTCCCTCTCTGTGTGTGTTGTAAAAATATGCAGTGATTCACAGTTGTTCAGACCATTACATCACGACTTCATACTCATGTCTGCTCAGTGACTCCACACTAACATCATGTCTATGAAGAGCCAGATCAGACAGCTGTGTTGAATCATGTTGTGATTCCTGCAAATGACGTGTGTTTCCACTCAACGGCAGGCGACGCTCGGGAAACGATGAGGCGTGACGGTGTCTACTGTACGCAACCAGCCATCAGGCGCAGCCGCTGGAGTGTCTGCCGTGGTAGTGACACTTACCCCGTACATCTGCAGCTGCTGTGACCTTCTTAGTGAAACACACCATCTTCATGTGGACTTAAAGGTCTGCAGCTAAACAGAAGTGACAAGCTTATAAATCCGAGGGCGCTTACTGCAGCCGCTGGTGCTGAGCCTCGCGGTTCATTCAACACGTCTCTGGGGCCCGCCGCTGTCAGCCTGGGTTCTGCCCCCGCAGGCTGACACAGGGAGTGGCAATTCTTCTTCAAACCATTTTCTGTGTGACATTTTGATAACCTGCGTATATCGAGCATGCCATTTAATTTAGGAGCGGCATTCGGAGTCTGCCAGAAGAAAGAAAAATATTTTTAAAGAGAGGGAGTGTTTAAAACAAGAGGTGACAAAGGTGGAATGGAATAGATAGAAAAGTAAAGGGTGCAAAATGGTCAGGAATCGGCTGAAAAGTAGAAGCCGAGAGACAGAAATACAAGTGAAGATCATGGCTGAGGACACAACAGAGAGACCAGAGTGAGTACCCTGTCAGGGGGCATGAGTGCCTGGCTGTCTCCAGAAATGGACATTTCATGTTCTCTCTCCTGGACTGTGCTGCGAATGTGAGGTAGAGATTCCTCCGTCACATCCATCACCTGAAGGAAACATATTCATGTGGCAGCATGTTTTCACCTCCCGCACCACAACAGCAGACTGCCCACACAGTAGTTCCTCTGCTGCTGCGACTCGGTCTCGTCACTTGGACAACTGCACTGGGGTGAGTTCCCAGGTTTGGTTATGTGCAAAGTGCATGGTTTCTAGTCTCTAAGGAGACAGAGTGGATGGATGTAATGAGGGTTCCTGGTTAAAGTACATGAGAACTGAAGCGAACGGCTATATATTAGAAAAAAAAATGCCAACTGGGTTTTAGTCACAAATTGTAAGACGTTAGCAACATTTTAAAAATTAGTAGGAAAAGATTTTTGAGTGTGGCAGTGGTGGCCTAGTGGTTAAGGAAGCGGACTTGGGTCCGCAAGGCCCCCGGTTCGAATCCACCAGCTGCCAGGTTGCCACTGAGGTGCTCTGAGCATAGCACCGTCCCAACCCACATCACTTCTTGCAGACTCATCACCCACAGGAAGGCTCACAATATGGTGCAATGTGATTTGGGTGGAGTCAACTGCCCCTGGTGCCACCCCTGCGACCAGGCAACAGACAAGCAGAAGAAGATGAATGAATGATTTTTGAGTAAAAAAAAAAAATCTTCGAAACACCAATCGTCCATCCATTCAAAAGTAGAATAATCATCCATCCATCCATTTAACCAACGATTATGTAACTCTCAACCCATTCATCCATCCATCCATCCATCCATCCTTTTAACTATCCGCCATTCCATCAATCATCCATCAAAATATCAAACCATCCATATATCAATTTAACCATTATCTAACTATTAACCCATCCATCATCTCTTACCTCCATGCTACCAACCATCCCTCCATCTATCCACCCATCCATCCATCCATCCATCCATCCTTTTAACTATCCGCCCTTCCATCAATCATCCATCAAAATATCAAACCATCTATACATCAATTTAACCATTATCCAACTATTAACCCATCCATCATCTCTTACCTCCATGCTACCAACCATCCATCCATCCATCTATCCCTCCATCTATCCACTCATCCATCATTACAACCTGTCAACCATTTTTCATCCATCCAAATACCAACCCACCCTTCCATCATTCCATCTTCATATTCAACCAACTGTTCAACCATCCAACTATCAAGTCATCCTTCATCTACACCTCCTTCCACCCACCCAACAATCTTATAAACCATCCATTGATTTGATCAACCAACCATTCACTCATCCATCCATTTAACCAAACATTATTTACTCATTACTCAGTTTTTCCATCCATCGTCCTCCCTCCCTCTCCTCCAACCATCCATCCATCCGTCTATCAACCCATCTAACCCTCCATCTATTCACCCATTGAACTATCCACCCATCCATCAATGCAGCCATCCATCCAAATATTCATCCATCCATCCATCCATTCAACCAACAACCAATCCAACCATCCATCCATCTCTTGTGTTCCATGGACTTATTGGCATCAGTCCTACTGAACCATCAGACTCTTCTGAATCTAATGTAAGTCAAATGCTCTGAGCTATGTATATAATTCTAAGTCATTATGAGATAAGATTATAAAAACTCCTAATGTCAGATTAGATGATATAATTACATTGAATTTATTGATAATTAGTGGATACAAAGGGAAAAATTGTATAAAAAAACAAGTGTGACAAATTAATCAGCAGTGCATCTAAACACATCAATTATCTATTAGTGTTGATGTCTTCCTGTTTGTAGACAGCTGCAACGTCTTTGGCGCCTCCAATAGGTCATTCACAGGTAAAAAGTGATCCAATTTCTATCTGAGAAAAACATATCGTGTCTATAATAAGCAGCGTGAATCCACTTTTTTTTTTTTTTCCTCCGCTGCCTTCTTCATCTTGAATGAGTTGTAACTCCATCCTCCCTCATTAAAATTCTCCGTCTGTCTCCCTCCGTCCTGTCTCCACATCCTCCTCCCTGACACAGTCGATCATAACATTTTATTAGAGGGAAGCAGCAACGTGGGTGGGCTTATCAGGAACACTGCTGCACCCAGTGAAACCCCCATTATCTAACAGCAAAGTGTGCGTCCAAATAAATAGAACCATGTGTCATCACTAGATACTGTCAAGTACGGGGTCCCTCAGGGGCCAGCTGTAGGAGGACTTTTTCTCTAATTGTGTACGTCTTCTTTCAGCAGCCTTCCCTCAACTGATATCTGTTTAGTCCATTGTTTCACTGACGACACAGAAATGTTTGTCTCTGTTAATTCAGTTGCACTAGTAGGACAAGTTGCCCAGAAGTGGAGTTTCTACCATTTTCTTTTTGCTCCAGCTCCATCGACTGGAGCTGCCTTCGTTCCGAACAAACGCAGCTCGTCATAAATCGGGGACTTGCTCCTGCTTTTACCAGCAGAATAAATGAATGAGTGCGGCTGAGATTTAAAGTTACAGGAACCGTTTCACAGGCTTTTATCTTGTCAAGACGTAATTGATTTATTCATTCATCCATCTCCTGCTCTGACATCCTGTCCAGGGTGTAGGCGACTGCAGCCAATTTCAACAGTCACTGGTTGAAGTTCTGTTTGTTGCTATGTTGTCATTGCTTTAAAGTGGGAACCTTCAGGAGAACCTGAACCCTGAATATTAAAAGCAGCAAACTGCTGTTTTTACCAAAATAAAAGGGTCCATCCATACATCAATTTTCATCTGCAAGTCCATTACTGGGTCACAGGGGACAGGGGACAGGTGTCTCCACAACTGCCCCCCAAATCACATTGCTACGTATCTTTCTGCAGGTGATGAGCCCACTGGAAGCCAACTGCCCAGGAGATGAACCTTGGAGTTTCACACAACAGAGACATTGCCTCTGGACCAAAGAGATGGACGGAACAAAGTCAGAAATGTTCAAAGAAACTAATGCCATACCAAATGCATCCAGTAGGTTACGCTCTCATCTTCCTTTTCTTCTTCTTCTTTTAATTTCGACTTTTTCAGGGGTTGCCACAGCGAGTCAACAATTCCCATCTGTTCTCAGTATCCTCAACTCTACCTCCAACTACCTCCATGTCCTCGCTCACTGCATCCATAAATCTCCTCTTTGTCCTTCCTCTTCGTCTCCTGCCTGGTAGCCGGACAAGGCAAAAGAAAAAAGAAGAAGAAGATGAGAGCGGAGTCTACTGGGCGCATTTGTTATCACATTGCAAATTGCTGTTAGGCATAGACTTAGTCAATCATGCATAAAAAAATATACAAAATTCAGCGATCTGGTCAGGAAAAAACAGTCAGCACAAAAAGAGAGAACAAACAGGAAAAGAGCCGAGCACTGACTGATCGTATCAAATCTCTGTCCCTCCCATGACTCACCCAGCTCTCAGGCCTTGGACACACGAGCGCTATCGTGGACATGGAAAAGTGAAGGTTCGGATGATATTTTTTACCATGATTTCAGCAATTTAAGCAGCCTGGTACCAGAAATAAACTTGAAACACAGATATTCCATCTCCATGGAAACGTAACAGGAACCAAAAAGATCTTAGACACAGTAGAGGAGAAAAACAAATGTTTATTCATAAAAATGATAAAAAAAAAAAAAAAAAAAAACTTCTTGCTGTCGACACCTTCTCTGAAGCATGTCTGTTATAGCAGGTGCTGTAAGTTTTTTTTTTTTTTTTTTTTTTTCTGAAAAACAAACAGAAATATCTTAAAGATCTAAGCCTGTGGCTGAGCTTCTTCATTTGAACTCTTCTCAGAAAAGTGATGTTTGCTCCAACATTATCTGGAAGAACTAAGATCTGATAAAACTGGACACTAATTGAATTTCTAAGGTCTCCTCTGCTTTCATTAGAAAAGTCTTTTCATATTAATGTTATGAATACTTCTGATTCTCTTCTGAAAAAAAAGGATTACATTCCTATCATAGAATATTATTTCATAACCAACCCTTTTTAGAGGAACAAACGCGTCCTCTTTTCCGATGACTATGATCAATTTCTTCATTGTCAGCAGCTTCAACTGCTTCTTGTCTGTTCTCAGTGCAGAGTGCAAGTGCCTAACAAGAACACACTTACGGAACCAAGAGAATCTATCCAATTAGAGGAGGAACCATGGAGGACACCTGCAGGAGAAAAAAAAAAAAAAAAAGGACACGTTTCAGATCCTCCTCTGATCAGGGTGAGCACCTCCACGTCTCCACCTGCCTTAACCCCTTCAATTCATCAGTGCCCTTTCTCCACGCAGGTAACCTGGTGGAGGTTCCGTCAGAATCATAGGGGTGTAGGTCATTTCTTTCCGTTCCACCTCTCCTTAACTTCCCCATCTCTGCCTGTTCTCCACCACTCTTGTCTTTTATTAACTACCACAGTAGTACGTGAACTTCACAGGACATGGCCACGGTCACCCAGGATCGGGATGCTTGTCACGTTTCCAGAGCAGGTGGTGCTTGGCCCCGTTCTCCACCCCACTGGAGAGTGACAGCCGCTGCTGCCCTACGACTTTATGCACAAAACAATACAGTGAGTGACCACTGGAGTGAGGAAGGGGACTGTAGCCATTATTTTGCTGCTATTTTTTTTTTTGCAACTGGACTCGTTCCAGGACACAGGAAAGAAAGGCAGGTGTTTGAGTCAGGGTTCTGAGTTCAAGTTGAAAATCAGAGCCTCACCTCCAGGGAAGGACCTCCACAGTGAGGATGGAGCTGGAATGAAACATGGATCTTTTGTTCACAACCTAAAAGAATTGGATGTTCTAGATTTGAAGACCTTTTTTTTTTAAATTGTAAGTCGGTTTCGGGGTCCAGGGCAGCCATGCTCAAACATTATGACTCTTGGGCCACAAAAATTGGACAGTGGAGCCGGGTTAGGAGCAGATAGATGGAGCATTAATAAATGACAAGCGTAAAAGTAAAAGTGCTTAAATGTTTTAGCCTCTTCTATGCCATCTACAGGGATAATGTGGGAAATGCAATTAAGGGGGAAGTATAATAACCAATCACGTATATCATTTGGACAAGTTGTGATAGGCCAAATTTAAAAACTGAATGGGCTACGACTGGCCTTAGTTTGTCCATGCCTGGTCTTAGGGGACATTTTCAGTCAGGGACTGTTCACTTTCAGCTCCAAATATTGTACAAAAAACAAATGAGATAGAATAAACAATAATGTCTTTTAGGGAAAGTAGGGAACCTCTTGTTTAATTTTAGAGTTTGCATGACCTCAATTTTATGTAGTGACACATCATCTCAATTAGGGACATCATTAGTTTGCTTGGTTTCCTCTTCTCCCCTTCACCTTCTCTCCTCTTTTTCTTCTCCCCTCTTTTGTCATCCTCTCTTTTCCTCTCCTTGCCTCTTCTTTTCTCTCCTCCTCCCCTTCTTCCATATGTCCCCACCTCCTCTGTTCTCCTCTTCTCTCCTCTTCCCTCCTCTATTCTCTCTCCACTGTTCTCCTCCCCTCTTCTCTCTTCTCTCTCTCTTTTCTCCTCTCCTTTTCTTTCCTCTCATCTTGTCTCTCCTCTGATTTTTCTTCTCCTGCCTCCATCCATGTTTCCTATCTCTTCTCTTCTACTCCCTCCTCTTATCACCTCTCCATCTTGTATCTCCTCTTTTCTCATCTCCTATCCTGTTTCCTCTCTCCTCTCTTCTCTCTGATCCTTCTCCTCTCATCCCATCTCCCCTCTCGTCTCCCCTCTCCATGTTGGCTCTCCTCTCTTCTCCTCCATTCTCCACTCCTCTCCTCCATTCACTTTCACACAGAGTAAATGTATTTAAATGAAATGTAAAGTAAAACAGTCTTTAAATTAAACATAATCTTTCACACTGTGTCAGTCAAATACTTCATCTGGGGCCTTTGTACGTGTCTGTTTATATGATGAAATCTGTACAAACAGTGCCCTCTAGCGGCTGTCTGGTGACAATCACAGGGGTATTTCTCTCGTGCATGGGTCGTTTGTGATGCCTCTTCAGGTGAAAAAGTGCATTAGACACAGATGCAAACGCATAGAGTATTTTTAACCTCACATTTTATTCACATAACTGTGCTGATAAACTGAGCTCTCTATGAATTCATTGGTGAATTTCTAAACCAATAGGATCAAAAAAATTTAACTGCAATGTTAATTGATCTCTTTCTTACTACACACCATTTCATATATGGCGGTATCCTATCTATAAACACTGACAAGTTTTTCGTTTTTGGTGTTTTATCAACTCAGACTACAACAGACTACAGACTAATCTGGACTAACTATTGATCCCATGTTAAATACAGGAACATTAGTGACTATTGCTAATCCGGCAATAATTTGTTCTGAATGTCTAATACTAATGTTCCAATACTCCTTTAACGTTATTAACATTAAAGTTCCATACAATGGAACTGGGCTCTTTTTTCATCTTTGCTGTGGCTCAAAGGAATTAACACTACGAGGTGCAAACCACTAGAGGGAGCCAAAATCTATCAGTACATTGGGTTGGGAAAGCACTGGGACGATATAAAAAAATAAAGGTTATTAAGTTGTAAATTTTATTGAAAATGTGAAATGATGAAAATAATGACCATGAAAGCGACTTTTGCGTTGAACACATTAGCATATGCAAATAAGTATTGCACAACTCTAGCACTTGGGCAATACTTTATCACATACAACTACAGTCTTTCTGCCTGCCTATCTGGCTACTTAACTTTAGACACACACACACACACACACACACACACACACACACACACAGATGCATGTGTGTGTTTTTATATTGATGTAAATCCTAAATGCACACACTTAACAATTTCATTTTCATGTTTTCTTCACTTATTCATGTATTCACGTCACTAAAATGAAACTGCAGGAAACCTTACACTTGCAAACTGAAGGAATCCCATCCAGAATCATCTCATTATTTATTTAAAGCTTCAATTTCAATATAAATATCAATATAAATATTCAAGTACCATCCAGACTCCTCCACGCATTTCTATATTGTCCCTATGTCGTTATAACTATGACTTTAACCATAGTTATTTCCTCCTCGTTACAGCAGTCATGTGGACTGCACTGTGATGCAGCTGATGATCAGACGTGTGGTGCTGAAGAACAGCTCCTCTGTCTTGCCTTTCTCACATCTGCCCCCTGCTGGGTCAGCTTCATTTCTCTTCTATGCCAGGGTTGGGCTTCTTGCTTCTTTTATTAATCAATTATTACCATTTAATTTATCAAGGAATTAAAATTGTTTTGAAAGACCAACTGTCTTCTTGAATGGAACACAACGTTCATTGCAGTTGTGTTCAGTGAATCACAGTCAACAATCCCCTTCAATGCAGATGATGTCAGAGATGCGATGCTGGACTAATGAGTGGTTTCACAATATCCATGTTCCCTTGACGTCAGACAGAGTTCTATAATGATCCAGATCCTGGTCAACTACTCCATGGATGACCTCCTGTTCAGCTTCTTAGGCTGGAGCCTAAATGATAATATTTTGTCCTATATAAACAATGGACGGTCAGTGTCTTCAGGGTTTATTAGACAGTTGTGCTAGTTTGAGGACCTGAAACCCTCATGGGAGCTCTTCAGAAGCTTTTCCTCTCTGGACCTTGTGTAATGAACCTCACGTGGAGGACAATCATGTCCAACAAAAATCAAAGCATCTCTGGTTCCACTGTTGCGCGTGTACAGAGACGGAAACTGAGTCGGAAACCTCGGTCAGCAGAATCCCTAGAAGAACACAGTTTGTTCTCTTACACGCTGTTTCATCTCCAGTATGTTCTCTCAGTGTGAACTTTCATTTTCACAGCGCACAAAAACACTCGCACTCCAGTCAAGCACGAAGCATGAGGAGAGGAAGCAGTTTTTTTTTTAGCTCGGTTTCCTTGGAGACCATGCATAACATGCGCAACAGTTCCCATGGTGATGGTTGCCAGAGTGCACTATCACCAGGAGATGATGACTGAATTAGGGTGAGGAGCAGAACCACATCACCGGCAGCCGTTGTTTGGTGTGGACACAGAGACAAGCTGGTGCCTCATGTACAGTACATCTAGTTGAGTTCAAAGAGGTTGAAAATATAAAAAGACGACTCACAGTTGGATGTTAGATTAACAAATATGTAGACACTGTCCCTCACCTGCCTCTCTCAGACAAATACAACAAAGTAAATACACCTGAGACCATGTCTCAGCCTCACCTCTCACATACAGAACATGAGTGACACTAATGACGGTCTGCTGTCTTAGGAGTAATGTAATCATATAAAACACAATGAATATTCAAATAAGGTATAGTATATTTAAGAATTGACATACATTTACAACACAATATATAGTGTAGTGAATGTAATTTTGTGATTGCAGCCAAATGTGCATCTAATAAACAATAACATTCCCATTGATCTTCATCCTCTTATCCATTTTCAGGACCTACGGTCAACAGTCTCCACCACTGCCACCCAAATCACACTGCTACATAATGTGAGCGAGAGTGCCTCTATGGAAACATGGCATGGATGAAATAAAAAAAAAAAACTGTGTAAAACGTTGAAAGGGTTGAATACTTAAAGTAAGTACTGAAAATACTGAAACAATGGTTGAGTAAAAAAGTTAGCTACTAACCATTGACAAACCAGAGTTTGTTGTCCATTATCATAACCATTTACCACACCTGCGAACAGGGCCGGATAATAGGATTGGTACCTTTGGTATCAGGGCCCAATCACAGCAGTTGCACTGACACAAGTCCCTACAGAAGCCGAAATTTTGAGCATCAACATAAACTAACTTCCACTAAAATTATTGGAAGTAGTTCCACTAATCCTTAGCCCCTCCACCCCCTTTAGGCCCTGCCTAAATTCCAACGGGCTCACCAACCGCAAGAAGGCTCACAGTAAGGTGCAGTGTGATTTGGGTGGCAAAGGTGGAGAACTCCATTTTCTATCTAATGGATAGATGGATATACATTGAAAGAGAAAAATTTTAATAAACAAGATCTACCAACTTAACAGCCGCCTTATTGCTCTCAGCGTTGCCATGGTTACATGATGCCATCATCAGGTTTCAGCCAACTAGTAGAGGGCAGCAGAGCATGCAGTAGCTCATTAGCATTTAAAGGCAAAAACACACAAATCAATCATTTAGAACAACAAAACTGCAGTGATCAATTTCTGGGGGGGGTTCCATCAAGGGACCATGTACATTTTAATTAAAACATCCAAGAAAAAAAACACTTTTATGCAAAATATGACAGACTGTCCTTTAATTGAAAACACTTTTCCATCAGCGTTATGTTCTATCTATAACAATATGTCTATGCAAAAAAGAAAAAGAAAGTTAAATTAATCGTAATACAATAAACGTACGTGCATTCAATCCATTCTTCACGATGGATCACAAAGTCAGCATGTACTGAAGCAGAGATTGCTTGGACCTCTGAAGGAAACTGTTAGTCATTAGGGCTGAAGACAAGGGCTAATCAGAGCTACGTGCTGTTACTCATTGCGGAGGCGATCATTAAATCTAATTATACTGTATTTGTTTTGCAATTATAGGACCTGGGGCCACATTCCATGTACTGCTGAGCTGAGTGGACTCACAACTGCAGACAACAGAAGTACACTCACTTCAAACATCTCATCTGCTGTCTGTGGATCAGGGTTATATAAGGTTTTGACAACAGCTGAACAACCCCCTCCCCACTCCGCCTCCCGGGGGAATGGGTGAGGCAGGGGTATTTTCAAACATCATCAACACCTTCAGTAAGAACGCACAGAGGTGACTGCAGAGGAACTGCATCATTCCTTCAGGATTACAGGCCACGTTCACACTATGAAAACACGACTACAGTTGTTCTAACATTTCAATGACGTATTTATCGGTCTATCTTTGTTCCATTGATCGTATATTAACATAATAAAGCTGCTGCAACCGAGCGGGCTCAGCCCCCACAGGAAGGGTCACAGAATTTTGCAGTGTGATTTGGGTGGCAGTCGTGGAGACTGCTGCCTATGAGACCTGGTGAACAGATGAAGGTGAATGAATAAATAAAGTTGCATTATATGTTATTATATAATAAGGTGACAGTGGTGGCCTAAGGTGGTTCAGAAAGCAGACTTGGGTTCACCAGCTGCCAGGTTACCACTGAGGAGCTCTGAGCTTAGCACCGTCCTGACCCATATACCATCCATTAGGCCAGTGCTTCTCAAAGTGTGGGGCGGGGCCCCCTGGGGGGGCGCGTGTGACCCTGGGGAACATGCTTTTTTTCTGCTGTACTACAATAAAGTGTAATTGCACATCCTTGTAGGTTGAACTATATCACTTTCTTTTTGTTTTCTTTATGTTAACAAGGATACAACGTTACGCAGAGGTGTAGCTAAAACTATTTTATAAATAAATGCTTATTATTTATAATTGCGGCAGAGAGTGGGTGGGGGTGCAAATTGTTTTCTTCTTGCTGGGAAGAGAAAAAGATTGAGACGCACTGCATTAGGCCCACCACCCACAGGATGGCTCTCAGTAGGGTGGAGTTGTGGATTTGGGTGTCAGTTGTGGAGACTGCTGTCCCACCAAGATCCTGCAGAGGTAGATGATGATAAACGTATTCTGCTTTAGCAATTAAGGGGAGAGAGTTGTAAGGGGAAGATACTGTAGTATAGGGATTCCTCAAAGTACGGTTCATTTTGAAGGAGGATTTTTTTATCATGTTTACACATAAATGTAAGAATAGATTGATGTTAATTTAACTATTCTGTTGTAGGTGTGATGTTCACATGAATATGAGCAAAGATAATGATATGAAATGGAGGCAACTACACAAAAACTTTTTACACCGCAACACTTTCACTGACATATCAGGATCCTGAGTATTTCATCTGTGCAATGGCCTTTTTCAACATCTCCTCTCTAAAAACCAATCAGACTGACTCATCCGACCACTGATCATTGAGAGAAGTTTGATGATTGTTCAGGAGAAGAGCATGAACCAATCGAGCAACAAAGAACAAATACAGTACTTCACACTGATTATTACCCAACCCACTACTCACAAAGGTCGGCGTATTCATTTTTCGCCAATAAGGCCTCCAAATACTACACACTGGTCCTCTAACAAAATAATGAGCTGATAAAATACAGGCTCATTTATTCGGAGAAAGTGTCTGGTTGGTTATCTTTCTTTTCTCCCCACAGACAGCTGTTAAAAAACAAAGGTTTGTTTCGTTGTTTCAGAATCCACTCAACCAGAACCTATTATGAAAAGTTGACTTAAAAGAAGTCACTGCAACGCTAACATATTTAAAACCTTGTTTGTGCGCAATGTTTAATCACTGGAACAAATAATTGCTGCCGTCACTTGGAGATAAGATCTTGTCACTGGACCAGAATCACACGGGGGAAAGAGAAGGAAGAAAAACAATGACAGTTTTGTGTGTGCTGACTTGAAATATGGTGTTCAGTCAGCAAAAAAAAATCATCCATCGTCAACCGTTTAAACCTCCAGGGTGGGAAGAGTGAGGGAGATGTTGGAGTTAGTGTTTAAAAATATCAAATGTTGAAGCCATCATTGGAGAATGTCACCTAAACTCACCAACATTTGCTTAATGAAACTGAAATATTAACACACCAGTATTGTCAATTATTGGCAATTGTTGATATTTTATCAGGTATATAATGCAGATTTTTTTTTATTTTTTTGGTAACAAACTTTAGTTTTGCATAAACACGTTAATATTATAGACACGCATACACAGACACACGAAAAAAAATAGAAATAAAAGCACGTTAGCAGTATTTCTTTCGTACTGCGTCTCTTTATCTGTAGCCTTCAAGGTCCTCTTTCATGTAAATACAAAAAACACATACAGTCATGGAAAAAATGATTAGACCACTCTGCTGTTTTCTTCAATTCCTTGTTCATCTTAATGCCTTGTTCCACTAAAGGTTTATCACCTGGGGGAAACAATGAACACAAAACCATGCAATGACTAAAAGCACTGTATTTGTCAGTACAATGTTATTGCGAGTGATGTAGGAACAGAAGTGATTTTTGTCACTGTCAATAAAACCATGCAAAATGGCCAGAAATCAGCTCTGAAATTAAACTCAATTATGAGCCTTTTTTGTTGTTATTATATTTGTCCAGATTAATGTAGATTAAGTGGAAGCAGACTTTTAAATGGACAAGAAATTAAAGAAAGAGTGGTCTCATATATTTTTCCATGACTGTATGTGCGTTTATATATCGCAGGGGTGTCCACACTTTTTTTGCCTCGTGAACTAACCTTCAAATGACCAGGCTGAGGTGATCTACCTAGATTATAAAACTCTAAATATATTTACCTATATAAACTGGATATACTACTCTCTACGTCAACATATAAGATATGTTATACTGTCTGACTCAATACCTATATGATTTTTAACTTTTGCCCAGTGATTAGCATCTTTAAATAGAATTCCACCCCTGGTCTACACAGTTGGGATGATACAGTCAATGGGAAAGGGACAGTGTTCTGAAATGAAATGTTGTATTGTTAAAGCTCTGCTCACTTTCTGTTCCTTTGGCTCTGCTAACTTCTCAGAAAATCTTAAATCAGTGAAGTTAAACATAAGGGCTGCGCGGCAAAAACAGCCCACTAGGGTGGCTATGAGCCTTTCTGTGGGTGTTCAGGTCACAGGAACACATTCATAATGTTTCAGAAAGATCTAGGGTATTTTTTATTAAAATGTTGTCTCATATGACATCAGTTTCATTTTGACCACATTTGGGTTAATCCAGAAATGTTTGTGTTCTTTTGGGCCTGTGTTTTCTGAAGGAAACAGATCTGACTCTGTTTCCTGCACCGTGCGTTCCTTTGTTTATACACTGGAAGTGGACTTTTTTTTCTTAATGCGCCACAGCTACAATCTTAACGTCTACGAAGTGCTGTCACTGCTTCCTGACTGCAAAACAAATCAGATAAAGAGGAGCGAACAACTGAGGAGGAACAGAAGAGAAAAAAAAAAGAAAACTGCTCTGCATATAAATGTGTATTTTATAATATTTTTAATATTTTTGTTAACACAATGGAATTAACATTACGCCTTGTGCACTTGACTTGTGTGTATTTGGTCAATAACACAAGTTTAAGGAAAATCAAAAACAAAGAGCCACATGCTGGAGAGAGATCCAGCCGCTGTCATGTGACTTTGGAGGGATAAGCTGAGCACAGAGCTTCAGCCGCTGTGAAGAAGGGATTACATATTTATTTGGAGAGTTTGCCATCTGTCAGCTGTAGCTGTGGGACGTTTGCCCCAGCTTTACACCGGACTGACTGCAAGACGTGACAAGAGATGGTGCAAAAGAAAAAAAACAACAAAAGGAGTGACTCAGCCAAATTCACAATGAGGGGTCAGCACATTCATAGACTAGACTTGGACTCAGACCGCCTTCACTGTCATTGCACAGAAAACAGAAAACTGGTGGAAGGGGTGATAGAGTAGGCTGTCGAGGATATAATAGATATAAATGTTCAGTATTGACCCAGAAAAATGTACCAATGTAACAATGAATAAAAGTCAAAGTAGGGCTACAGTTCGAAGATATTACACATGTACAGAGATATCTTCTTCTTGTCTTTTTTTTTAGCTTGTTGTCACTGCAAATCAACGTCTTCCATCTCCCCCTGTCCTCTGTATCTTCTACTCTAACCTCCATGTCCTCACTCACTCCCATCAACCTCTTCTTTATCTTCGACCTGGTAGCTCCATCTCTAGGATCATTCTTCTACCAATGTATCCACTGTCCCTCCTCTGAAAATGTCCAAACCATCTCAATCTGTCTTCTCTAGCTTTTTTCTCCAAACCTTCCTGTCTGTGTTGTCCCTCTAATCACCACATTTATGATCCTGTCCATCCTTGTCTCTCCTAAATAGAACCTCAGCATCTTTAACTCCTCCACCTCCAGCTGTGTCTCCTGTCTTCCGTCTATTCCTAGTGCTTCTAATCCATCCATCATGGCTGGTCTCACAACTGTCCTGTAAACCTTTCCCTTCACCTTAGCTGACTCTCTTCTATTACAGATCACTACTGACACTTTTCAGCAGCTGTTCCATGCTGCCTGTACTCAACTCTGAACAGTTGATCCCAGGTATCTCCTCCTTCACCACCTCTGCTCCTTATTACCTCCATTCCACTGATCTCCCTTACTGTTCTCCATTGCTACAAATGACCTTTATTCTTTTTCCTTTGAGACAAAAAACACAAAGAAATTCTGAGGAATTCAAGATCTGTTTCAAAAGAAAGGGATCGTCCTAAGTCAAAATTCTCAATCAATCCCCTGTCCTACAATAACCTAAAACACAACACAAAAAGGACAACCTCACGGCCCATAAAATAGTTGAACACCAAGTTGTGGTTCTTGTAGAGCAGGGATATCAATGAAACTAATCTAGTCTGCAGGCCTTACGTTTGACATGGTGTTCTTAAGACCAATTTCTTGGTTGATTGAGTCTTATTTTCATGTTCGGGCTGAAGGTTTTTAAAAAGCGAGTTTATAAGCCTGGGGAAAGAAAAGCTCCTATGAGCGCTGAACTGGAACAAACCTACTGGCCAGGAATTAAAACTGAAGCATGAGCATAAAAAGGTGCTGCAGCAGCAACTGAAGCCAATGGATTTGTGTCTTTACTTCAATCATTTTTTATTAACAGTACAATATAACCTATGTGTTGCTATAAATATTGAATTCACAAACTTATATCTACAACCATTTAAATTTCTTTGGTTCCCCCAATAAGAACTTAATGTGTTTAATGTAAACTCTGAGTACACGTATATAAAACTGGCCACATCTGGAACTCCTGCAATAGTTCACAGGTCTGTTCTACGTGGACCTTTCCAGTTTTGGGCAAGTTACTTTACTTTAAAAGTAACTTATTACTTTACAAGTAACTGCTCTGAAAAAGTAACTAGTTACGTAACTAGTTACTAAATTATGAAAGTAACTAATTAACTAGTTACTTTACTTTAAATAATAATAATAAAACACATAAAACGTTTTGTGTGTTCTGTAGTACTGAATACAAAAAATGTACCGATACAATAAAAACAAAATAGATGTTTGGACATTTTGACAGTTACATCTTTACTGTAACCTCACTTTGCCACTTGCCATCGTCTTGCATGTGTGTGTGTGTGTGTGTGTGCCCCTTTGCACCCCTTTGAATGCGAAAGGTAACGCGTTACGTTATTAGTTAGCAAGGAAAGTAGATTCGTTATGTATCAGCATTACAAGTGACGCATTGGTCCCAACACTGGACATTTCATCCTAAATCTGCATGTTTCAGCAAAGAGGGGAGACACAAACTCCTGGTCCTTTTGCTGTAAGGCAAAAACCAAAGATTTTTATCAATGTCACAAATTAATCCATTAAACATTGAACTAAAGGTTAAAAAAGTTGAACACTTTTTAAGCTCTAGAAGTGGGATTAGTTTTCAGCAGCTGGTAATTGTAAAATAATCTTCTAATATCTCTGGTCGAAATGATTAAATTTCCACATTCTCTTTGCGTTCACCTTCAGAAACCCATCACTCTCCACCACCACATTTTGGTTTCTGCTCGGCCCATCACCAGCCCGAGGTGGAGCAGCTGGTGGAGATATTAAAGCAGAGTGACAGCTCTAGTTATCACCTCCTGCTCCTTGAGCTCCAACATAGATGGAAAGTACTAGATTACACAGACCCTCATCTGCCCTCAGACAAACTTCCCCTCTAATAACTTGGAAAGCAGTGATCAGGGAGACCTGCAGAGGGCGTTTCATTCAAGAATGGCATCTGAATTCATACTGCAGTAACCTAGGTGAGGGTAAAAAGCACAAGTAAAACCACAGTACTTGTGAAAAGTACAGGGAAAAGTTGAGCCAGTTACAAAAGTATCTGTCCTTGGGCCTACAGTAAGTTTCTGTTTCAGCACAGCATTAGTTGGTCAACTTAGATAGACTGGACAGGTTTCCTGGTGGTTTGTCCAATACTCCTCCTTGATCATTTCCTCCTTCCTCTCCACATTTTTCTACTTTTCCTTTGGCGTTTTTTCCTTTCTTCTTCTTCTATACCCCCCGCCCCCCTTCTTCCTCAACTCTTGTCTATCCCTCTTTCCCTAATTTTTATCCTACATCTTCTCCCAGTCTTCTGCCTCTCCTACCTCACTTTATTTTTCATACCGCTCCTCTTTTTCTCCTTATTTTCCTTGTTCTTCTCCTTCCCAACTCATGCATCACGTCCTCCTTCTTCTATCTCTCTCTCTCTCCTGCTCTTCCAGAGCTTCTTGTGTTGAACACAGAACCTGTGATACCTCCATGTCTTCTGAGGCTCAAATAAAAAGGAGGTTTTGTTTGCCGTACCACACGTGCCGCACTCCTACCTCAGACACTTCAAACTGTTAGAGGAGCCTCTGCTCACCGCCGCCACCCTCTGCTGACCTCCCTGCTGGTCGGCATCTGCTGGCAGATTCCCTTTCACCTCTTTACAAATCACTAGTAGTCTGTAATGTCATCCCAACAGTCTTGGTGCACATGTTCGCAGCTCACACACCTGGTTGTGATCGTCCCTCCCCTAAACTGCCCCTCCCCCTCACACTTGCCTCTGTCTGGAGAGACGAATTCCCCTTGTACTGTACTGTCCAACCTCAAGAACTGGTCGTCATGGAAATCTTAGGTCTGCGTCTGATGTCCAGCTACTGTGACCAAAACAAAACAAAAAAAAGTATGCTAGGACATGTAGTACTGATCTTTGTTCATGCATCAAATGCTGAATCATAAAGTGAGATTCACAGCAATAGACTGCTGCTGTTATCCTGGTTTACTGGCTGCAGGAAATATAAATATGATAAATGAGCAAAACACTTCTATCTTGGAAAGGGCGTGATCTAAAGTACAACAACAGAAAGGCAGAAAGCAAAAGAAAAAGAAAAAAAAATATATAAATATACATATATGTATGTATGTGGTGTCAACGCTGATGATGTGTCTTAAGGTGCACAGATGTGTATATTCTGAACAAAAACAAAAAGTATATATATATATATATATATATAATACATACATTAAAAATAATGTATGTAATAATGTAAAGGTAATAAAGTCTACAACCCAAATGGTGGCATTTAGGTCTAGAGCCAGTGTCTCTGCCATTAGTGTAGATCTCCAGGGTCTACCTCCTGTGTGGTTTTCAGAATAATGTGAGAATAGAGGGTAGAATAATATATATTACCCAGAATAATGGAATGACTGAGCATCTACAGTGAGGTCTGTGAGGTCCTGGACCCACAGCTAACAGAGGCTCAGATGTCAAGTGGTTGCGGGCGAAGTCATATTTAAAATCTAAAACAGTAAGTGCAATCGGTTTTATCTGTAATGGAACTGGAAACAATTAAATCCACTCCATGAACGGGTCAAGGATCAGTGAAGCAGAAACAAACTTCCTCATAAATTTTTGCCTTCGGGACAAGGGATCTCTTGAAGAAGTCAACCAGTCTCCAGTAACTGCAACTGTCACTGAGGCAGAGAGCCGTCCTGGGAGTTAACAAACAAAGTCACGTTCAGGCCAAAAAGAAAAGGCATCAGCATCACTGACAAGAGCACCGGGTCTTCAAACAGGAAGTGGAGGCTGGTGTACAAAGAAAGGATGTTCATGTGAGTAATCATCATCACTGACATCATGCCAGGCGGGAAGTGCACTTGACTTCAGGCCCTCTTCCTGTAGTGTGTATGTGCACAGTGGGATCCGACCCAGAGAGTCCCGGGTCTGAAGTTTCTTCCTGGAGATAATCTGATCAGGGCCTGCTTCCATCTCCTGTTACTGCACCACACACACTGGGGGATCTTCAAGGTTTGTTGTGTAGGGAATCTGTAGTCATCAACACTCAGACATGAGTTTGATGATTGAAAACATTAGTGTCGGTCAAAGGTGTGTGATTTTGACAACTGGAACGTGTTGAGACACAAAGATTTACAGGCAATGTGAAGGAAATCCTCCATGTCTAGTCCTGGTGACCCTTGAATCAAGACACAACACTAACATTTAACCAGTGTTGGGCAAGCTACAATAAAAAAGTAACTTATTATTTTACTAATTACTGCTCTGAAAAAGTAACTAGTTATGTTACTAGTTACTAATTATAAAAGTAACTAATAACTAGTTACTTTATTTTAAAAACACATTTAAAAAGTTAAGTGTTGTGTTCTGTAACAACTCTCATAATGAAATGTAGTGATAAAATAAAAACAAAACAGATGTTTAGACAATGCATCAATTCAGTTAGTGTTCAGGGCCGTCTTTCACTCATGACTGTGAGAGTGAACACACTGCCACACAGTCCTCTCTCCGCGGCCGGGAGAAACCGTCCATTTGGACCACAGATAGTAACGAGTAACAAGCTCTTTTACACCACAGTAACAATAACTGCATTACTGAATGGGAAAAGTAACGCATTACGTTATTAGTTACTGAGAAATGTAGTTCCGTTACGTAACGGCTCTACAAGAAACGCGTTAGCCCCAACACTAACATTTATCTAAGGCACATTTATGACTACGCAATTAAAACACAGCTTTCTAAATACATTCTTGCATCCTACAATCTATGTTTCATATTTGTTGTTAACCTGCAGGAGTAACAACGACAGTCATTGGAGTCAACCTTTTCTTTAGCAGATAATGGTGCAAACAAGAGAAGTGGTCTTGTCTTACAAAGATATGGTCACTGATTCAATCCTTGAGAAAACTGCAGGTTCAAAACATGCAGATTGGGGATGAGGTTAGCGTTGGAAGAGTTCTATTCGTTATCATTGATTCATGCCGTACTGTTGCTTTAGGAAGTCGTATCACTTCTCATCTGATAAGCTGATGCTCAGTGGAACAAATGGAAGATTCTCAGAACTGCTTCACTCACACTACACTCACCATTACACATTCATTCATACACAGATCCAACTTCTATGAAGCAATCCCTCAATATGTAATCTGAAACCTTGTTGATTAATAAGGGGGATTCAGCATCTAGGGCAGTGGTTCTTAACCTGGGTTTGATCCAACCCTAGGGGTTCGATGAGTCTGTCTCAGGGGTTCGGTGGAACCTCTGCCGAGGAGGTCAAGACACCGCTGAGGTCGAGACACACTGACTCACTCTACTAATGTAGGGTTCGGTGAGTGCACATATGAAACTGGTGGGGTTCGGTAGCTCCAACAAGGTTAAGAACCACTGATCTAGGGGTTGCAGAGGAAGCTCACCTTCCTTTGCAAGAAAAAGGAAAAGACATCTCATGAGTTGTTAAGTTGTTTAAATAGATTTAACTGTTAGTTTCACACAAGATTGACCTTTGGACAGTGACTAAAGTTTGGGAGAGTTCTTTAGTTCTCCCTCTGAAGCCCATCCTTCACAGTTCCATTATCTGAGAGCCTGCAGCTTCAGGCCCAGAGGGTCTGAGACGGAGGGCTCACTGAGGTCATTGAACGTACGTGATGACAGCTCAAGTCAGAGGCCTTACTGCTGAGGCTTCACCCAGTCTGACTGCCAGAGGCCTGAGGCACAAAAGGAAGTGTGATCAGTGAAGAAGTGAGTGCTGAGAGTAAAGAATGTGACCGCTCACTCTCTAAGGCACTGGCTCCATACTTAGACCCCACGGTGGGCTCTCACTCTTATTTTTGTAAATGATAAAGTCTCACTGAACGTGAAGGACCGTGCAGAGTGGAGTCTCATTTTAGCCTCGCTCGCTCAGAACAGATCAAATGAAACGGTACATATTAAGGCTGTGAACTTCTTGCTCTTCACACAGCGGTGTTATCGTAACAACCAGGCATAGCAAAGCTCTGCCTGGGAACTATACACTACAACGCTTGGGGCCTTCATTTTCACTTTTTTTATACAATTTTTCACGTAAAAAAACTAAAAACATGTCCCATGTTCATGATGTTGCTGACAAATTACAAAGAAAAGATAATTGAATCTTAGTAAAAATGACCACGTACTATCATGCAGTAAATGCCGCTTTTACGTATATTGGTATAATCACATTTATTGCCTCAAATTGAGCTGTGATGCTAGGGTAGAAGTCCCTTAGAACATTTCTGAACAACACAGCAGGTAGGAGGGGGAATGTGACTGTTGTCCAAGCCTTGGAGCTGACATCGCGATTTCAGGTGCAACTGCATAAATAGTTTTAAAATAATGGTTTTATGTTTTTCACTCACTAAAAATTGGAGTGTGAGTTTTTTGCTTTTGCTGTTGCTGTTTGCCTATGTTTAATTGCTGATTGTGCGGCTATGAATGAGGAGCATGAATCATGTATTTACGATAATGTGATTAATAATGGTCTTAGATTACACATTTATTTGTTGTTTCATTATTTAAGATATCATAACAAAATTAAAACCCTAAATATTTCATTTTAGAATGTATAATGTGCAATTATTTCTTTTAAACGGGCTTTCTAGTAGTTTTGAAAATATAGGCATTCTAGTGTCCAAAGAACCAATGGCTCTGTGACTCAGGAGACCCCTGTCCACCAACAGAACTGACTGCCAAAGTGATTGGGCAATTACACATGAATGCTTCATCTTTCATCCTTTTTCACTTCTAGCTGCTAGTAGAGAGTGCAGTGGTTATATAGAGTATGGCAATGTTTCGGTTCTTCTCATTGGCTGGAACTGAGGACACCCAGGGAAGTGTTTACAGTCATTAGTGTCATTCATACCTCTTTTATCTGAGCAGCTGAGTTTTTTCTGAACTTTTTCAGGGTGGTAGGAGATCAGAGCCAATCATAGCCGTCATCCAGGGAGGTTGGGTTGGGCTGTACTCTGTGTCGGACTGAACAAGTCATATAAATCCCTACTTTATGGAGAAGCTTGAGATGAACCAAGGAATTAAATTCGGGTCTTGGAGCAGTAACCTAACCGGCAGTGTTGCCCATGCAATACATATTTAACTGAATCTCAAAAGTTAAAATAAATTATTTGACCAGCAGTGGTTACGCATTGAGTCGAATCAATTTAATCACTTGTATAAAATATTTTTTTAAGATTAAAATATTACCTTTTTGTGTTTGTGGACCTGTATACAGATTATTGTGATCTATTAATCCTTATGTTGCCCGAGCCTTGGATGGGACTCATATATATATGCATACAATATTAAGAAGAATATTAAATAATATGTTGCCGTTTGACTGTACATGCTAATGAGCCAAACTTTTTATCTTTGAATCTTTTTATTTTGGTTTTTTGAGGAGTGCAGCATGTTTCAGTTTGTTTGCAGGGGCAGCAGTCTCCACAACTGTCACCCAAACACTCCACAGTACTGTGAGCTTTCCTGTAAGCTGGGAGCCCACTGGTGTGGGTCCACCTCAATGGATTCGAACATGAACCCTTGTGGGCCACTCTGCTTTCTTGTCCACTGAGCCACCACAGCTGACTTGTTACTTTTTGACTACATTTACAGTATGACAGAAATCCTGAAGAAGTGTTTTAGTTTGAGCGGCAGCAAATAAAGGAGCAGATTGGTCAATGTTGCCTAATATTGGTGCAAGAAAAAAGGGAAATTCAGTGAAGTCTCCGGTTTTAAATCCGAAAAAGTGACCAGCCCCTGTCCACACAGTGAGACCACTGGCTGTTCCACTCTATTATCAGCTCTTCACAGAGCTCGGCAGTGACAGCGTTAACCCTCGTAGTCTCCACCTTCTATGTAAATGCACTGTGAGTGAGTGGGTGAGTGAGTGGGTGTGTGGGTGGGGGGAGCGGAGAGTCACCGTATTCACGCCGTCGGTGAATGGAGGTGGTGGCTGTGCAGGAGGAGGAGTAGCTTTCTCTCCTCTCTCCTCTCTCTCCGCGTCTCCTCATCTCATCTCCACACGGATGCGCGTCTTGTCTCGGGTCGCCGCTCATCGCTGTTTTCCGAGCGCGACGACAAAACGCTCACACGCACACACGAACACGCGCGGGGAGGAGCGTGCAGCCATGTCAGGAGCGTGCACAGCATCAGACTAATCGTCGGAGCAGCGCTCTCCTCGTGAGGGGAAGAATAAAGCGATGGGTGGACAGATAACCAGGAATGCCTTCTACGGTGAGTGTCCTTATTTCCGTCCATCTCTTTATGTCGCGCAGAACCGGCGGACCTGCGCCGCCAGCGTCAGTTCCATTCATTCATTGGCGGTTCTGATGGGCCGAGCTCTCCGTCCTCAGGTATATTGTTTCCGTAGCCTGTTCTTGGCACAGTGACGTCACAGGGCTAATTAATATAACGCGCATTCGTCTCCTGAGGGCAGGAGCGAACAACCTCCAGGATGTCAACACACAAACACAACCTCTATGACAGTGGTATAAAGGCTGGAAATACTCAGTGTGTGTGTTTGCCGGTGCGCGTCTCTGTGTGCGTGCGCGCGCGCGTGTGTGTATCAGTCTGAAAACTTGTGGGGTTTCCCTCTGCTCCAACAACTTCTGTGTATTTCCCCCTGGTCTACAGAAAGGGCCATTCATTATTGTAGGATTTACTTTTACTATCTGTGCATGCTGTGCATTTACCTTCTACTAAAATGTCATTTTTCACCATATAATACTAAGATAAAGGCTGGTGATTTTACAAATTAATAAGCAGGGAAGTCTTCACAAAGATATTCTTGAATTAATGAAATAAATATCCAAACTAATAATCTGAAGGATTTAACGCAAACCTCTGTTTAAGGCTCAGGAAGTGCATTATGGTTCATCCTTCTGCAGGTGTGCTCACCTCTGCCTGCATTTTTCTTTTATTTTATTCTTCGCCCTCCTATTTGTTACTGCAGGCGTGGACACTTACTAAAATCTGCCTTGTGTGCCAGGACAGGAACAGATAGATTAAGTATTTGTGTGAGCTAAGATACATTGCGTATAAAAGAATTATTTCCACATTATGTATTGGGTAAATGCTGAGATCTGCAAGGAAAATGCAGAAGAAAAGTCCTGTTTTATATTAACGGTCCAAAATTTCAGGCCGAATTAAAACGCCCAAGGGGCCACATCAGTCCAGCGGGCCTTAGTTTGCCCAGGTTTGCGTTACTGGGTCTCACCAGTATCCATGACTGTCACCGAAATCTCACTGCACAATAATGTGAGCCTTCCTGCGCATGTACCTCAGTGGCAACCTGGCTGGTGGATTCGAACCCGAAACGTTGCAGACCCAATTCTGTTTTCTTAACCCGTTGGGATACCACTGACAGCTTTTTTCAATCTTTTAAACAATATTAGAAAGCTACTGGGTTACAGTGTTTACTTTGGCTGAAAATATACCGCCCAGCAGGTGGCGGTTATTTATCTACCCAGATGTTGTGGGTGCGTCACTTTGTTTTTATGGTTATTTCAGCACTAATCAAATCGAATTACCTATTGAAAACGAAAGCAAAATCCTAAAAATGTGAGTTACTTCTCATCTGTACTGTGTACATCTGTGAATTTGTGCTGCAGGGATCCATACATTGATTTTCCCTGCTCAACATTACACTGTCCTCTTTGCTGACATCGAGGTCAACACATCAATCTCGCTTTTTTTTTTATCCCCCAACAATGCTGGATGATTATCTGATTTCACACACAGCAGGAAAGCTTTGACCCTCCTTCAACGCATGTGTCAGATTATTCTGTTTGAACAAAAACATTTTGGGTTCAGAATTAGATATGGGAGACTTGTGTCGAGGTGCCATTTGTCTGTAAACTGTGGTAGCACCATGACCAGCTCCTAACCTGGTTGGCTTCTCAGCATCATATATGTACAGTATGTACGTTGTTGCTGTCGATGCGACAAATCCTGTTAACGGGAGACACTCTATGTGATTGTTTGTCTTTGTCTCACCAATTACCTGTACCAAGCCTGTGGTAGCTTTGGTACCATTAGGTCAGGACCATTAGGACTTGTTACTAATGTTAGCCCTGGTGTCTGTACCAGACCTGCTGTTCCCAGCCTCTCCCTCTTCTCCTCACCACCTGATCACTCTAATTTAAGTGTTTAATTCAATCCAATTAGCCAAAGAAGCTAGGCTAAGATCTTTTCTAAGGGATCAAGGCCAAGGATGTCTTAAACCGGCCTGTTATGGTGTGTTTGTCTAGGTCACCTGAAGTTTTGTCACGATGCGCAGTCCTAGTGTATTATTGTGAAACCATGAAAAATTAGGCTTAACCAGTGCATCATCTCACACATATAAAAGCACATAATTTCCATTTTAAAGATAATGTCGTATTATCTTCATGTAATATCTGATATTTATTTTTCTCAAATAGTTTTTAAAGGAATCGTCAATTAATCAGCAGGACGTAGCATCCTCTGATGCCACCAATTTAGCTTAAACTAACAATGGGAATTATCATTTGAGAATTATCTACACATTTCAAAATAAAGTCATCAGTGGTGGCCTACTGGTTCAGGAAGTGGACCTGGGTCCGTAAAGCTTCAGGTTCTAATCCACCATCAAGGCTCCCTGACCACATAACTTCTCATGGGTTCACAACAGAGGGGCTCACAATATGGTGAAATGTGATTTGGGTGGCACCAGCTGCCCCTATAACCTGGCAACCGACAAGTAGATAAAGCCGAATGAATGAATTTCAAAATAAAATAATGCTTCTATTTGTAACCAAAAAAAACCTTGTTCCTGTGTCATCAGAGTCTCAGCACTCACTATGGGTTATCCATGTGATGAATCAAACTCTTGCCAACAGTGATTTTGCCACAGTGTTGCTGATCAGATGTGATCAGTGTAATATGAAATGACAGGTGATTTCTCTCCTGTCCAACCTCATTTGGCAGCATCACGTCACACCGGCCTGTTTGTCTGCTCATCTATAAACACCACAGGGCAGCGCTGAAAAGAAACGCAACCTTTACAGAGTGAGGGAGGACGACAAGTCACTCCCCCTCAAGAACAACACTAACAAGTGTCGCTGCGTGTGGATCACATCGTTCTCTATAAAGATGCATCGCTGGAGGCTGTGGTTCTCAGGTAGAGGAGAATCAAAGCCAAGATGGTTGCATAATAGATTCTGCTGAGTGTGTGGGAAGATCCACTTGTGGCTGAAAGTGGGCCAGTGTCTGAGGCTGCAGCGGCTCATTGGACGGTCCGTCTGTCTCCATGTGAACAGAAGTGGAGTCAGTGAAGAGATGCTGTGGTGGAGAATAGTCTACATAGTAGGACTCCATCAAAGATGGAAAAAATAAGAGATGCATGATATTTATAATAGACGTAACAATTAATGGTCAAAACACCAAATATAATGTGATATGAAAAATCATTTACACATACTCCTCAGTGTTGCCTGTTCCACATCATATTTGGCCTGTGGTCCTTACTCAGTGTTCACATCAAAGCCTCACATGTTCTGCCTCAAGTTGAGATGAAGTGAGAGGCTGACAATCTATTTGACCCCTCCACCCTGAGGTTCTAAATGTTTACACTGCAAACACAGTATTATATTTCATGGAGAGTCTAAATCCAAGAAAAGTAGTTCTGGGTTTGTTGGTTCGGAGAAGCAGCCATGTTTTTTGATTTGGGCCAACAAATCATCAAAAAAAAATATTGTTTATGTGGATTAGATGGTATAGCATAGAAAACACGGTTGTGTTTAAGAAACATTGCTGTGATATAATTTATTTGTCGTCTGTCTTATTTCTACATCTAGATGTTCAATGTTCTCCGTCTCTGTTATTTTTCCAGTAACTGAACTAAAACTATAAAAGCTGAAGCTTCTCACAGGCTTTTTAAGGGAAATAAGAAGCTGAGATAGGGCTGGGCTATGTGGAGCTAAAGTCATACCTTGATATTCTTTCATGAGAGGACAATACTTGGTATTTGTAAATGCAGATGATCCACAAGGATCAGAGGTCATGGCAACACATAAGCGTTAAGATCATGAGTTAGGTTAAAAATGAAAGACTAATACCTTAACGTATGTTACTGGACGTCAAAGATAGGTAAGGACACCTGGGATTGGTCATCGGTGAGCAGAGCTTTGAGCTGACCACTTTGTCCTGCGTGACAGAAACATATGTCCCAGGGTCAGGTGGTATCTGCAGTGCATGTGTCGTTTGAAAGGTTCTCCTAAGATCTTGAGTTAAAGACACATTTTCCTCATCAGTTCCTCATCAGAACTTTGTTGACATCTACACAAAGGTCCATTCATAATGAATTAGAGTTTTGTTTTTATATTACACTTGAAAACATACCAGTAATAGACTGATATGTTTTACATGACTGCTATGTTTTTTTTTTTACATTTCACAACAGACACAAAGAGACTCTTTATATGAAGCTCCGTAGAAATGTGAAGGTGCTGCATACATATCATGAAACAGCGAAATGATTTCCAAACTGAAATTGTTGACCCTGAAAAACCACTGAGACATTGACTCTGGGCCAAAAGTCCCATCTAAAAAGTGTTCTATTAGGTGATTCATAATTGATAAGTTTACACAAGTTAACAGTTTCCACAGTCTACAACAGTCAGTAGCCACAGGCGTAGACAGAAACAACTCTTCTGTATTTGTATATGCTGTTGTTGCAGTGTCAACAAACTGGGCCAGGTTAAGTGAGAGCAGAGATTTTTTTTTCTAGCCTCATTATTTGCATTTGTTCAAATGGCAGGTCACCTTGGAAATGGTGTTCGCCTGATGACAGTGATGAACGACATCTTTACTGCTTTCAGCCAATAATCTTCGTACACACCCTGCCCTCATATCAGGCAGCCTGCTCTGCTTTACCGGCACCCATACGCACACACACTCTACTGAATGACACTGTGATGCATCATATGTGGCCTCAGCCTGCCATGACTTATTGATCAGTGTTGTGTAATCTGACCCATAAAGAGATCAACGAGCCTGTAGGAGACATCAGTCTGTCCACACCATCTTAATTTACACAAAATTATTATTATTAGTGTTAGGGTATTTTCACATTGGATGAAAAACAATAACTTTTCCTTTTCCCTACTTATACCAGTTATTTAATGCAATTTCAAAAGGAAAATGGCTGAATACAAAGGTTAGACTTAAGGTCCAACGATGATTTGACCCCAAAACAAATAGTCCGCATTTGGGAACATTAAAAAAATATATATAAGGGATGTGTTTTGCACTAGATGGCTGCACCCATTGAAGGTAGTAAGATAGACCCTAATTATCTTACGCTAATGTCTCCAAACTAATTAACTGAAGTTAATAAAAAAGAAGAAGTTACATTAAGCTTACGGCCAAAAGTTTCACGCAAAAATCCTAATTTTGTGATTGTGAGATCATTTACGCAAAACTAGCTTGTTCAGGGCATAATAAAATTTTAGTTCTGATTGACAACAACAGTCCTGATTCAGGCTGTCTCCATCATTTTACTTCAAGTTACCGATACAGAAGAAATCTTCTAAAAATCGTCTTCAGTGGACCAAGTCAATCCTTTATACATATGCAGGGATGAGTTGAAACAGAGAATTGTGTCAAACTGACATCCTTACACTAATATATCAATGGAAATTGCAATTTCAACAAGGACATTTTCAGTCAGTCGTTTCTATAACGCTAGCAGCCCAGTTTACAAGAACAGAGACAGACATTAATTCCCAGATCCACATCAGTCTGCAGTTGGTAATAACACAGGGGTTTTTTGGGGACTTTTCACTTGCTCGACTAAAAGCACCTTCATTAAGCTGAGCTGAAGCCTCACTGTTTGTCCTTTATCAACTGTAATCTTGGCAAGATCTGAATGGGAATTAACCAAAAAAAGACCAGTTAAACAAAGACTGTTGATTGGTTGCTGTAAAACCTGATAATAATACAATGGACAGCATAAGAAAAATAAAGAAAAAAGGGTTTAAAAACCGTTTGTATTAAAAAAAAAAAAGGAACTTAATCGTCCAGTCAAGCACACGCCACCTCCAGGCAGGGTTTTAGATAACAGAATCACCTGACCGCCGTCCAACTGCAGCCTTGGTGGAAAGCCCCAGTGCCATGTGATATTGCCATGACTACAAGTCATCAATGCATCATCGTTGAACACAGTCATGATGTTGCCCAGCAGCAGACCTGAGCCCTGTCCTTCAGCCCTGCTAATGAGTGATGGGACAATGTCCTCAGGTGGAAGGAGCAGCTCCAGCTACAGTTACTGCTGCTGCCAAAACAGTCCCAGTCATTGTCTGTGAGCACTGACACACACTCTAAAGTTTCAAACTCACTACCGGCATGTGTGTGGAATCTGTCATAGATGTGCACATGCATGAAACTGTGAAGAGAAGTGAGAAGACGACACCTGATCTGCTATGAACTACAGTGTAGACAGCAGCCTGTCAACTGTCGGCACCGTAATGGGAATTACATAAAAACAATGATGTATTTGAGGATTAAGTTTTTAGGACTCAGTAATTACGTGTGATGTCATTCATAACCATTTACTGCTGATTTATTTCTTTTGCTTGTCAACACAGTTGAACCACATACCACATATAAAGGAGCCGTTTTCAGTTTCAGGGAACTGGATGACGGAGGAGTTTCAGAAACAGAAGCTTAAGATTGTAAAAATAAAAACTATTGGAAATAAGGCAGTAAAATTAGACCATCTGTGGACTTTCCTCTGCTGTTAGCATGATGGAATATCCCAACCACTGGGACCAATTGCGGTCTACGGCCTGGTGCCAGTCTGTAGGCCATTTGGTACCGAGCCACAGTGGGACATACTCTACAGTGGGACACACTGTACATTCCAAAAGAATCCAGCTATATCCATTGAGTTTTCATTCAAATATTATCTGGCAGGGTTTTAAAACAGGTCATTCAGACTTTTCTAAAAAGAGATTAAGGTCTAAAAAAATAAAGGTTTTATTTTTGGAAATGTCCCTTCAATAATTACTGGTCCACAGTAAAAGATGATACCAGCTGGTCCCTGGTACCAAAGGAAATTGGATTTCTGCAGTAGACTATTTATACTTGGCAGAATTATGTTCTTTCACTTTTGTAAAACATTATTTGATTTTGTTTGTAAATGTTTTATGACTGTTCCATTTAAGACAGAGAGCAGTGAGAGAGACTTAACCCACCAAGAGTTCATGTGTCTGCCTTTGGTGGTAATGACTTCTTACATGCAGATAATTGAATATCATTTGATTCATGACAGCAACAAAATTAGTTAACAAAGTTAACAAAATATATTTTTTTGTCCTTTTTCTGGAAAAGGAAATGGTTGTTGGCACGTCGGCAGTGGCTTGGAGACTCTGTTTATTGTTATGTGTCTGTGCTTTCACTTCAGCCACTGGGCCAATGTGATAAGCACAGCTTTACATGTCCTGCATTCCAGAAACTGGGATCTCCGACCTGTTCCACTGGAAGCATTTTAGGTACAAGCCCTAACCACCAGGGAGCCAAAGTCAGCCATAAATGACAACTCGAGTCCACAGTTTTCATGTGTGTGAATGAAGCAGAAGGAACAGAAATGGTGGAAAATCACATTGTTTATATCCTACTTAAACACTCAAGAGGAAACGCAGCCTTCACTCAAATGTCATATTTAGACATTTATTATATCACATGTAGATATCACTTATTTATTATGTTGTTAAGTTCCTGGGGATGGACTTTATTATTTGACCATCAGGCCGCCACGTTTAAGTGCATTCATTGGGTTGCATTTAATTTCACTTCAGAAGTTTGACATGTTTAGCCTTTAACTAGTTCAGGAAGTGGTTTATGAGGTAAGAGTCATTGATTTGTCTTTGAAATAAGCTTAGCTTTGTTTAAACAATGTTAACAATAATAGAAATGAATAATCAGATTTTTTTTTTTTTACTTTTCTAGTTTTAATGAAAGTAAAGAAAAGCTAGAGAAGCCAGATTAAGATGGTTTGGACATGTTCAGAGGAGGGACAGTGGTTATATTGGGAGAAGAATGCTAGACATGGAGCTTCCAGGTAAGAGACCAAGAGGAAGGCCAAAGAGGAGATGCATGGATGCGGTGAGGGAGGACACGGAGTTGGAGTTGAGGATGCGGAGGACAGGGTGAGATGGAAATTGTTGACTCGCTGTGGCAACCCCTGAAAAACGGGAGAAGCCGAAAGGAGAAGAAGAAGATGTTTTAATGCAAGTCTGATCATAGTTGGCCAACAGGGGGCATCTCTCTGCAAAATAATTATGTTCAAATAAGGACTGGGTGGATTATTCAGTCCTGTCTATTTGTACAGGTAATAAGAGATTATTGTGTTGCTTCTCTGAACCGGGACGTCATTCAGCATCCAGATATTTCGCTTCCAATCTCCTACCCCTAAAGCCCTGTATGCACAGTACACCACTTAGTCAATGGCAGTTACGCAGCTCCACAAGAGGAACACACACACGGAGAGTTCTTAAACACGTGCAGGCACAGCTCAGCTTGCTGTCTGCCAAATGACGCGCAGAGAGATTAGTTTACTGCTGCACAGAGGAGCTCAGTGAGGTCTGACAGGTATCAGCCACACAGGCCTGTGTATTGTGTTGGCGGATCAGTGGTGTGTGTCTGTCTGTGTGTGTATGCGTGCGGTACGTGTGGGCACAGACATGCGCATGTGTCCCTGCGTTATTATTAGTAGGATAAAGACCTGTGAGCTCTGGGGCCAGAGCAAAACAAGCTCTTCACACCGTTTGTTTATAACAGGACATCCTTGACCTTCAACAAAACGGTTCCTGCGCGGCCGTTAAAACCGCTTTTACCAGATAACACATGCATAACGCTGTGTGCACAGGCAGGCGCTAGTGAGGGGCAGCTGTCAGACTGCCGTTAACAAGGAAACAGTTTCAAGGAGGTGAAACCAAGGGGCTGAGACCTGGTTCAGTAGTCAGCTGGGGAGAACAAGAACAATGTTCTGATTTGTAGATTATTACTAATTATTTTTATCAGCGTTTAATTTAACTGATTCCGCGTGAGGCTGACGTTGACCCATGCTCTTTTATCTGACAAGACCATCTGGAAACAGTGACTGTAAAAGAAAATTGAGAAATTGATTTAACAAATTACAGTGAAGGCAACTGTTAGGAGCAACAGAAATAATGGTAGCTACTACAATCCATGTATACGAACCAGAGCTAACACGAGCTTCTAGAACTTTAACTACCATCCTGGTATAGAAATCAGTGCTAACACCAACTACTTTAGATTCACCAGATTTAACATTGGTGTAGTGCTAATTCCAGCTTCCTCAGTCCTGGTACAGACATAGAGTATATTAATATTAAATATGTAATATTAAAGTCATACAATGATAAATCAGATGGGAAAGTAACTCAACATTGCAAACCCAACAAGTTAAATAGAAAAAGAAAAATACAAAATAAATTTAACATTTGCTACAAAATCAAATTTACTTATTTGCTTCTACATTGCTGTTGCAGACACAAGAACCAACCAACTAAGCTAGCAGTAGCTACTTTAGTTCTGCTACAAAACCCAGACCTGACATTGGTCTTTGTCCGAAAGAAATAAGTTCTAATGTTGGCTACTCTTGGTGTAGAGATTTTTGAGCTCCTGGTACAGACACTGGAATTACCTTGAACTAGTACAATCCTGGTATAGAAACCAGAGCTAGAATTGGTCCTGTTGAAGAAACTGGTGCAAATGTCAAATTGCTCATTCCTCTTATTGTCCTGTCACAGACTTCGGGGCTAACAGTAGCTACTTTGGTCCTGGTACAGACACCAACATAAATGTTAGCCACCTCAGTCCTGGTACGGACCCCAGAGCTAACAATAGGTATTAAGGTCCTGGTACAGACAAATGGTAAAGCCATTTCAAATTAAATTAAATTAAATCAAAGACAATATAGTACTTCAGATAGTCAATCCTGACATGTAAATTAGAAAGATAAATAAAAAATGTTATGTATTAAGTGATATGTCTAAAAGAAATCGACATGATTTATTTGAACTCCCTTTTTTCTGGCCTGCAATAAAAGTCGACACAGGTGGAAACACAAAGAGCGACGGTAATGAAAGAGTGTAAACATGATTTCCCCACATCCGTGTAAACAAAAGGCATCTGTCGTGGCCTAGATGATGGTCACAGATAGTACTGATCAAGACCTTAAAATACTAGAGGTTGCTAAGAGACATGCATTCACACTCCGACTGTTTCTCTGTACAGCAGCTGCTCCTCTTTAGAGCCTGCTAATGCATTCAGCCCAATCTGCCAAGGCCCCAGAGCACACACACACACGCACACACACAACAACTGCTCTCCTGTGGCTCCGCCTAAGACAAAGGACCGCGCTTCTTATTGGGGGCTATAATGAACAGGACGACTTTATGAGATAAACACGCTGGAGGAAAAGGATGGACAAAGAGAAAGAATTTGATTTGTTTTTGTCTTCTTCAACTGGTCTCCTGGTCTTATCATGACTCAGCAGGACATCTGCTACCAAGTGTATTCACCAATATTTATGAAGCTTTGATTAAAAAAAAACTCACCCTTTATAAAAGCACACAGACACGTCACTTAAATTATTATATTTACATGGAAGAAATAAAAAATGTTGTATTTCCTGATGTTGGCCGCTGTAACAGTTAGGAGATGAGATGTTTTTCATCTTAATGTCCTTTTCCATTAACTGCCTTGGAAAAAAAAACCACCTCAAGGGAGGTTTGAGTTTCAAAGAGAATTACAAAATAAAATGTTAATTAGAATTAGACTGGCTAATGGCTTAGAGACAGTAAGTACAGTAAGTCCTCTGAAAAATAGGGAAAATCAGCAAAGTAGAAGTATATATTATATTATTTACTACACATTAACACCTTTAAAAACCTTCCTAGACCCTATTGCTCTTTTCCACATACTTATATGGAATATAACAAACACAAGAGCAAAATCCTTACAGCAACGCACTATACAACAGCACAGAACAAAGTGAAGGAGTGACAACCAAAGGGAGGCGCTGATAGATGCTATGACGCATGAGCCAGTCAGCGTGAGAAACAGAAAAGTATGCTGCTCAATGCTGCGTTCAGTGTCCTCTGGGTAAACAAAAATTGTCTGTAATTTCCCGAGGGATACTCCTGAGGGTTCTATCTATCTCAATCTATCTAAAGATACCCGCGATATTGTCTGGTTTATTTTTGGCAAAATTTTATTCATTCATTCATTCATTCATTCATTCATTCAGTTATATTCATCTGCTTATCTTTTACCTGGTTGCAGCGACATCAGTCTACACAACTGTCATCTAAATAGCATGAAACTGTGAGCCTTCCTGTGTGTTTTGAGGCCACTGTAAGTAATGGGAGTCGGGACGGTGCTATGTTAGGATCACCTGAGTGCCAACCTGGCTGGATAAACTATTTAAATTTTTTTGGGGGGGTGAGAAAACATTGTGTAATTGGAAAATAATGAAATATTGTAATATTATTATTATTATTATTTTATATTGGAAATGTTTTAAGGGAGCCAAAGGAGAACCTGTACTTCCTGTACCGTAATGTAAATCTGAACATGACAAATAGGCTCATTCACATGAGGTCACACATACCAATATAAAGGCGGGAACCCCCACGCTCCACCACCAAACATGGGGAATAATATAAACATGTTGAAACAGCAGGAAGAAAACTACAAAGTTGAACAGGAAGCTGATGAGGACTAGAGGAAATGAACAGAGAAAAAACAGGAACAAACAACACAAAGAAAGAATGTCACCAATATATGTGTAAGTGATGCTTAGACACAAACACACAACAAGTGCAACAACAGATGGGATTTTCTTTTTCCTTCACATCGTCTTTTCAATCCTGCTGGATTGGAAAGACATGGAGAAGTGGATTAAAGAGACAGACACTTAGACAGGAGTAAAAGGTTGAAACCAATAAAGAACAAAATGACACTTTCCAGTGAAATGTTTGTTGACGACAAGGTTGGTTTAGAAGTGGGAGTATTTAGCAGAAATTTGGGATCAGGGAGAGAGATAAAGGTCTGGTTTGAGTTGGTTCTACCTTCCATGAAGCCTTTAAACATGATAGTGACGTTAACAAATCCAAACACGAGAGAGCTAATGGTAATAAAAATGTATATTTTCAAAAATAAAATGTGAAATATTGTATTTTAGTATTGCAGCGGGCAACACTTGGTAGATTTTTGGACATTTTTAGTTATGTTTTAGATGATGTAAGAACAAATGGTAACAACAGGACAGAGAAATAATGTCCAATTAATTCTCTCCACACTGTCCTCTATCCCTCTGCCACAGACTCCCTCGGTGGACCCTTTCCGTCCACTTCGCACCGATGCCACCACAAACCCAAGAGATGCCTGCCCATTCAATGCGGCAGCCTGGGGGGCTCGATTCCCATCAATCCGCTCCTCTTCCACCCAAACGCCAAGGGTTCTCAGATCATCATGGACGTGGCACAGAAGAACGTGAAGAGGCAGGCCAGCTTCTGCAACGCCATAACCTTCAGCAACCGGCCCATAGCTCTGTACGAGCAGGTTCGACTTAAGGTCAGAGAAGCTGGTGAAAATGTTTTAACGAAAACGAGTCCTTTTTGTTTTTTCTACAAATATTATATTCCGCTGTAGGTTATACAGATTCCTGATATGGGTCTTGTTATTGGATTCCCATGGCTAATATAACAGAGCTGTAACACACTCAGTGGATGGACAATGATGTTACTTTACGTCTTGGTCCATAGGCTGAATTACAGCCTCCCTGTCAAACATGCTCCGCAATACTTTCTAGGAATCATCTTGGAATTCCAGGAAAACCCACACTGATGTCTTTATTTCCACAGATCACTAAAAAGCAGTGCTGCTGGAGCGGGGCCCTGCGTTTGGGGTTCACTTCCAAAGATCCGTCCAGGATAAACCCAGACAATCTGCCAAAGTACGCCTGCCCCGACCTGGTGTCCCAGAGTGGTTTCTGGGCCAAGGCCCTGCCTGAGGAGTTTGCCAACGAGGGAAACGTTATCGCCTTCTGGGTGGACAAGAAGGGCAGAGTCTTTTACCGCATAAATGAGTCGAGCCCCATGCTGTTCTTCAGTGGAGTACGCACCGCTGAGCCACTGTGGGCCCTCATTGATGTCTACGGTCTGACCCGAGGGGTGCAGCTGTTAGGTAAGACAGATCCAACAAGAGGTGGCGCAAAGGGGAGGGATGTCCCAGGTTTTACGGAATAAGTTATTTCAGTAAAACTACACAAAGGATCGAAAATCCTATATCTTGAGGAACTAAAAAAACTAAGATAAGATGAGATATGTAGCCTTCCACAGGGCTCAGCCCTGCCAGTGTTTATGGGATGGTGCAGTGCCATTTGGGTGGCTGTTATGGAAACTGCTGGCCCCGTGACCTGGTAACGGATAAGAGGATAAAGATGGAAGATTTTCCATAGGACCAGCTTGTATTCATCTGAGGAGTATTCAGCTTGATGTTGACCACTCAACACAGAGCTTAGTTCTTGGAGCTTTGCTGTTATTTATTACCAAGGTGTACCAGATAGCTTAGCATAGCTAGCATGGCACAGCTAACAATAGGTGTTTTAAACACACACTTGTTTTCCCTGCAGCCTCTGCTGTGCTGTCGTCTCCTCTCCTTGTTGTATAAATAGACCTGAGGTCAAACGTCTCAGGGAGACCCCCTCCGATTGTTATGACGCATCCTGTTGATTGACAGCCATATCTCCAGGCAGGTTTTAACTGGATTTAAATGCGACAGTGATCATTTTGGCCACTGTTTTGAAAAGTTTCCCTGATTTCTACCTTGGTTTTTTGTTTCACCAACTAGGAACTGGAGGCGTTTTGGTTACGTTTTTTCAATCAGTGGTAGTTTTGTCAGGTTTTGTTTGGAGACAGCTTGTCTGAACAACCTCTGTGAGGTGGAAAAGTAGAAAAAAAATATCCAAACTTTGATCCATGTTGCCATGTTGTTGCTGCTGCTAGTGCAGTTTTATTGCTGCTGTAACTCTAACTGATCTGCGGTTGAATTTACTCTTGCTTCCAGGAAAAGATGACATCAGATGTATTTACTGACACAAAGACACAAACACACACTCATACATACGCACACGTTTGCACCATATCCATGCAAAGCTGGACCAGCTAAAGTAGTGTTCAGAAGTTTTAGGCAAATAGGACCAAATATATATATCCATTATTTATTTTAATCTTTTATTTATAATCTTATATTACTTTTATTTTAATCCAAATACAACACTTGATACTTCACTTATAATGGATCTCAGGGGTTGGACAGTTTGGACTGATCTACCGATCTGAATTGAATTCTCTGAATTCTGACACCAAACTGCAGACCTCACTCTGTTCGTCCCTGCAGTTACCAACTCTATTGATGCAGTTTGCTAGGATACACTACAATCCCATCAGTGTGAGGACTGGTGTTGAAGTTATGCATGGGATTAGGTTTTCCACGGTTTCATACTGCTTTGATTTGTGTGTGGCCTCTTCATCATGCAAATTAGCAGGGGCCAACAGCATAGTTTGAATTCAGCTAAAAATGGAGCAAAATGGAGCTGGGTTTTGTGTTATATAATCTCTTTGTATATTAATAAGAAAGTTGAAAAAAATGAAAAGAAAGTAAAGAAACATTTAACAAGTAAAGAAGGTCAGTCAGACAGTTTTTTTTTCTTTATATAAAACTGCCTTCATAAAGATTTCCACAACTTGTAATGCACAAATTGACAAAATAAGGCCTCTTATAGTAAAGCGTTAGTTTGGAAAATTTAATGGGAAAGTTGTTATAAAAACAGAATGACTTTACACTATATAGCAAATCACTATGTATGTTTTATTTGGCCCCATGTGTTTCCTAATCCACACTCAATATTTGTTCTATTCCTAAAAAATGTGATGCTTATCATAAGTCTTTCAATCAACTTCAGACAAAATAGATAGATACATTTGGAATAGGACAAAACTACACATTCTCTGGCAATATGCACCTTCTAGACTGTGTCTGGAGAAATAGTTCTGTCCCTGACTCTAAGGCTGTTTTGATGTCAGTGCAGAAGAAGAAGAAGAAGGATAATCATGGATGACCCAGGGAGATGTTTGTGACGGCTTTGAAGAGTATAGAGAGTGAAATAGGAGCTGCTCAGTGTGACAATCCGCGCTGCAGGAACCACCACAGGGAGACTGCACTGTGGCGGGAATGCTGACGTATGTTCTCAACCTCCGCGGGCAACATGACAACAATTTACACCCTCCAGACCCCACCGTTCTTTTAGATAACACAGCTCAAACAATACAGCAACCCCTTAGTAGAGATAGTCAGTCACACCAATGATGGGAGTGCTGTGTTGGTGTCATCGGGACATGCAGGCAGTTTGTTACAGGTTGGATTTCCTTCACCTATCATTAAAATGTAAGAAACACCTATCATGAATTGCAAGCTCTCCTGCAGGGGGCAGGTGTTAGTTATGTCAGGTGTGAGGAAGCAGGTGATTGAGTGTGGCTGGCCTTCAGCTGGAGGAAGAGGGAAGAATTGGTTGATAATGAAAAGGACCTCCAGAATAGACTAGAGTATCAAGGTTTATGCCGAAGCGAAGAGTTTGGCGTCCGCAATGTTCACGTTGACGTATTCAATCCACAAGGAGAATCAGTGTGGAGTCATGAGCAATTATTGAGGTGATTGGCTGCACCCGTCCTCGACCTGGACTGAAGTTATGGTGGACTAGAAGGACACGTGATGTATCTTTGACAAGGAGGTTTGAAGGCCACGCTTTAATGGCATAAACAGAATGACTATACGAACAATGGTTTCCAAAGTAGAGGGCAAGGACCCTCCATCGGGCATGGAGCTACTGCAGGAGGTAAAGCGATTGGAACATTTTTTATCTACTAGTCAAGTTTAAAAAATGTTCATGTAGCAACGGTTCTGTTGATCTGTAAGACCTTTTAGCAGATATATGGTAATATTTCAATATGACCTGGCTCACTTTAGGTTCAGAAACAAAACTACAGAATCAATTGACTATAGGCAGTTGACACACCTAATGGGTACAATACTGCCTCCCTCAGGGCAGGAGTCAGAATAACAGTTTGAAAAGTCTTGTTTGACTCTGTGTCTTTGGTCATTTTTTCTAGAAATGCATTCTTCACGTTTATAACTCTGAGCTCTACCCACATTTTTAACCTCCTTATCTTCTTACATACTTCCCAAAAAAAGAATTAAAAAAAAATCTTCTTTCTTGTCTACATGACTCCCCACCTCCTCTGCCTACTGAAGCTACCATCCTCTCCACCCACCTACCTGCCCACATATTTCTTTTTTTAAAAACCAGTTTATATGTCTATTTTGCAGCATTTCTCTGTGTTTTTCATTTCTCTTCTGCCTGCCCTGCTGTTTCGTGCTGCTAAAACGTTGCTGAGACGCAACTTCTGTCTGAGAGTGAGTCACTGTGGGCTGCTGGTACGATGAAGTCAATGTTTTATGCTTTTTCCACTTAGGTAATGTAGAGTGAAAGACAAGCAGAACACACTGATCCACTGTTGCCATGCATTAATATTATGGAGCATGTGAAAAGAGCAGAGCAGCAGTGTACAACACCCGGGGCAGCTAGGTTTTCATTTTCACTTTACTATCAATTTGTCTTTAGTACTGTCCCTAACAACAACCCCATTATATAAAACAAATAAGGAAAAAAAATCAGCCCAACCTTGTTCAAAACACAGATGTTAAGTTTAAATTTATAAGGAGTGGTGGTAAATTAGGGGGCAAAAGGGGACAAGTTTAGAGTGATAATATAGGAGTGAGGAGCACCCTTCAGGGAGTGCCAAGCAAAGTAGACTGTTATGAATTTGGATAGAAAGCACAATGGCAATCATCCAACACTTACAGGCTAAGGCGCCATAGCTAATGCTAACAGAGTGAAATCTTCTTCTCCCTTCTCTGTGTCCTGTATTCAGGGACATCAATCTCCTTTTTGTCCCCTACCTGGTAGCTCCTTCTCCAGGATCATTCTTCTACCAATTATACCCACTGTCCCTCCTCTAAACATGCCCAAACCATCTCACTCTGTCTTCCCTAGCTTTTTCTCCAAACCTTACTGTCTGTGTTGTCCCTCAAATTACCTCATTTCTGATCCTGTCCATCCTAGTCCCCCCTAAATAGAATCTTAGCATTGTGTCCTCACCCCATGTCTTCTGCTAGTGTCTCTAATCCATCCACCATGGCTGGTCTCACCACTGTCCTGTAAATCTTTCCCTTCACCTTAGCTGACTCTCTTCTATCACAGATCACTCCTGACTCTTTTCTCCAGTTGTTCCATCCTGACTGTCCTCTATTCTTCTCCTATTTTCCACAGTCTCCAGGGCTCTGAACAGTTGATCCTCAGTATCTAAACACATGAAGCTGACCAACTTGTGCACATCAACTAGCTGGTCAGAGGTATCATGGTCTTTGCCACTGTTGTTCAGTGCCACTATGATCAGTAAGATAAGTCCTGGTAAATTCCTTTAGCATGTCTTCACATTGTCAAACAGTGACTATAATGAATACTGTGTCTACAGTAATTGACTTAGTTTTTTGCACTCTTCAAGAAAAGTGAAACTGAAGTGAGGGGGCGGGCTCTGACATGTACTGAGAACAGATTGTGTTGCTTAGTTTTGCAATAACGCTCATCTTTGATGGACCGCCCACCTTATGTTTTTTTTTATATGAATGGAATTATGTCAACAGGCAGAACTATTTCCACTGCTGCAGTTCTACTTGTGTGAAATCACCTAAAATATCAGAAATGATTCATTAGGTTTGTTATCCAGCCCAAAGACTGACATGGTTCTATATTTACTGTAAAAATGACCATTGGACGGTTGTTAATACTCATCTGACAGTGGTGTTTGACTTGGCAGAACACAGTCTTTTCAGTTAATGACAGCATTTATAAATCCTGATGCCTTCTTCAGATGCTCCAACAAAAATATACAGAGAAGAAAATATTGTACAAATGGGACTTTTCTGCACTTGTACTTTTGGTTTTGTGGGTTTCTGCTGTAAAGTAGCTCTGGACACCAAGAACTACAAATATAGCAACATTATGCTCTTGGCTTTGGGCTTTCGTTTTCTGAATTCGGTGATGGCTTGTGGGAAATCAGCTGCTGAGGCTGAAATAAAGCAAATAAATCTGATTCTTCTGTGATTTGGAATCATGATTTAGTTTCTTCCCTCTGTCAAAAAAGTCTGGTTCACTGTTTGAAGAGACTGATATCGGTATTGTCCTTTCGGTATTGTAAAAGCAGTTGAAACTGACCAGATAATTTCAACAGTGGGGGAAATCAGAGGGAGGTCTGGAAGATTAATGTGGAGTTTCCTGTTTTTCCCCAGCTTCTTGTGAGTGTTTCCTTTTGCTCAGAAGAGACCTCATTTGAAGTAGGGCGTGTTGGGAAGATGCACTGGAGTGAAACCATGGAACAGACTTTTATAGCTTTCTGGAAATGCTATAAATAATCAGATCACTAAATCGGAATATTTGCAGGCAGTTGTTTAACAGAATATTGTGCCAGAAGACAAAGGTGTTGGAGAAGAGAAGAGAAGATAAAAAAACTACGGAACTCCTGTCTTCATGTTCTCTCCTAGCTTTTGTTGTGATTAAATTATCCAGTTTGTGCTGAGGAGGACAGTATAAATGATCAAGTTTTATTTACGCAGAATAAACAAACACTGGCCACTACAGTCAGAACCGCAGAATGCATGTTGTAATGTGGAGGTGCTGGCATGCTGCCTGCAGGAGGACAGGTTCTGTCACACGCTCAATTCTGCTGGTGACCTCAGGGACGGGGCTTTTGTGTCTTAGCGGGCGCTCTGCTTGGTCCTTTTGTTATGGCCATGTGTCGCCCTGGGAGCCTGCTGCTCTTTCCAAATGCCCTGTGTTCAAAGCGGCCCGACCCAGTCTGGAACTGGACCAACCCCAGCCGAACATAGAACATACCAAACACGTCTCACAATAAGCCTCCGACTGGATTCTACTCTCTACCTCCTCTCAGATGTTGCATGCATCGATCTGTCACTCACTCCCAACACCTCAACATTGGTCTTCCTATCCCTTGGTTCTTTGTTGAGCTGTAGATCACGTCGATCTTCTTCAAAGATCATGCATCACCTTCCTAACTCCCTCATTTATCTCTTCCTCCTGAGCTCATCCCAGTTGACCAGATCTCTACACCTCCTGTATGTCTGCTCCTCATGTCCTCTTATCTCCATTTACTCTCCCTTTCTCTGACTCTTTTTTCTCTTCCCCTTCCAAATCCCATATGAGCTGCCTTTTCTTTTTATTGATTACTGCTTTCTCCTCACCTTTGCTGACATCAGATGAAAACCTCAGGAGTGAATGGATAAAGATAAGCCCTGTGAGAGAGGACATGGCTCTGAGAGAAAGACCGAGGCATACGTTGTGAGGGAGTTAAATCCTTCATCTACCTCCTACTTCCTCACCTCTTTTCTCCGACTCAAACCCCTGGTATGTACCATCTGCTCCGAGCAGAAAAACCACTAAAGTCCCCACCGTCCCCCTTTCTGATGCTCAGCTTTGGTTAAACTGCACCATGGTGTTTTCATTATAATCTAAAACACTCACAGCCTGAGTCTGAGGCCTTGTGGAGCATCACCTGCTCCGATGGTGATCTGTTTATTTCAATATTTTGCTGAGGGACTCTAAATTGTTCTTATCCGTATCAGCGACATGGACGATAGATGATGAGTTCCAATTTCAAGTCCAAAAAAAAACAAACTTATATGTGCAATACAGGCAATATATGTGATTCAGAGTAAATACTAGCATATTTTTAGCAAGGACGAAATGTGACCTCAGAACCTAGAAAGCTTCAATTTCTTCAAAGGACCATTACCCCTCAGTGAACAGTGAACTCTATAAACCAGTGTTTACCTGGACCAATATTTTAAAAGCCACAATCTCTTAGGGAAACACAGCAAGTTAACATTTTCCATCCCTCCCCTTCTTCTGTATCTCATACTCTAACTCCAAATACCTCCAGGTCCTCCCTCACTGCATCCATCAATCTCCTTGATGCCTCCTACCTGGTAGCTCCATCTCAAGGATCATTCTTCCACCGGTATATCCACTGACACTTCTCTGTACATGTGCAAACCATTTAATCTAACTTTTGTAGCTGTTTCACCAAACCTTCCTGTCTGCGTTGTCCCACTAAATCAATTTCAAGTAGCAGATATGATGCATACAGATTGCACTGAGATCAAATGTTCTGAAGCACCTGGAGTCACCGAGAACCTGAGAAATACACAAGTAGAGAGCGATAAAGAAGTCGCCATCCTGTAGAAGAAAATCCATGTCCAAAAGAAAGACAGATTTGTCCTTTGTGCTTTTGTAAAGAGAGCAACCGAACCATGGACTTTATCAACTAAAAACGCAGGTGCAGCACAATTAGAAGCCAGCAGCTGGTGAGACAAACACACACACACACAGCTTTTATATGCACGCTGTATATTCAACAGTGCTTTCATTGGTCTCTGTGTCCTCTAACAGCAGGATTAGAGTCACACACAGGGCAGTGTTCCGCCCTCTTTGATGAATCAAACAAGCGCTTAGAAAAAAAAAGTGGCTGAAGTAGATGCTACTTTTAACGATACTCCAGCAAACACACGATCTCAAATCTCAAATTTGTCACCGGTGGTCTGTAACTCATAAGCCTCGTGGATTCTCAACAAACAATGGGTTTGCGGCTGAGCAGTTAGCATTCCTATTCGCCACAGCTCATCCCCATGAAGAGGACTTTCCTAATCACATTCCAAAGTTAGGAGATTTACCAACATGGAGTGAAGAGCGAAGAGCTCTTCAAAGTGTTGAAAGTGGATTCTTCTCAACACTGAAGCAGAAAATCCACAAAGACTTCATCTTGGCATGAGTCATCAGGCATGAGTCAAAACTTTCACTGGAATCATAGTTGCAGGCCACAGACAGTAATGATACAGCCCTGAAGATCATCTGTGGACAGTGTGCGTTCAGTTTCCATGGCCTGTGGAGCTGTGCACCTCCAACAGAACAGCAAGTGAGGAAACTATTATTCTTTCACTAAAACCCTGATAAACAAGGACTTTAATGATTGAGAATCTCAAATCATGGTTCAATTGAAATCTCTTCTGACATTAATAATAATTATAATAATAGTAATAATAATAATATTATTATCAATGTAATTAATTGCACACTGAGAACGTTGTGAAAACAGCAGATCTGCCCAAACAATATGACAATATGAGGAAAACCTGAGTTAGGACAGAGAACATAGATGTCAGACGTCCACACTCTGAGAAGATGTGGAAGGCAGTCTCTGGAAGTCTGCAAAAAGAGCACTGGTTTACAACACTAGGCGAAAAAAGCGGACAGGAAAGCATTGGAAGCAATTGCCCCACGTACAACCCTCCACTGTAGATACCCTAGTCTCTTCCTAGATGGATGGATAGATAGATAGATTTTAGATTTTAATATGGTACTTTATTAACACAATCCAGGAAAGAACAGAATCCAAGACACTTTCATCAGCAAGGTCAAGATTGACAACAAGTCAAATTATTAAACATGGTACACATTATTAAACATGGTACACAACAGATGTGATCCAACATCAGTACAAAGCAAACAACCTCAGTGTAGCTGTTACACTCCACTAAAACTTAGGAAATCATTTAATGGCCATATCATAATGAACTGCCCTCTTTCGCTCCGGCACTACCGATGTTCAGGTGTCAGAGATGAGTTTAACACGGAGCATCTTCTTTGATTTAGCGGCCATTTAGCGGTTTATGCAGCCTGAAGACCTCTTGGTCTGTCAGGGTGGACTCTGTCCTATGTCTTAAAAAATATCTGACAGAAGTGTGAAACCCCTCCAGATCTGGGAAATGTTCCAGTAAATCCACATTCCTACATCCCTTAGTCTGTCTCAGGAATAAAGCTATTTCTGCTGCAGAGTATGCCTGGGTCTGGGACACGGGAGGCAGGTCATTGTCATCTGACACACACTCCTCTC
>JAFBJS010000900.1:200313-212756 GCA_016785265.1 Paraplagusia blochii
TGCCAGAAGTGTTTTAACTCATCTAGGGACTAGAATTACTTTGAAGGGAAGAAGAAAACTGAAGTCCTGTCTCTTATACACATCTAGATGTGTATAAGAGACAGTCCTCATCCTAGAAAATTCTGACTAAGATCAGGACGGTTATGTAGTAATGTAGTAATATTAGACCACGGTGCTATTAGTAATCCAGCACATAAAGGTCAACAACATTTAAGGTACTCAGCTATTTATTATCATCAACCTTGTGCTGAATCGGTGTCCCCACAGTAACATATTGGTCTTTTCTTGTGACCCATCCAACCATCTACAGGAGCAGCAGTCTCCTCGACTGACACCCAAATCCATCATAGCCAGACCAGAAATCCCAGAGACTAAATTAAGTTCTATGTGTGTATATTTTAAAACTTATCACATCTGTCAATGCGTTTCCTTCAGGCATTCTGTGCGGTGGATTTGCCATCACGTTGATGAGGTGGTTTATTCAGTTGATCTTTACTGCCACCCACTGGTATTTTTAGTCACTAACAGCAACTAATGTTTGTGACAAGTCCATAAAAACATTTTGTAAGGAATCTAAACCTAGCATTACAGATCTAATTATCAACTTGTCAAATGAATGTTTTATATCGTGTTTTATTTATTGTTTTGTAATAACAAAAGTTGGCTGCAGTGGTGGCCTAGTGGCTAAAAAAATTGGACTTGGCTATGCAAAGCTTCAGGTTTGAATCCACCAGGATGTGCCATAGGGGTAAGCACCATTCTGACCCATATACAGTAACTTTCAAGCTCACACTATGGTGCAGTGTGACTTGGGTGGCAGTTGTGGAGACTATACCCTGCGACCTGGCAATGGGTGATGAATGGTTTAATAAAAGATAAACAAAGTGTGTGAGCAGACTGTCTCAGAGGTACTTTGGATAAATTAGTGTGTGTCAAACTGGTTAATAGAAATATTTAATAAACCAATAATGAACCAAACTATGAGTCCAAGGCATCAGAACACTGGAATAATCATCTACGACTGCTTATGATTTTATTTTAGCTGATATTTAATTTTTTTTTTTTCCCACTGACTAGGTTCCACCCACCAGGCAGATATTCGAGCCGCATCCCACCCCAGCTCGCCCTCCTCCTCCCCACACACCCCCAGTGAACTGGACAGTGGCAGCTCTGACCCTGTCTTGAACGGCGGCCTGTGCTCTGCTGCCTACTGCAGTTCAGCAGAGGGTAAGTACACCCAGAGAGAGGGCAACTTCCAAAGGGACAGAGAATCAATCACCCCACAGGGGGGCAGAGCAGAAGTCATTAAAAAAAAAAAACTAGAAAGCAGATTTGATCATGCAGCAGTTAGAGACAGTGACCAGGGCTGCGGTGGTCACAGCAGAAGGACATCACATTGTTATGTAAATGTCTCTGTCGTTTAAAGATGAATGTTGGAAGCTAGCCTGCTTCATAAACCTGGTAATGGACACGTCGCACCTGGTGCTAGACATGCACATAGGCCCGCAGCCAGTCAGCCATGAGAAGATTAAACAGTGTTGTGTTTCACACATGGTATTTAAACGTGTCCTGTAGGTGTCTCCAGTGACCAGGTGTAATTATTATGTCTTTTGTCGGTCCGAAGAAAAGGATCTGTGAAATTTAATACTCGTTAACAAGATCCAGGCCTGATTCCTTATATGGCCCACGGGATGTGGTCAGGGTGGGGGGCGCGGGGTCACCCTGTACGGGGTGCACCCCCATGGGATTATAGGATTGTACAGCTTGTTCGACTATAGTGTTATTTATCTTCTTTTTCTTAAGGGATCTGTTCCCTAGTGTTAGCATGCCTGCATCCAAAACAGAGAGAGCAGAGTCCTGGGTTCGTTTCCCAGAGTAACCACAAGATTTATGCCATTGTTAGGGGAAACCTGTTAATACCTGCTGCTATTAACACAATAATTTTTCAAAAAGAGATCATGAAAAAATAACTTTTTTTTTTGGACACAGTGGGTTTTTTGAAGACATTTCAGCTCTTAGAACTCAAGAAGGCTCTGGATCAGAGGTGAAATGTCTTCAAGGCACCTACTGTGTCCAGTTGCCCTCAAACCAACCATTTTTGAACTGGGTAAAATAATTTTTTCACTTGGTCTCCAAAACATAATCCAGACTTAAGGACATTTATTTTATTAAGGTAACTGTCAATTCAACTTAATATTTCATTCAGAAAAGATTTCGTTCTGACTTTAAACCTCATAACTTCATGCATCATTATTACTTTTTCAGACTCTGTCTCTTCCTGTGTCCCAGGCACTACCCAAAACTCACCCATCAGTATCCCCAAGTCGCCGACGTTCCCTTCAGGCCGTGGACCTTGGTCCGACGAGTGCTCCATCTGCTACGAGAACACGGTGGACACCGTCATCTACTCCTGCGGCCACATGTGTCTGTGCTACACCTGCGGCGTCAAGCTCAAGAAGATGTCCAACTCCTGTTGTCCAATCTGCAGGAGACAGATCAAAGACATTATCAAAACCTACCGCAGCACGTAAGACCGGGCCGAACCACAGCCAAACAACCAGAGTCAGGGACGCAGACACCAAAGTTCGCTCAGTATGATCTCTGGTTCTGTAAATTTGATCAGAAGTTTTCTGTTGATTGGTGAACTTTTCTACTGCTGCTGCCACCTCTTTGGGAAGATCTCCTTCACATCATTAAGAGTTGACAAGCAACAAATAAGCGGCATCAGCAGAACGTTCTACTCAGAAATCTATTCCTGCCAGAAGTGTTTTAACTCATCTAGGGACTAGAATTACTTTGAAGGGAAGAAGAAAACTGAAGTCTGTTCCTAAATTCTTACCCTCTTGGAGCTATGTTTTAAAAAAGTTTGGAAGGAAAGGTCATCTGCACCAAAGCAGATGAGTGTTTGGAGCTGAAGGTCTGAAGTCTGGATAGTAGCTCCTTCAGCATGACTGAATCGTCCAGATGAATATTTCCGACTGACGGAGTCACACAGAAGCACAGCCACATCAACCATGAGATCAGTGTGTCACAACTTGTGTCTGTGCACAACTGAAGTGACGAGTCGGCTCGTTGTGTAGATGAAGAAATGATGAACCTCCGTGATCCTTGTGCTGTTGATTAGTGAGTCATGTGTATAGAGACGCGAGGTGGTGCCGAGTATATTCAATAGGATTGTGACATCTGTTGTACTCATATAATCTAACATACATTTATAGTAGTTCTATTGCAACAGTCAGTGGTTGGTCCGTCGTCGTGCTAGCTAGCTGCTTGCTCCGCAGTGTGGTATGTTGCACTGAAATCAGCATTGTCCTCCCACTAATGCCCTACAACAGACAGAGAGGACGACAATGGTCCCGTGGGCAAACTGTCAACACACTTTTGTCTACATGATAATCAGATAAAGTAAAGAGAACAGGAAGTGGAAATAAATCAACACTTCATTCTAATTCTCCTCAGGACCAACACATGCTTTTTTAAGAGAATGTAAATACTATCCAAAACTCTATCAAAAAGACCTGAGTGAAACTTTCCATGTCTTCAAAGAGTAGTTAATGTCAGACGCAAATTTAAAAAATACCAAAGTCTGATGAACACCGCTTCTGATTGGTTAAACTTCCAGTTTGAGTTTTGTTTCGCCGCTGGAATTTCATAGCAACGGAAGTGGGTGATAGGCCACAAATCCCCCCCAGCAACTGGTTTCACACATCAAGGAGGCGTGTCACCAACTCTGACCATGACATTAACGACCAATCAACACACAAGTTCACAGGTGTACCCTGGTCCACCCAACAGGTGGGACCTGAAACACCCCTTTCACCTCATGGTGGATGCATGGTGGACTTTGGCCCACCATGGTTTGATTCAGAAATTCGCATCCAGATACAGACATTACAGCTAATGTTAGCTAGAACAGTCCTGTTATTTGGCTGCCTGGACTACTGTAGCTGATGGTTATAGCTAAAGTTAGCGTTGGTATAAGTACCAGGGCTGTTGTTGTTAATCCTAGTTCTGGTGTCTGCATGGCATATGTCTCAAACAAGATCCAGAAATGGCAGCTATAGCTGCAGATTCAGTTTGATGCTACACGGCATCTTTTGAAAAATGCTAACTCTGTTATTGATACCAGGACTGTTTTAGCTGACGCTAACTCTGATGTTACCTCTGTGGTTTTCAGTTAGTAGCTTGCTTAGATGACTAAACCAAACATAACTCCCAGTAAATATTGTAGAGCTGAATTTCCGCGTAAAGAAAAAAAATCCCCTTCGTCCCCTTAGTGACGGAGTGACCAGGACCGTTTAGCCTTGGTACTGATGGACTGGAAAGTAGAACTCAGGTCTGACGAAGCCTCGTACACTGTGAGAAGTCCTGACAAATTGACACGTAAAAAAAAAAAACTTGCTCCACTCTCACACACCTGTAATCCAAAGGTTGATGCCATCACATTAACGGGGACACAGACTCCTGCCTTAATCCGCACATGGTTCTCCTGGACTGTACCCACACCCCTGACGGAGAACCAACGATGCTGTTAGTAATTAATACTCAGAGGAGAAAAAGCACACACATTTAAAGCTATTTTTGTAACTCAAATTCAATACATTTCCAATATTTAATTATCCGAGTGTATGAGGAACTTGTGAATAGATTTTCACCAGCAGCACAGAGCCTTTATGTCAATCCATTCAGGGGAAGGGAAACAAAAAGCTCATATTTTGAATATTAAGACCAGTCCTTTCCTATGTCATTAACACAGCCCACACAACACGGCCCACACTCATTTCATCTGTATATAACCCATTTTAGCAGGAAGCCATAGCTAATGAGAGTCCATTTTATATAACGTGGTCTCTCGTGTTGGAGATAATCAACAGATACAAAAGCATAGACCCTCTACAGAAGACGGATGCAGTCTTTGGGTTAAGGCCTCTTTTACATACAGGGCTGGGTTTTAAAGGTTGCTGTACTATGAGTCAGGCTTGTAAGATGAACCAGGCAACTGGACTGGCTGGTTCTGGGAGAAGAAATTGAGAAGATCTTCTTAAAAACCAAAAGTCTGTAAAGGATCTCTGTTTTCCAGATTGAGATATGAAGATTTAAGAAGAAGCCATCTGGTTCCTTATTTCTGAAGAAGTCTTTTGGATGAAGAAGGGAAAACTCCTCCATCAACCAAGCCAGTCCAGATCCATATTGCTAATCTGTTTTGGAAACTTTGAAACTTAAGTGCATTGCAAGGCCAACCAATCAGGATGCTCCAGGTCTAGCAGGTGTTTCTTGAACAGACATGCACACTCACTTATTTTAGCTGCAGTTAAAAAGTGGAGACTCCTGAAACCTTCCCTAGACGTGCAACGTCAGCCCTGAATCCTGCGCTGTTTGAGTGATTTAAAATATATATATTATTTAAAATGTATTCATCAAAGTTAGTCAAGTTACTCTACCCCTGTATGATTGAATCCTCTCTATGTACCAAGCATGGGCAATCTTTCTGTCTGGTTGGACACATTTGGACATAAAATTGGACATAGGGACTGGGTGAGGAGCAGATAGATAGATCATATGTGTTAACTAAGATAAATGACATCTAAAAGTGATGCTTAACGGTTGAAGACCAAAGTGCTTTTCAATTTTTCAACAATATATAATGCAGAAATTCTGGCATTCCGGCAAAAAGGCAGAAGATAAAGATGATATAAATTTAAATTACAATCTGGCAAAATTAAAAAAAAGACTGATGCGCCACATCGGGCCTCCAGACCTTAGTTTGCCCAAGTTTGCATATTGGGAAATTGTGCACATTGCACATATAACTTGGTGAAGTTCTGCAAGTCAGTTGAGAAAGTTGAATGAGCGCCATCTGGCTCCCGGGCCTCAATTTGCCCGTGCTTGCTCTACATGGTCTGTGGTTTTAATGTCTCCGTGAACACGGACAGTGATGCTCCACACTCCCGTCCTTTCACTTTATAGTGTAACTAGGCTGCAGCTTGAAGTGTTCATTTACATTTGAATGTTAACTAATGTATCTAGAAAGTATGAGAGACTTAAAAAAAAACCAGATATGAAACTTTTCTTTATGTCTGTAATAGAACGATCAATAATCACCGCTTTTCTCGTTTATCTAAAAGCTACAGCAGCAGCTTGCATCATTTTCTGATCAGACTTTTCTCTCCTAGCTCTAGATTTTATCATCCACGATCAGAACCTCATTTCTTTTAGTACAGGATATGAACTGGTGTTTTTATTACAATCTCTGACTTTCAGGTCTTTTTTTTTGTAATTTATCTTCTTTCGATTTTGCGTGAGTGTGTTGACAGTATTTTGTGTATGTGTGTGTGTGAATGCCGCCCCTCCACCCTCCTCTTTATTTATGCCGTAGGCTGTGTCATGACGTAGTGTGAGAGCCATGCTTTTTGATAAATGTCACTTTATAAAGCTACTGATTGTAACCTCGTGAACGTTGACTCTTCGACAGCTCGGAGGTCGACTCTGGCGTGTTTTTATTTTGTGCCGACACTTTGACCAAATAGAAGATTAAATTCCCTTTTGTTTTTATAGTTCTATTTATTGTAGACTGCCCCTCCATTGTAAAATGGACAAACACATGTTGGTTGACGTGGTCTGATTGTTTGTTAATACAGTGATGCAAAGGTGTGTTTTCCATATTTATTAATGTACTCTATACTTCAAGCACAGCTAAGAGAGGACAGCAACTTTATAACTTTAATAATAATATTAATCCTATTTGTAGAAAAGTGTGAAAAACACAAAGAAATGTGTCCATGCTGAGGGACTTAAAGTCCCAAAAGACAACAAAATTGTTGTGTCACAGTGAGATAAGTTTGAATTTCTCATCAAAAAGGATTTTCCCAGGCATGATTTTGTTTTTTTTAAATGCACACGAATCTTAAATTTAAGACTTTGTTCATCACCAACATAAAGATAAATGTAGTCAGTCTGAATGAATGTGACACATGTAGGCAATTTGTTTCAATAAAACATAAAATTAATTTTGTTAAACAAATATGTCCTGAAAATAAAAGCACAAAAATATTTAAAATATTTCCCGCATCACTTTGTCAACAACCGTGGAACACAGGCTGTCAACAATCAGCTGTCACTGACTGTAAATGATTTGAATCCCAAATTTCATCGTCGCTTTGCAAATATGCTTTTTATTTTATTAATTAAAAAAAATAATAATTCCTTCAGATGAATGTAACTGTTTCTGTCCTGTTTATTATTTATTAGTTCAGTACCGACTAATGGACTGATTCCTCCGATGCTGCTTCTTGTATGTCCCAGCTGTCTTTTTAGCCTCCTATGTGTCAGGTCAATCACAGACGGACACATGGAAACACTGCCATCACTTGTCTCACATTATAGATATATGAACTTGGGCTTTGACTTAAAAAATCCTGACTTTGATTGGTCCCAACAGAAAAAAGATATTTCCCAACACCAAATGGCATTGTTTGAACCTTTTTCCTATCTGTTTGTTCCATTCCCGTGACCTATAGATGGCAGACTTTTATGAACTCTGTAATGCAGGTCTTGGTCACTATGGTAACAGCACTTTTGGTTGACATTACTGCAGAAATTTTGGAAACTACTATCATTCTGCTGCATATTTCAAATTACCCAATTACTAAATTACCTACAAAACTTTTACAAAAAGTCCTGTTTGGACCAGATTTATGTCGTTTTGATTTTAAATCCATGGCTTGGTTTGAGACAGTGACCAGTGTCTGGATGTGTCTCTGTGTTTGGCCCTGCGTGACACAGACGCTGAAGAACCTGAAACTTTCCGTGTTCTCTTCCTCTTTATTTGGATTTCCATTAAAGAAACAAACCTGTGACTATCTGTACACTCTGTTCACTGTGAGTTGAGCGACTGTGGTTTAATAAACTTTCCAGATGTGTTTGAACCCAGAGTGTTTGCTCGTCTAATTTACTGTTCACGCCAGGGTGAAAACAGTGACGGTAGAACACACACGGGCCAACCATCGGATGTTGTGGTTGAAACGTTAGAGAGCGTCTGACGCCTGTTATCATAGCATTTTGAGAGAAAGTTTATCACTGCAGTAGATCTGAAGTCATAATGTGAACTGCTGTTAAAATCATCGAGATTTCACTTTTGTTTAAATCTTTTAAGCTAATGATTAAAGTAAATAAATTTCTACAAATGTATTAACAGAAAAATTCCCTTAATATCATATCAATGTATATCAATAACAATAGATAATGACAATATTGAAAATAATAATTTATATTATTATTATTATTTTACTTTCAGCTTGTCTTTTTGGGGGGTTGCCACGTTTTCCATGTCCCCCCGTCCTCTGTAACTTCTACTCTCTGACTCCAACTACCTCCATGTCCTCCCTCACTGCATCCATCAATCTCCTCTTTGTCTCCTACCTGGTAGCTCCATCTCTAGGATCATTCTTCTACCAATGTATCCACTGTCCCTCCTCTGAACATGTCCAAACCATCTCAATCTGTCTTCTATAGTTTTTAATAACAATTCTAATAATAACAACAGCTCATCAATAAAACAAACCTGGCAGAGTGATGTGCAGGAACAGCAAGTTTTTTTCACTCAGGAAACTCCTGACATCTTGTTCTGTGCAGCTGAGGTGTCAGGTTTCGGACTAAAAGACAAGTGAGGAGACAGTCTTGTTTAATATCACCATAAAATACATTTATATTTGTGAAATCCTGTCATTTACCTGAATGACACAGACAGGTTATAGAGGCAACTGCCAATCATCTGCTCCAAAATGTAATAAAGATCTGAACACCGTCTCCATACATGTCAGATTTATAGGACACGCAAACAATGGCAAATACAACGTCAATCCTCCCCAATGAACTATAGCGACATCAGCTGGAGATAGGCAGAAGATCACTGCAGATACTTGGGTGCACCCACCCGGAGAGTAAATGCACTGTGACTGAAATGAAGGCAATATATATTCATGAAGCAGGGAGTGCAGATGTGGAAGAGAGTGTCGTCGAGACAGTCGTCCGTCTGTGTGTGCCGTCACACACTGATTTACAACATCTCTGCAAATGACAGAGGAGTGAACGGTGTGATTGATTATCACACAGGGAGAAGTGAATCTGACTCATGTCAGTGAGCAGTGGAGCGTTGGCACATCAGTCACAGACCCTCAGCCCGCACAGGAAAGGGACACTTAAGGTTTTGGGTTAGTGTAGCTGTGACACAGAAACACTAACAAAGGTCCAGCCTGATACATGAACTTACACACAGGTATAAAAATGATAAAACATATCAAAATCTATTCTGACTTATTGTAACTTGTTCTAATTTTTTCCTCAAATTGTAAATCACTCTAAAAAGTGTCTGCTAAATGCAATGCAATGAACTTTTTCAGGGTTTCACGGCTGAAATGAAGAACCTCACATAAACCAAAACTACACTTCATATCTATCTATCTATATCTATATTCTATATCTTAAGTATATGTCACTGATGTATGTGTAATCTGTATTTGTTTCACAATTCACATGTTAGTTTGGCTATAAATGTATATGTATGCATGTGGGTATGCATGTATGTTTACATATGTGTGCATATGTGTATGCCTTTGGGTGAATATGTGTATGGATAACCAATATACTGTACTGGCCATGGTATAAGTGCTAATGATGCGTATGTATATATGTGTATGTGCATACATATTTATATATGTGTGTACACATGTGATTTAAATCTGGGTGTATATGTATGTAAATATGTGGATATTGTGTATATATATATATATATATATATAAGGAGAACGGTGGAGTGGTAAGATTACAAGGGGCAGAGGTGGAGAAGGTGGAGGAGTTCAAATAATTGGGCTCAACTGTTCAGAGCAGTGGAGACTGTGGAAGAGAGGAGAAGAACAGAGGACAGACAGAATGGAACAACTGGAGAAAAGAGTCAGGAGTGATCTGTGATAGAAGAGAGTCAGCTAAGGGGAAGGGAAAGGTTTACAGGACAGTGGTGAGACCAGCCATGATGTACGGACTAGAGACATTAGGTGACAAGGGGTGACAAGGATGGACAGGATCAGGAACGAGGTAATCAGGGGGACGACACAGACAGGAAGGTTTGGAGAAAAAGCTTAAGATGGTTTGGACATGTTCAGAAGAGGGACAGTGGTTATATTGGGAGAAGAATGCTAGACATGGAGCTACCAGGTAAGAGACGAAGAGGAAGGCCAAAGAGGAGATTTATGGATGCAGTGATTTATGGATGCAACTCCAACCACATGGAGGTGGTTGGAGTTGGAGTTGAGGTTGCGCAGGACAGGGTGAGATGGAAATTATTGACTCGCTGTGGCAACCCCTGAAAAATGGGATAAGCCGAAAGGATAAGAAGAAGAACATTTTCAAAATGAAAAAAATCCAAGAAAACAAAGTTAGTATTATAATATACACACTAAGATAGATGTATGTGCCTGTATACATATATGAATATGTGCACATGTAAGTATGTATGAATGTTTGTACATACGAGTTAACAGTATGTGTACATACATAATTGATGGATATAAGTGAATATTTAACTCATCAGAACTAATGAGTTAAAGTCAAATATTAATATTATAAGTTCTAGCAAAGCATGGATTATTATTGTTGATGATTAACTTATCGCAGAGAAAATAATATTCCCTACAATATACATATACATATACACTCATAAACGCACACATGTGATGTACCCCCAAGCCCACTTATATCCATCAATTATGTATGTACACAGGATGTACACAGGATTCTTATAATCCTGTGTGAAAGTGTTTATGACTGGGTTACTTATATAACTTTTGGTTGTTTAGTTTACTACTTGTGTGATTCCTTGCTGGATGGATGATAGATAGATATATGGATGGATGCATGGAAAGATAGATGGATGGATGGATGGATCAATGGCTCTACACCGTGGCTGCTTATTTTCTACTGATGGTGGATCACCTCTGATTTGTTAATAAAGCTATCTATCTATCTATCTATCTATCTATCTATCTATCTATTAGCATTTATTTCAATTTGTATAAAATGTCATCTTACCCATGTCAGGTCCAGGCTGCAGCAGGTAGAAGGTGGACCATTTCAGGGCTTTAACAGTGTCCATTGGGGGAGTTAGTGCAAGGGTAACTAGCTTAGTTAGCAGCTGGTTAGCCCAAGGAGAGTGTTGACTGTTTTCAGCAGCTCACATCTGCTCTTGTTTGTAAACTTTAAACTCCATCTAACCAATCACGGACATTCTTACTGTAAGGGGGTAATGTTAACCTCCAGTGGTCGAATATCATGTTGAAAATCAAATTAAACTAAAGAACACATTGACAGACATAGCAGTAGTTCGATGTAATTAAATAAATTGGTGGGTTTAAAAAATATACACTACTTAACCCTTGTGTATTTGTTTTATTTTTTAATATATTTTCCTTTTTCACAGAATACACACTAACACTGACCTCCAGGACACCTTTTCAGTAACAGTCCAGGTAATCAGTCGTGTGTTTGACTGTGCTGCTACACCGATGTCCTGGCCAATTCTGCCCTCTTGTGGTCATAAGCCAGTATAGTCAGACACCCCCAAACTCTCTACCCCAAATCCTGTAATGACAAACAAGAATAATTAAAATGCTGTTCTATTTTTGAAGAATAACGTATTTTTGTCATTTTTGCCGAAGTGAAAGAAAAAAAAATCACCAATTTTCATTGAACTCGTTCCAGAGTGGAATGACTGAGAAGCTCGAAGTTTAATTAAAGCTGTGTGTGGAAAAACAAAATGCCATATCCATGAATAATAAGCATCAAATCTAATTAGCTCAGCGTGGGAAACTGCTATTAAACAAACTCTTAATGTGGCTTTTCAGCTGTATCTTCCTGTTAAAATGTCATCAAATAAAAACACAGAATTAACAGTTTCCTCTGTTGCGTTTACGAGCCACATTATGAGAAGAAAATGTCTCAGGGATTTTTAGTGCAGTGTAAAAATACAGAGAGGTAGAAAACAGTAAACTAAGACAGTGTTGGAATGGTTTTCAAAAAAACTTTGTTTTTTTGGTGTTTGTGCAGTTCAATTGTATCGCATCTTGATGAATCTCACCTCAAATTTGAGACATTAGCCACACTACAATGAACTTGTTTATTATGTGACATTTTTGGTGTAGAGGAACGGGGCACTGTTTAGTTGATATGTGCTCATCAATGCAGTCTAAGGCAGAATAGTCAAGAGCAAATACCAATTAAAATAACAATCAAAAGAAATTGAAACTCCAACTACCTCCATGTCCGCTCTCACTGCATCCATCAATCTCCTCTTTGTCTCCTGCCTGGTAGCTCCATCTCTAGGATCATTCTTCTACCAATGTATCCACTGTCCCTCCTCTGAACATGTCCAAACCATCTCAGATCGGAAGCGC
>JAFBJS010000900.1:212779-232023 GCA_016785265.1 Paraplagusia blochii
GACCTCATTCCTGATCCTGTCCATCCTTGTCTCTCCTAAAGAGAATCTCAGCATCTTTAACTCCTCCACCTCCAGCTCTGTCTCCTGTCTTCTACCTATTCCTAGTTTATCTAATCCATCCATCATGGCTGGTCTCACCACTGTCCTGTAAACCTTTCCCTTCACCCATAGCTGACTCTCTTCTATCACTGATCACTCCTGAGAATTTTCTCCAGCTGAGCAGTAGAGACCTTTTTCCCAGTCTCCACTGCTCTGAACAAATCAATATATTAATATAAATTTGCAAATAGTTTGATGCAGAGTACGAACTAAACCAAGACCACTGTAACAAATCGTTCAATACAGAAATATTTACTTATTTTGCATTTATTTTTCCTTCCTCTTCCGTTTTTTAAGGTCAATAACCTGTGAAAAGTGAAGTAGCTGAGCAACTTCTCTGTGCAGGTGCAGATCAAACAAGCATCAAACAAGTGAGTGAACAGGAAGGGACTAGAGAGCATGGCTCCGTCCCCACCCTCTACTCCCTGGCGCTCAAATCTGACCACTGTTCACTTTGGTGATAGGGTTAAATACAGAGGTCACTTTTGGTTGTGTGCAGTGCAGGGTTATCATCGTTAACGAAAAAACGAAAATGATCACTGAAAAAAACTCTTTGTTAACTGAAACTAACTAAAACGACCATTAAATAAAAAAAAAAACTATAACTAACTAAAATGAAAATGTGTCCTAACAAAACTAACTGAAATTAGAAATGGACTGCTCTTCGTTTTCGTCTTTGTTCTAAACTAAAACGAAAACTAAAACTAATTAAAACTTAACTAAAACTAAACATTTTGGACAAAACTAAAACTAACTGAGACTAAATTAGTTACTTTTACGAAAAACTAAAACTAACTAAAACTAATGTGCTAAAAGGCAAAACTAACTAAAACGAAACAAAACACTGAAAAATCCAAAACTATTATAACCCTGGTGCAGTGGTGTGGATCACAATGTCACAGTGAGAAAGAGTTTCCCTTCCTTTTGTTCTTCCCCTCATCCTTACCCAGGTCATGTAAAAAAAAAAAAAGGAGTCCATTTAAAACAACAAAGATAATACATTTAATAATGTTTCTCTTTTGGACAACGTGAGATACAATGTAAACATATACAAGATACAAAAAAAAGAGATAAGAAAAAAAAGAAAGAGACTTTAGAGAATGAAAAGTTCAGATAAGAAAATGTCCCCGTTCCAAACGGAATGCAAACTTGAAACTGAAACCCGAAACTGAGGTTCCCAATCACATCGGGGACAGATGATGGAGGCTGTGCGATCACCAGGCCTTTGTATTCCACTGATGAGGCTTTTTAAAAAAACCTTTTTATGGCATTTCCTTTGAAAACAATGAGCGGAACCAACATTTGCATCAAAACAATGGGATAAGAAACAGAAAATGTGAAAAAAATAGCACCCCCTTTGGTCCAACAAAAAGCTGGCACGTTCGTGTGGTGGTTACCACAGTAACCAACAAACTGGTTATTGATAAGGAAGTTGGTATCATTACATTTTTCTAATAGATTTAGTTATTGTAAATAATTTATAATTTTACAATTTCTCCCAATTATGGGAGTTCTTTTTTCTTTTACTTTACAGATTTCATCAGCTCCAGGTCAGTTACCTACAGATAAAGCACTGATTTTTTTTTTTTTTTCCTCAATGGTCCCAGACGTACAGTTCAAGGTTTCCGAATCACATTGTTGCCAATTTGTTTGACTAATGCAAGACACAGCAAAAAAAAGTGACAGCTATTTATATTTTATAGCAGCAGCAGCAGCAGCAGCAGTCATTAGCATTGGAAGAAAGTCTGACTCTGCTTAATTACCACACTAATTAAACAGAAACAGAGACTAAAGTGGAGAAAAGAAGAAACAGCAAAGACGCAGATGAGGGTCTGATTCCTCAACACAGCCATCGTCACAGACTTCTCCCACTGACGCATCACATCTGCCGGGCTTGTTTTTTTTTTTTTTTCAGCAAATACTAAAACAGTCGATCGCCTTACGTTCTCAATCTCCAACATTTTATAAAAACCAAGTAAAATTCTGCAACTTCCTATATTTTCCCCAGCTCTTGAAGGCTCCATACAAACCTTCAAATTCTTCCAAAATTCCCAAACAACCTTTCTTCTGCTTCCACTCACCTCATCAAACTTCTCAGGTAAACGTGGTCCTCCTCACTTTCACAACCCAAACTATATTTAAGCAGAGCTTAATCAGATACTGGCAAACTATTATAATAATGCTAAAAATTCAATTCACTTTTCTAGAAAATGACCAGTAATCCCACTTTGACTAACACCTCACTCTTCTCCCCACTCTCAGTCAAGAACATAGGATGTTTGTTCCTGTGTCTTTACTTGGGGTGGAAGAAAAATCGATTCATTCAATCAACTCTATCAAAAATCACAATTATTATTATCTATTATCAGAAGCAATTCATTATCACCTAAAATGTATTCGGTATTTTTTCCCTTACGGGTTTCTTTACGCAACTTACAGCACACAACTCCCCTTGTGATTCTAGTCTAAGCTTTTAGGCTGTTATGTATTTATGTGTATTTTTTTATTGTAAAGTTTACAAATAACTGTCATCTTTCGACTCAATTTGACGTTTTTGTGTTCATGTCAACAGAATCCTAAACGTTGAATCAAGACCCTAAGAATCGGAATTGAATCGAATCGTAAGACTGCAAAGAAAGACCAGTGATGAGACTCCGCCCACCTCTTGTGACCTCTCATGTAGTTGTATAAACTCCCTGTCTTGCTCCCCCTAGTGTTTTTATAGATAATGACACTCGCTGTGACATCATCATGTACAGTGAGTTTGTTGAGTGAGCTAGCCATCAGTTTCGTGGCAGTTGCATATGATTAAATATTGTCAATAACCTTGAGAAAGGAGTTCAGTACAGTTTGTGCCGAATGTGAGCTACAACTGATGTTAGGGACACTCGAATATCGGAGGGCCGACTCAGACCTGTAACACGAGTTTCTAAGTTTGTGAAAAAAAAAAAAAAAAAAAAAGAGCGAGAGAGAGATCTCAGCTCGTTAACTCTCTGATTTTCCACTTGGTTGGCAAAAGAGTTTCTCATTAAATGTGCTGTTGGAGAAAATCATTACTTTTCAGCTGAAAGAATTGAACCCTTTAATCTTCCTCCCTTCACAGCTCTCCTCTTCTAGACTCTCCGCCAAACCTAGCACATAAACGCTAACATCTCACACCTGCAACATTTCTACCTCACCAGACAAAAACAGAACCTCACACACCTGCCACACTCCGTCTTTCCACAGATCTCCTGCTTGAACACCTGCAGATCAGTCTCTGCGATCGGGCTGCTGAGCTGAGCTGAGTTGAGGAAGGAGACGGAAAGTAGGAAACTGACGAGAGGATTAAAAAATAAAACGTGAAAGGAAAATGGTGTTTAGGGAAGCAGACCTGGAGGTGTTTGGAGTCTGTGGACTACAATGACTGTTGGTGGATACACAATCTGACTAAACTAGCTGATGGTCACCGCTAGATATTTTCATCGCTTTAAGCATCAGCCTTGGTCAGACTTTCCCTGCAAGGGAACCCCAGCCACCGGTGGAGCATCAACATAAGTCCTGGAGGTTCGGCCAATCAGCTGCCTGGAGACTCAAATAAGTTGATTGAAAGCCAGGTCAGGTGTGCTGCTGGTCAGTTGAAATGAAAATCTGCAGCCACACGGGCCTTATGTGGTTCCCGTTTGACATCTCATCTTACGTGTCACTTCCTGTGTGTTGGTGACTGATATAGGAGCGTGACTCAATCTGACAGTTGACAGGGTGGTGTCAGGAGAGGCACAGGCGTAGGTGGACAGTCCGCACAAACAACCAAAAGAAAAAACAAAACATGAGAAACAACAACAACACAAATACAGAAACTATCAAAACTCCATTCAGGCACAAACGTGACAGCTCAGAGTCGGGGCGGTTCGAAGCCCCTCACCCTCCGTCTGTGACCCCAGATGGCTGTAATGTCAGTACAGAGTGGGTCAGCGGGTTTCTGCCGTGCTGTTTGCAAAATCATTGTCCGTTGCTGACCGGAGGCAGGAGCAGCACGAGATCTAGTTTCAGTCGGTGATCGTCGCCTGAGAAGACGATCGAGTGTCACATGGCTGCTTTGGTCCAATCACATCCTCCTGTTCTCAGATAAGTGACTTTAACTGAGAGAAAAAGTCGAAGTCGAAGGGGCGCTCGTCTCAGTACCAGTTCAGAAAACTGCATCGTCCACACTTAAGTTTTCAATATTTTTTTTCATTCCTGTTGGTTGCAGAATTATTTTTTATAAAATCTATTGCACATTTCCTCTTTCTTTTGTTTTTTTTTTTTTACGAAACAGGGCAAAGAAATAAGGAAAATGTTAAATGAAATGAGAAGAAAGACAGAAGCCACAAAGATAAACGTAGATTTAAGAACACAGATGATTCCCTTGAAGGTAAAACAATAAAAGCGAATGCAGTAAAAACAATAATATTAATAATAGTAATATTAACATGTGCTGGCGCAAAAACCTTATAAGTGATTCAACACATTTACATAATGCCGTCGTCGGGATGGAATGGGATTTTCTTCCAAATTTTAACTTTCTTCTTCTTCATTGTCGTTCTTATTACACATATTGAAATAAATGAACTTTTTTCAATACAAAGAAATCAAATTCATTAAAAATATCCATCTGTATAAAATCGCACAGTCATAATTTTCCAAAGGGGATATGATTGTGATTGTCATAATAATATTAGACAAAATAAAAAAAACTTGCAATAAATAGGCTTCAGTCAGGCATTATGTAAAGCACAATAAAGATGAAGGAAGTGCCTACGATTTGCTGAAAGTTGCAGCACACAGCATGTTTAAAAAAAAGAAAAAAAAGTCAAATTTTCACAAAGATAAATAAATTATTGCCTGATAAAAATGTCCTGAAAACAACAAAAAGAAAATATAGCTGCACTATGATTTTAATCTGATCTCTGTACAATTTTGGGGGAGAAATTCTGTGCAGCAGAGCACCGAGGTAGGATGGGTAAAAATAAATCAAAAATAAAAGTACCATTATCTGCCACAAGAGGTTTGAATTCTTCTTATTCTGCTCAGGTTTTAAGTGTGTCTGGGTTGACGTGAGGGGAGAATTAGCTTTGAAAAAAAATATATATATAACCAAACCAAATCAATATGCTGAGTGTTTGACTGCACCTTTACATTAATGCACCGTAAACAGAGGCTTTAAAGTGCATTAATTCACAAAACCGAACCACTTCATTCCTCACTATTGTCGCTGTGTGATCACAAAGAAAAACACATGATTTGGCCATAATAGATAACTGTAAGGTAGTAAAAGAAATATATATATATAGATTTGTTTGTTTGATTTTTTTTTAAACTTTCATACTGACCAGCAGAATCAGGATCTAAAGTGAGTTACTCTGCAGCCTGGTGCTCATGGCTTTCGTTAGAAAATGTATTTCAGCAGTCTTGGACATCAGCCGTTGGATTTCTCAGAAAGAAATGTATTATTGACATTTTATTATTTAATTCATTCAAACCACAACCATATGGAATAATACCCAGACATCCCAAACTATTGAGGACATTCCAGGCTCGGTTAATAACAATCCACCCCAACCCAGTGAAAACGATAAAGGTTTGATTCATGGATTATATTAACTATTTATGTCACTTTTATTATGTGGATTTATTCCATTGCTTTATATTGCCATGTTCCATATACGTATTGTCGTATTCCAAGCCCAACTAAAAAAATGTAAGAACCAATAACTGTGCATTGTGCATTTCATTTTCTTGGATACTTGTTAATTACTTTGTATTTGGGATGTCTGCAGATATAACTGTATCTTGTTGCGACTCTTTCAGTAGATGCATCGTCGTTTTTGAATCAATATCTATGAAATTGTATTTATTGCCTACTCCGCGGGACATATTAAACAAGACAATTTCCTTTCTTTGGTTTTATCACATTTTGGACTCAGTGCTTAGCACATGTCCGTGGGATTTTACACATTAGCTGCATTTCCAGTACCTGTTTGCTAAAAAATAACCTGCAGCAGCAGTTTATCAAAGATTATGTACAGAATCAATAATGCCTGCCTACAACGAAAAGAAAATTACAGTAAACATTTATAGTTGTAAACTAATTATACATTATCTTAGAGTATCAGATACCCAGATACGAGGTTTGGATTTCTGCAGAAATCTAGGGTTTCAAGTTTCTCATTTTCTTTTGACTGGAACTCCAGGGGTAAAAAAAAAAAAAAAAACCTGGCATGGTAATAGGAGAACAGTTTTTCAAGGCTGCTGGTTGAAAACAGATGTCACAAGAGAGCAGAAATAATTCTCTAAGGAAAAGTTCTGCATCAACACGAGACATGGCAACGTCAACAATGCAAGTAAAGTGGAAAACAAAACACTGATGATGCAACTTAGATCTCTAAGCTTCAGGTCATTTTTATGCTTTTTGTGGCTTAAAACCAATAAAAAAAAGTTATCCGGTGAACTCTTTTTTTTTTTTTTTTTTAACATCAGATTTGATCTTCAACCACCTGAACTTCTTCAGGCTGTCCATAGGTGTAGGTCCTATTAAGTCATTGAAATACTACCAACTGTGTTTGTAGGCCTATGGCACTTTTAAAAACTTTTGGTAGATTTAAAGATTTAAAGTGATGCCATCCACCATCCAGAACCTCCATAGCGGTTATCAAATACAAAAGGCACTTATTGGCCGTTACAGTCGTGGTTGGGCAGGAATAGGCAAGGCCATCGCACTGCTCAACTTCTGCGTCACACCATGAAATCTCTCTCAGAAGTCATCACTGCCATTCGACGTAATCTATGGTGATAGATCCCGACTTTCTGTCTCTCACTCACAGTCAAAATATGTCTGCATTCTTTACAGTTGTCCGCGCGTACATTTTTGATGAACCAGCCCTCAAAGTGTCCTTTTTTTTTTTTTTTTGACTGGATCACAGGTTCAATTTTTGTCATGGATGAACTTCATGATGGGGGGTATTGCTTAAAGGAGATGGAGTGGAACATTCTAGAAGAACAATGCCAAATGGAGATAGGTTCAGGGAGTAGAAAAGGATGGATGTTTTTCCTACTTCTTCCGCTCCAAGTAGTTGGATGGGACCCAGCCCTTGCGGGGTATAAGACTGTCCTGCACCTGGCAGTACCACCATCCATTGGGATTTCGCTCTAATACCTCCAGAAAGGTGCCCTCAGTGAAACCCATGGTTTCCTCATCACCACGGTAGTCGGCGATGGACACGTAAACGTCTCTACCGAGGTTGTTGTGGATCAGTTGGCTCTTTTCTATTGGTTTGGGACGAACCGTGGACACAGGAATGCCGTTGCGATGATTAACTCTGCCCAGCGGGTCCTGTATGTTACTTGCACTAAAGGAATTGCCCGAGGAGCTCAGGCTGGAGCGTTCCGTGGGCCTTGTCTGACTTTCAACCACCACGTGTGGCCTCACGGTGCTAAATGAGGCATTTCGGCGAACGCCAAGAGTTGCAGAACCAGAGAAGTAGTGATCGCTTCTGACGTGGGTCTCGTTTCGCCTCAATGATCCGGTCATGTAGTGCCCATCCTTGGGTGATTGTGTTGTAGTCACAAATACGGACTGAGGCCTCACTGCCACCTGTCGTACTCCGTTCCTCATCCGTACTCCTCCATTCACCATCACTGAGGGTTTGGAGAAACCACCAGGGGGCTTGGATGGAATTGGAGGTGTGTTTCCTCTTAGGCCTTTGTGCTGATGCTGATGCTGCTGTTGCTTCTGTGTCGGACCTTGAATGTTAATATTGTTCAAAGCCAAGACATGCTGCTCATTCTTCTCCAGGCTGTTGGACTTACTCCCACCACTGCTGTGTCCATCTGTATCCCTTCTTCCAGCCTCTACCACTGGTCTGACAGGCTCCAGGTAGTAGGATGGAGCCCAACCCTCCTCTGCGCCCCAGCGGACGTACCACCAACCACTGGCCTGTTTTTCTAGGACTTCTACCTCCACACCTGCTGGGAAGCTGATCTCAGAATCCTGAACTTTCTTGTACACGTCCACTGAACGATACAGGACAGGAACTTCCAGGTCGGAGTCGCTGCGACTCCCTTTAGAGTAAACAGAGGAGAGATCTGAGGTGCTTCGAGAACACATTGAATCCTCAGATGAAATAACAGAAGCAGTTTCAGAGTCATCCCCACGAGAAGGCTTAAGTCCAGGTCGGAACTGACTGGAAGGCCTTAGCTGACGTCTTAAAGAACCAATGTCCTTCCTCTCAGGAGTCTGAGGCTCTGACTTGGTGAGGAGAGGTTTGGGTCTGACGGAGGGCTTGGGTCGGGTGGAGGGACTCTGACCTATTTTTTGCTCTACATCTGGAGTGAAAGCGGAGATCTTCTTAGGACCTCTGCTCAACTCATCTGACGAGGAGAGGGGACTGCTGTCTTGTGACCTGAGACTGATATCGATGTGTCTGCCCAGGGTCTGACTTCGACGTTTCATCTCGGGAGTCATTGCTTTCATGCCTCTACCTGCCAAAGGTGAGGATCCAGAAGGTTTCCTTGGGACTGTGGAGGAGTGATAAGTCTTTGGGGAGCTGGGCTCACTGGAAACTCTGGCTGACCTCCCTTCACCGCCGCTGCTTGACCTGAAGCCGTCATTTTCATAAATACACTCCTCTTTGGTGATCTCCTCCACGGACCTAAAGGTTGATCTCTTGTGGCTAAACGCAGGAGATGTCTTGCAGAGGGGAGGGGAGGCTTTGCTGGAAGGAGGAGAGCTGCGGTATTTGTCACTGACGGTGCTCGTGATCTTCACATCCAGTGGGCGCTCATTCTTCAAAGAATCTGTATCAGACTCCCCTTCACAGCCAATAGAAGGAACATCATACTCGGGCTCCTCATACACGGGTCTGCTCGGGGGTTCTGTTACTTTGGGAGCCGGATTAGCAGGAGGCGGGGTTTCTTCAGCTTCTGGTTTTTTAACAGGCGGAGCTGGAGGTGGGACTTTGGGCCGGGTCAGTGTGCTGGTTCGACGACTGAGGTTGGGTTTTTTGCGTTTGTCGATGTATGAACATGGTGCCCAGCCTTCCATCTCACCAATCTGGACATACCACCAACCTCCTGGGTTCTTCTCTATCACCTACACAGAAAAAACAACTTTCACTCTCCATGACTGCCACCCAAATCACACCACACCATACTGTGAGCCTTAAGTAATGTGGGTAGTGTGGACAGTGCAATGCCCGGAGCACCTCAGTGGCAACCTAGCAGCTGGTGGTTCACACCATCAACCATTATAGAAGACAAACACTGAAAATTAAATTATGACTACAGTAAAATAAAGAACTTTTCTATCAATGTCATTGTCTGTTTGCCTCTGTATTGTTCTTAATTAATAATAATTGTTAATAATTAATTAAGAACTAACAACAGGAGAAAGAACTGACATGTTATGTTATTAGATGCAGACTTATGAAACAGGTCTGTGTCTGTGCTCTTACATCAGCTTTTTGTCCTCCACGGAAACTGATGCCATCAGAGATGGAGGACTGGAAATCTGCTATAGTGTAGTACTCTGCTTCCACAGCAGGGGGCTCTGGTGGTTTGGGTAACTGGAATCCCTGTGCAGAGGGAGGAGAGAGCTCAAGTACTGACATATTTCAAAAAAGTAATATTTTGTACCAGTCTTTTCTGTCAGAGATGTCTATCTTGGTTTGCATTAAGGTCATTTGTTAAGTGAAAAGGAGTGACAGCGCCACCTACAGCACCACCTACTGCGCTGATGTCAAACTCATTTTTACAGCAGGCCACATCAACAATGCAGTTACCTTGAAGGGCTGGTCGAATGTAACTACTCCTTAATGTATTAATACATGTCACTGTAGTTGAAGTAACAACTGTTCATTAATGTATATTTGTCTATACAGTAATCAGGTTCTGAAACTCATAGTGCTGCATAGACAATATAAAATGCTTTGTTAGCTCCTGTGGGCCACAAAAAATGACTTAACAGGCTGGATTTGGTCCCCTGGCCTTAAGTTGGACACATATGACCTAACGGAACAACTCAAACTTCAGGTACCTGCATATATAGAACCCCATTGTCTAAATTGAACAGGTAGCCAGTAATAATTTGAGGATTTGGTGGGAAATACACCTTGACTAAATTATTATTATTAATAATTTCTTCCACATTATTTCCCCTGATTTATTTCCCCTGGACAAAACAATAGGTTCTCCTCAATAAGTGTGTAGTCTGCAGTGATATTTAAAGACAACTTACCAAGTTAGGGTCTCTCCGGGGGGGAGGTTTTTGTCTCAGATTTGGAGACCCTGGGGAACACAATGACAGCTCATTAAAGTGTGAGTGCAATTTAAGGAAAGTATTTCACATGCGCTAGTGTAGGAAAAATGGGTCATACGTTGGTAGTATGTCAGAGAAAGCACACTGCAAAGTACCACACCAGTTACTGTAGTTCATGTACCAGGTGTAACAGTATCATCACCAGCACTGCAGTATAAAACACAGCAACCATTAAGCTTACCCACAGCATGAAAACCTGCAAGTGAGAATTAGGACTACTTAATTTAAAATAAAGGACAAAAAACACTTTTTTCAGCAGTAAATATGATAAAAAACAAATGATAAAATGATTAAAAAACATTTTTTAGCCATTGCACATATATTTTAAAGAACAACTGTAAAATTGGACATTTGAAGATAAATTGGACATCCTGGAGGATTATGTACATCTGATATATCTGCTCAAACACTCACCGATTTCCACCCGATGCGGTGCCACCCTGGCCACAGCTGGGGACCCCGGCTCCCCCCTTGCCTTGCTTTCTTTCAGAGCGGAACTTGCTGCTATTCCTAGACAGGGACTGTTGGTGTCCCGTCCGGCACTTAGTCTCCTTCCAGTCTCAGCGTTGATTTCAGCGCTAAATGGCATCGGCAGACTGATCTCACTCTTGGAGATGTGGCGCTCCGGTGTCGTGCTTCCCTCCCCGTCTGTCTGTATGTCCTTTTCACTGACTGACTTCTTCTGCAGCAAGTTGCTGATTTCCATGATGTTGCCGATGATTTCCACAGGGCCGGTCAGTGTCTTCTTGCGGGGCGAGAAATCGTCTTTTAACTTTTTCAAATACGATGCAGGCGCCCAGCCCTCTTTACCCAAGTACCTGAAAGGTAGAACAAAAGTATAAATGTATTACAGTACTGTGGAACCTCAAGATATGAGCATAATCCATTCCAGGACCAAGCTGAAAACTTCTCGTATCTTGGATCATGTTTTCACATATTGCTCATTGATAATAACAGTGTCAGTGATGGCCTAGCGGTTAAGGTAGTGGACTTATGTTCTTCAGGTTCTAATCCACCAGCTCCCAGGTTGCAACTGAAGTGCTCTGATCATAGCACTGTCTCAACCCACAAAACTTCAAGTTCACCACCCACAGTCAGGCCCACAGGATGGAGCAGAGTGATTTGGGTGGCAGTCGTGAAGACTGCTGACCCTGAGATACAGTAACAGATAACTGAATGAGGTGAATAAATAAATGAATTAATAGTGCTAATAATATTAGAAAAAGAAAATATGCTTTTTGCTCCTTCTTCAAAAAGAGGGTGGAAGCCTATACTGGATTATAAATTATAGAACATATAAGTTTCTGTGTGACATAAAATAAAATGTTTAATTGCCGTGCTAACCACTCACTTTCTTAGAACTCATCACTATTTACTATAAAGGACAATGCACTAAAAAAAGAAAAACAAACAACACAGATGACTCAGAGGAGATGGGCACAGAAGACAAACAAGTGAAGTAAATGCTTGTATCTCGAGTCATTACTCATATCTCAAGGAGAAAATTAGCTGAAAGTTGCTAGTATCTCGTATCTCGGGGTATTTGTACAGTTCCACTGTAGTCTGGGAATTCTTTTCATGTTTTCATATTGTCACAAAAGCTTAAAAGATTGTTGAAAATTAAGTTAAGTTAGAATTAGCAAAAATATTTTAGAATATACTGTATATTAGCAAAAATAATTTGCAAAAAGTAGCCTGGAAAAAATTGGACTTGGATCCGAAGGGTTTCCAGTTCAATCCCACCAACGGCCTGGCTAACATTGAGGTTCTGTATCCACTCACTGCACCAGGTGGCGCTCTGAGCTGCCCACTGTTAACTTGGGAGATGGGTTGAATGCAGAAGTCATATTTTGTTGTGTGCAGTGGTTGTCATCACAATGTCCAAGGAGTTTGCCGTCTTTCCTTCCTTCCTTCCTTCTTCAGACATGACATTTTCTGCACCAAAAATTTGATTACTGGAAGATACCAATTATTACCACAAGGGGTCTCTCTGACAAAAAAAAAAAACAAACATCTAGAACTGGCAGTAGAAGAACAGCCCCGCTGAGGGGAGCATGACTCAGAAATACATCTGTGGGATTATTTCAGCGTCTCTAAATCAGGAGAACAAGCTGCAGCAAATAAGAAGATCGTACATTGGTTTTTTGCAACAATGCGCCTAGAAGCACGCTGATAAATGAACACCTTTTCTCAGGGACTGTGTGTGCGCGTGTTTGTGTATTTGCTGACAAACAATAGGACGCGGTTTTGACATGTACTTGCACGTGTGCACACAGTGCCACGAGGCAGCATGTGACAGCTATCAGCTGTGCACCGTGTGCAGCTTCACTCCGACTCCCCCAGGACACATGGAGAAATAACAACGAGCAGGAAACGAAGACCGGATGCTTAACAAACAAACACACACACACACACAGGGACACAAATACGAGCACAAACCTAAGTGTTGATACGCACAGAGACGCACAAATCAACGTTGGACGTCAAAGGCAGAGCAGTGGCACCGATTGATCTGGGATGTTCTGCATATGGTAATGATTCCCTCACAGAACCGTGTACGCAAATGAGAGCTGCTGGAAACTGTAGTGAGCACTGTCTCACGCAGAGTGTTAGAGTTCTCTGAGGACACTGGCGGCCTTTTTCCTAACAGTCTGGACATGTGGGACTGATGCAGAGAGGAACAATGTACTGTCAAAATCGTACAGCAGGAGGAGCTCCAAAGAGACGGCTGCAATTTTCAACATATTGAACCACAGTTATGACATTTTTTAGGTAATGAACGTCGTCTCTGCACGATGCTATTTTTTAAAGAGAAAACTGGTTTCCAGACGCTTTTGTCTGCAAAATGCAACAACAGAGAATGAGTTATTAAACTCCACCGGGATGCATTTTTTTTGACATCATAGTCTTTTCTGCCTATGAAGAAAGTAAATTTTAGAACCTGCCTTCTGCCCTATTGGCAAAAGATTAAATTAGAAGGAGGCAGAGCTGGAGGTGGAGGAGTTAAAGATGCTGAGGTTCTCTTTAGGAGAGACAAGGATGGACAGGATTTTAAAGAGAAAACTTGCTTCCAGACGCTTTTGTCTGCAAAATGCAACAACAGAGAATGAGTTATTAAACTCCACCGGGATGCATTTTTTTTGACATCATAGTCTTTTCTGCCTATGAAGAAAGTAAATTTTAGAACCTGCCTTTTGCCCTATTGGCAAAAGATTAAATTAGAAGGAGGCAGAGCTGAAGGTGGAGGAGTTAAAGATGCTGAGGTTCTCTTTAGGAGAGACAAGGATGGACAGGATCAGGAATGAGGTCAATAGAGGGACAACACAGACAGGAAGGTTTGGAGAAGAAGCTAGAGAAGACAGATTGAGATGGTTTGGACATGTTCAGAGGAAGGACAGTGGATACATTGGTAGAAGAATGATCCTAGAGATACCAGGTAGGAGACAAAGAGGAGATTGATGGATGGATGGAGGTAGTTGGAGCAGAAGATACAGGAACAGGGTGAGATGGAAATCAATTTGTTGATTCTGTGGAAACCTCTTAAAAAAGACTGAGCCAAAATGAAAACAAGAAAATGATTTTTACATAGAAAAAGGTTGTTCTTCTGTTTTGTTTCTGCCGTGTTTGATGTTAAGATAAGTTATAAATATAATTTTAAGTGTAATACAACATAAGCTAATACATGAAGAAACATAAATGTTCAAGGTAACATACTTTATTGGAGACCTACGGTGATAGACTCCAGCTCTCCAGGCTGATTACACTACACAGACTACACTAGGGCTGCCCTTGTGGGGTAGATCGGGATCTACCAGTGGATATCCCAAGGAGAGCTGGTGTTACATTTAGTGTTGTTGAAAGCGTGGTAGGACCCAAACGCGGCACTGGGAGACTCCTCCTTTATTTTCAAAGTTTTACTAAAGTAAAACAACAAATTTGTCATTAACTGAACATAGACTTCTTACAAAAACTTCTTAATTGGTTTGGCTTCTTCAGCCCAACACCTCAGTCAGAACTTGACAGAAGCTAAGCTCAGCTCTAGACTACAGACAATACAACACCATCACCAGACACGATAATGAACCAACAACTGAGTTGTTGACTGAGTGAGGGAGAGGGGTATAGAGTATATATATATATATATATATATATATCAGAACTTGACAGAACCTTGTGTCAAACTCAACAACAGCTATATATATATATATATATATATATATATATATATATATATATGTACTCTAATTACAGAGACACAGGTGACTGTGATCACATTGATTAGCAGTGCCACACAACAGCAGTGAAAAAAGAAAAGACAGACTTCACAGCTTGTATATCCTGAGCAATAACATAAAAAAAAAAAAAACTAGAGATGTACTTATATTTCAAGATGCTAATCACTGGGATTAAGTGAGAATTGTATAAGTATTGAATCAGACAGTATAACATATACATAGCATAATGTAAAGAAAAAGACACCCAGTTAATATAGGTAAATATATTTAGTATATTTAGTGAGTTTTCAATCTAGGTAGATCCCCTCAGCCTGGTCATTTGAAAAGTAACACACACCTTAATACCCTTTTCACACTGGCACTTAATTCGATATTCGCTGCGATGCGAAACCAGTTTCGCTCCCCGTTTGCGTTCACATTACAAACTCACGCGCATTCACTCCTCAACTAATGCCCATTAACTAATCCACCTCTAGTCGGGGGTTTTAATACTGAATTAACTAATATGGGTGTAAAGCAATAAAAAGTAAAACAGTTGTCACTGCCCGCGTGTGTGTGAACACAACAACACCCGTATTAGTTTAACAAGTTCATAAAATGATACGCAGCTCATCTCCTTGTCAACCGCTAGATGTTGCTGCATTATTAGGAACAGGATTACAAAACACTTCCTCATATTTTCTCTCCTTATCTTCATTCGTTCTTTGAGTCTCCTTCGCTCATCGCTTTCATACGTCGCCTTGATCTTTCTCTAACCTGCTCCATTTATTCCTCTAAATTGCACGTGCGTTTGTTGACAGAATTCATGTCGAATAAAACCACATATTAACGAGATCTCGTCATATAACCACGTGATCAAATTGAAACTGGACCATGGTTAGACTAATGCGCATTTGCTCCCTTATTGTGTGTGAATGCAAAGCGGGTATCGAATGCGCAGCGAGTACCAAATTAAACTGAATGTGAATGCAAAGTGAATCGAATGCGGATTAGTTAATAAGGGATCGAATCCCGAATTACCAACTCGGTATTCGATTCCGAATTGAATGAGAAAACGGTGTAAGAGTATGAACACTAAGTTCACTGTTGACTTCACTGTATTTTCCAATAGTGACATCATATTAGAAAAAAAACAAAACAACATATTGCGTGTGCTGACCTGATGTACCACCAACCCTCCAGGTTCTTCTGGATGACCTCCACGGTTACCCCTTTCTCAAAGCTGACTTCATCCTTCCCCTGGCTGCTGTAGGCCTGGATGGTCACATATTTCTCTTCTGGAAAACAAAATAACAGAAAGAGGCGACAAGATTTAACAACACTGTGTGATTAATCCAAGATCATTCAGCACCCTTACATGCAAGCAGTGTGTATTTATTAATAATACTGCACATTTAGAACACAAAGTTCTGGATGCACTGCTTCACAACCAGGTCAGCTGGACCATGATTTTATGGTACTGCAGGTTGTGTCCCATCTAGACTTACAAAAAATGGTTTTACAAGAAACGTTACAGAAAAAAAAAATGCATCTCACAGAATTACAGAGATTAATTCTTGTTCTGAATAATTTATGACAAGCTCAGAGACTCAGGTTAAACCGGGCCACATCACACAGTCTCCCCAGAATCCTTTAGAGTTCTAAATTGTGAATGTGACCTACTTAAAACACAAATACCCCTGACCTCCATCTCACACAATAACATCAAACCATTCCTTCTCCTGGGCTCATTACCAAGATCGGTAAGATCTACTCGTAATAATAATTAAAGTGATACATATACACACGAGGAGGAGAAGTTCACGCATGAGGTTCAAGACGTCCATAAAAACAAGGACATCAGGCTGAATTCCAGCAGGAGGGGATTCCAGGGCCTCCCTAAAGACGATAAAAATGTTGGGACTGGTCTCACTTCGCTCAGATCCCCATCTGACCACCATCCCTGTCTCACGCTCTGGTTCACTTCCAAGACCGTGTAGGAAAGGAAATCCCTCCACGGGCTTATTGAGGGAGCGAGGTCAGTTTAGGGGATTTACAGAGGCTGAAGAGGAAAAGAGGGTCACGACCAGAGTGGGCGGAGTTAGAGAAGAGGGTAGTGACCTCAGACGCCTGTGACCACATCTCTGGCCTAAATTCAGACCCGGTCAGAGAGAATGGATTGGATCTACACTTTGGACAGTTAGTTGTTGTTGTCCAATGGAATCAAACTGACAGTCCTCCTTCACCCACTGTGTCAGAAATCTTCAAACTAAAACTGTTAGACATGGTTGTTACTGTGTCTACGTGCACGTGTGTGTGTGTGTGTGTGTGAGGACAGAACCTGCAGATGGTCAGATTTGGAGAAGCTTAGACAGGAATCTGAGACGTTACGTGTCCTTGTCTGTTGTAGGAAAACATGTCAATTCTCCAAAGAATAAAGTTTTTAAGAAAATAAAAGGGAAAATGAATCACATCCATTAATCATGTCAGTATAAATGTGAGTGTGCGCGCGCGCGTGTGTGTGTGTGTGTGTCTGTGTGTGTGTGTGTGTGTTTAACGGGCCACTCCTGAGTGTCTTTATCATGTATTGCGAGTGTGTTGGCTTTACAGCTGTGAGCAGAGACAGAGCAGCGATGTGATTGGACAGTCAGCAGCATCATATAAATCAGATTTAGGGACCTGCAGTAAAATGGAGGAGGACAGAGCAGAAGACCAGGAGGTCACATCAACTTCAGAAGCCTCTCTGCTTCCAAAGCGAAAGGTCAGGACGTCCTGACTAAACTCTACGCCACGAGCAGTCTGCCGTTCTTTTTTTTTTTTTTTTTATTGGAACGTCATTTTATTTTATGTCGCAGCTCTTGGTGAGATGGTGACCTCATTCTCTTTATGAAGAGCCAGACAAGATTTATTTCCTGAGTCAGCAAACATCCTCCAGCAGATCCCGCAGCTTCCGTCCATTAGCAGATTACGGCCTCTCGCAGCATAAATCCTACATGAAAAGATGTTGGACATTGTCCTTCTCGAGTGCTGCTGAAACCAATGGGACCTTGGAGCTGTAGAACATCTCTCCAGCGTTCCTAATCTCCACCTCGGTTGTGTGTTATCAGTCAGAGGCAGCGGTGCTTTTATTCAATTCGATTCAGCTAATCTTTTCAATGAAGGATTGCTTTTTTTTTGATTACGGGAGTATTTAAACCAGGATGACGACATGTTTATCCAAATAAATGAATACATTTTTTATTATTTAAGTATAAAAGTGGACCTGAACTTTTTTGCTGAACAAGGTTTTCTAATAATAAAAAAAAATCTAGGATTAGAACACACAGAACTTATCATTTCACTGATGCCTCCATCTGTATAAGAAGTCCATTCAACATCTGCAAAGGAAATGTGTAGTGAAACCTTATATTTGCAGAACATAGTCCAGGCTCCCTTCTACAGCTGGATCATCTCAGATCCATCTGCTGAACCAACCCGCATGTGTTTCATCTTCGGAGCAACGGCTTCTGATTTAAGAGCATGTTTTTATGGGACAAATTTTGGTCCCTTTGCACGAAAGGATTTTCATGTGTTGAATAACGACCCCCTGTTCTTTTATATGAATTTATTGAGAATTGTTATATTTTATTTTTATTCTATTCATTTGTTTTATGGACTCCTTTGTCTCTTTCTTTGTTTTTTTTTTTTTTTGTTTTTTTGTTTTTTTTTTTTGATAAGCAATGACTTGCAGACGCTTATTTACCCTGACAAAAATGCACGAGTTAAGAAGTAAGGAGGTGGATGTTGCATATGTAACGGTCCCTCACGTGTAGGTAGGTTAGCATTAGCAACAACAGACCTGATACAGACACTAGAGCTAATACTAACTACATCAATATTGACGCTTCAGTTATTCTTACAAAACTACTTCAAATTCAATGAATATAAACAGATTTGACTTTAGATTTGTGATCATCCACATTTTTTAAAAGCGTTTCTCAAACTATTCACATCCTAAAAACCATCTCACAGGTTGCAGTCACAGACTGGAGTCTTGTCTGTAGGTCTGTACTTCATACATCAACATCCAAAGCATCAGAAGCACAATTCTTAGAAGGTGTTAAAAAGAGTAAAAAGTGCAGCTTAGTTGAGAGAATATATTTGCTGTCCTGGCTCTGTGCTGGTGACAGCTGGGTGTGTGACTCATCCACAGACTCCACAGAGGCCACAGAGAACTGGTCTGACTGATTAAAGTCAGTGAGCTGATGAGGATGCTGCATCAATTCTTCACTCTCCTCGCTTTCATTAAAGCCAGATCTTAGATTCCTCTGAGTCATGTTTCAACTTTTTTTTTTCTCTCCTTTCAGCTTCTCCCCTTTTTCGGGGGTTGTTACAGCGAATCGACATTTCCCTGTTCTCTGTATCTTCTACTCAGACTGCAACTACCTCCTGCATCCATCAATCTCACCTTTGTCTCCTACCTGGTAGCTCCATTTCTAGGATCATTCTTCTACCAATGTATCCACTGTCCCTCCTCTAAACATGTCCAACCCATCTTAATCTGGCTTCTCTAGCTTTTTCTCCAAACCTTCCTGTCTGTGTTGTCCCTCTAATCACCT
>JAFBJS010000900.1:232309-335685 GCA_016785265.1 Paraplagusia blochii
GACTCTCCTCTATTCTTCTCCTCTCTTCCACAGTCTCCACAGCTCTGAACAGTTGATCCTCAGTATCTAAACTCCTCCACCTTCCCCACCTCTGCTCCTTGTAACCTCACTATTTGACTGTTTTCCTGTTCAATTGCACACATACTCTATTTTGCCACAACTGATCTTTATTCCCTTTGAGTCATGTTTACATGATGCAAAGAGTATGTTCTCAGTTTCAACCAAACAGAACATATGGGGACCATCACCTGATCCAGGGGCTCTGATGGGACTTAACAACATAAAATAGAAATAAACAAAATCACAGTCTGTTCAACATCACAAATACATCTCTGTGATGTCAGCAAAGAAGCTAACTCAGTACTGCCCTCTAATGTTGGATTTGTCAACAGTTGATTTAACTAGACTGCAGTTTTCATATTTGTTCACACTAACAAGGCATTCACATGTTGCTGCACGTGTGTCCACAGTATTCACCTCGGCTCTGTTGGCGGTTGACTATCCCCCCTAGGGTCCAGCGTCGGTCTAGTCTCTTCAGATGAGCCTTACGTCTCTTAGTGACTGATAAAGATGAGCAAAGAAAAGAGGAGAAACCAAAAAAAAAAAAACAGACAAAGCCTGGGGTTAGTGAGAGTTAGAAGTGCAAACCAAACAGAAATAACAAAGGATTTTAAGGATGAAAACATTTTGCTGCTTGACAAATTCCTGGATAAGTAACTCACAATGTTTGTAGAAACTTCCTCCAACTACTTTTTATTGTGGCATTTCCTCCTGCCTGACTTTCATCAATCTCAATTTCTTCATGAAAAAGTCCAAAGCTCCAAAAACACATGATCTGTGTTGAGGTGAAATCCTAAACTCTCGGTACTTTAGTGAAACTAAAACTTTTTTTTTCCCACAGCCTGTAAAAATACCATTGTGTTTCAACAGTGCAACGGACCAATAACAAGTCAACTGACTGTGAAATTATTGGATACTGGATGTTGTTATTGGCTAGACGGTGCGTGCGATTTTTGCCCGTGTGTTTAATTTGTATAAAATGTAATCTGATAATGTCACAAATTAAATTTTAGTTTACGCTGACACCACAAAACGTCTGCCCTTGAAGACGTTACATTCACGCATTATTATAATTAACAGTTGGAGCCGGCACGGTCTGCAGTCTCCGACCTCTGTCACTTCTCATTAGCTCAAAACTTGTGTAAGCAAAATACAACCACCAATGGTTCTCTCATCCTGGCATTTCCTTTGGGGTCGCATGATGTACTACACCATTAATGAGGGGGAGGAGAGACGGGTACAGCACTAATCTATCTGTCCTTGACTGTCCTAACGCCATCACTTCCATTTTCATCCATATGCTCTTCCTCCTCCTCCTCCTCCTCCTCTGTTTTCCTTGTCTTCCTTCCTCACAGCACCTTTTTCACCTCCTAATTGAAATATCAGTAAAAGGGAATTGAAATGTTACTTGGAGTTCATTTCAGCAGGATGGGGCCAAGTCTGCCACTTCCTCTGCAGCCCGCCAAGCTGTGGGCGAAATTAGGTTACAGTCCACGCAGAGATAATGAGATTTAAGAAACGACAGGAAGTGCGAACAGGGGGTGGTGGTGGGGAATCGGTAGGTCTGGGACGAGAAGTGATGATCTGTGCAAACATAAGGACACCAGGCGTAATGGGAAAACAAACCGCTGATATTGGAAACGTACGTGCGGGGTGTGATCGCAGACCCAAGACAACATTTTGTTGTAAGAAGACAAGGGGGTCCCAAGAAAGGTGTCCAGAAGACAAGACACAAATTAACCACCAAAATCTGAAAGAATTATGACCCACAAAGATCTCCTTATCCTCCAGTTCTGCCATATTCCACAACTGCAACTTATGTTCTTCTTCTTCTTCCTCTTTTGGCTTATCCTATTTTTCAGGGGTTGCCACAGCGAGTCAACAATTTCCATCTCACCCTGTCCTCCGCATCCTCAACTCCAACTCCAGCCACCTCCATGTCCTCCCTCACTGCATCCATAAATCTCCTCTTTGGCCGTCCTCTTGTCTCTTACCTGGTAGCTCCATGTCTAGCATTCTTCTACCAATATAATCACTGTCCCTCCTCTGAACATGTCCAAACCATCTCAGTCTGTCTTCTCTAGCTTTTTCTCCAAACCTTCCTGTCTGTGTTGTCCCCCTGATCACCTCGTTCCTGATCCTGTCCATCCTTGTCACCCCCAAAAAGAATCTCAGCATCTTTAACTCCTCCACCTCCAGCTCTCCCTCTTGTCCTCTACCTAATCCTAGTGTCTCTAGGAATGTCCATACATCATGGCTGGTCTCACAACTGTCCTGTAAAACTTTCCCTTCACCTTAGCTGACTCTCTTTTATCACAGATCACTCCTGACTCTTTTCTCCAGTTGTTCCATCCTGTCTGTCCTCTATTCTTCTCCTCTCTTCCACAGTCTCCACTGCTCTGAACAGTTGAGCCCAAGTATCTGAACTCCTCCACCTTCTCCACCTCTGCTCCTTGTAACCTTACCATTTATCCGGGCTTGGGACCGGCACTAAAAAACACTGGCTTGTACTCCTTAGTGGCTGGGTTTCAACTGCAACTTACATTATGTTTCAAAAATCAAATTTATTTTTGTTATTAATCTCTGGGGAGTATCCTTTGAGAAATTATGCCTCTGCATTTAACCCATCACCATAGTGAGCAGGGGACTGCTGACTGAACGCACGGGGAGCAGTGTGTGGGGACCATGCTCAGGGCACCTCAGCTGTAACTTGTAAAGTGGGATTCAAACCGGGGACCCAAGTTTGCTTCCTTAACCACTAGGCCACCAACTGCCCCCAAAGGTGTTCAGTATTCAGAGTGATGGCCAAGATGAGAACGGCTTAAACCCAACTACAAGACATATATCAAATGTCTAAATGGGCCGTGAAGACATCTGAAGACAGATTTCTCAAAGGTTTTGTGGACTAGTGGGATGAGAGTGACCCCTGAGAAACCAGATGAATGGGAGAAATTTTGTTCTTGTATTTGCTTATCTTCAGTTAGCCCGCCTGTCCGTCCTGGGTGAGGTTGCCTTGCTAGATAGAATTGAACCCCAGACGTTCTACGTGGCATGTGTGATTCAAGAAGTACACGTACTGCTCCACCATTTCAGCTCCAAACAGGAGGAGAAAAACATCTTGTGGAAGCTTCAGTCCGAAAAGAAAAAAAAAAAAAAGATAAATTTTTCTGCACTGCCAGAACATTACAAATCCTCTGGCTGCAGACCGGTACTGTTTTATTACAGTGCTGGAACTGTTTTCTATGGGTCTTCACATGTTAGGGGCCGATTCAGTTTACAGTTTTGATGGAAAAGAAAAAAAAAATCAGCACTGTTCTGGATCTGTCTGACGGAACCAAGGTCAAAAATCTGAGGACACTGAACAGAGTGGTTCCAAATTCCAGGTCTACAATATCTATCAATCTATATATCCAGTTCAGAGACAGTAGTCTGTGAACACCACCATCCCAACCTCCACTTTACCTTTGTGGATAGGGTGGTTCACTGGTCCAGGAGGTGAACCCTGAAGTTCCACACCAATAACAGAGACACAGTCCCTGGACCAAAGTGCCAGATGTGGGATTATACATTCCTCTAACAAGCATGTGAGCCTACCTTCTGCTGTCCTGGAGGTGCCGAGATCTAAATCGTCTCTGGTTCCATTCTGGGAGTCCAGGTATGTAGCTGGCACCCAGCCCTGCTCCTCCGCTGTGCTGACAAACCACCAACCTACACACAGACAAGAGAAGTGGAAGATCACGTTAGCACTGCTAGCACTCAATATGGCTGCAAAATGACAGAGGGCATCGACCTGACGTGTGGACAAACCACTGATAAATAGCAAAGACTGTAAATGAACAGGTATTGATGCTAAAACCCATTAGAGCAGACTCTACAGGATGGACGTAACAGAGTGGTTTCTAATGCACTGGGCAGGTCCAACACAGAACACATTTGACTGTCAGCTGATCAGGCTGAGTCTGAGTAAGTTTGTCATCATTGGCTTTTAACTCTATATGAGCAGGTATTCCTAAGGAGAGACATCTGCAGTGAGCGAAGGCAACAACTAGAAGAGAACCTAGAGGTGGAGGTTTGGACTGGAGAGACGAGGAATGAAGGTCAGTCGTAGTAAGACAGAATACATGCGTGTGATTGAAAGGGAGAACAGTGGAATGGTGAGGTTATATGAAGCAGAGGTGGAGAAGGTGGAGGAGTTTAGATACTGAGGATCAACTGTTCAGAGCAGTGGAGACTGTGGAAGAGAGGAGAATAATAGAGGACAGACAGGATGGAACAACTGGAGAAAAGAGTCGGGAGTGATCTGTGATAGAAGAGAGTCAGCTAAGGTGAAGGGAAAGGCTTACAGGACATTGGTGAGACCAGCCGTGATGGATGGATTAGGGACACTAGAAGACAGGAGACAGAGCTTAAGGTAGAGGAGTGAAAGATGCTAAGGTTCTCTTTCGGGGTGACAAGGATGGACAGGCTCAGGAATGAGGTCATGAGAGGGACAACACAAACAGAAAGGTTTGGAGAAAAAAATAGAGAAGGCAGATTGAGATGGTTTGGACATGTTCACAGGAGGGACAGTGGATACATTGGTAGAAGAATGATCTAACAAGTGATGGAGCTACCAGGTAGGAGACAAAGAGGAGATTTATGGATGCAGTGAGGGAGGACATGGAGGTTGTTGGAGGAAGAGTAGAAGATACAGAGGACAGGGGGAGATGGAAATTGTTGAATCGCTGTGGCAACCCCTGCAAAAGGGAAAAGCAGAAAAGGAGAAGAAGATTCTAAAGGAAAGACATCATTGATCTGACAGAAGGGAAATGACTGTGGTGGACTGTTGACACAATTAGGATTAAACTAGAAGAGTCACTGAGGAAGGAACTCATTATTATATAAGATAAATAAGTGTAATAATAAAAATAATAAGAAGTAGTAGAAGATAAATGAAGAAGCTAACCAAAATGAATAAATCTGTCCTGGACTTCAATTGTCAACCAGGTCTTGGATAAAGCATAAAGACTTTCCAATCAGGCATGTAAACAAGGGAATGACATTCATGTCTGCCAAAGACAGCAGCAGCATAAAAGAGAGTCCTACTAAGATGATCGTTCTGGACACAGAACTAAAGACAAGAGTTGGAGCTGGAATTGACGCAGATGTTTCTTTCGAAAAAACAAGTTTGGGATGAAGAGAATCAGAGTGACAGTTAGTGGAGCAGCTGGAAGATAAAGTTCAGGAGGTGAGGTTGAGGTGGTCTGGCATGGTGGATTTATTGGACAACAAATGTTAACGAGAGGGACAGAAGGTAGAAATAAAGGTCACAGAGAAGATTCACAACTATGCAGTCACAGAAGAGGAGAGATTCAGAGACTCACACGGAGAAGACAGCGGCTTTAAATCAGGCAGCGTTTATTACTGACACAGAGAAGCAGAGTGAGGCGTCACATCGAAAAACCCTAACGAATCAGTCTATGACTTTGAAAGTCTGGTACTTTGATTAGGAGAGAATGTCATTTCACGTCACTGCCATGACATCATCACCAAATACAGCCTTTATTTTGGCCTGTCTGTCCATCCGTATCCACCTACTTATCCATTACTAGGGCAGGAGTCTCCAAAACTGTCACCCAAATCACATTGCAACACACTCACATACGTGTACAGCAATTTGTAACTTTTGTGTCCACAAGCGTGTACACTGTGGAATTGTTTGGTCCTAGAAGAGAATTCCTAGTGAGAATATTCCTATTTATTAATTATACTGTGAAGAAAAGAAAGGTTTTTTTTGGAGAAAAAGCTAGAGAGGCCGGACTGAGATGGTTTGGACATGTTCATAGGAGGGACAGTGATTATATTTGGAGAAGAATGCTAGACATGGAGCTACCAGGTAAGCGACGAAGAGGAGATTTATGGATGCAGTGAGGGAGGACATGTAGGTGGTTGGAGTTGGAGTTGAGGATGCGGAAGACAGGGTGAGATGGAAATTGTTGACACGCTGTGGCAACCCCTGAAAAACGGGATAAGCCGAAAGGAAAAGAAGAAGAAGATACTGTGAAAGAAATTTTCGTTTTGAAGTTTTCAGTTTTTAAAAAGAAATGTAAAAAAAATGCATTGTAACAAACTTTTTTTTTAATCATTTTGAACACATCATTCTATTTGATTCAATTTATTGATTTAAATTGATCAACCCAACACCATTCTCCACCTGCACGAAAGGTCACAGTATGGTATGGTGTGATTTAGGTGGCATTGGTGGAGACTACTATCCCTGGCGCCTGATAACGGATAAGAAGATGAAGATAAATGAATAAAGCGTGAACCATTAGGTTGAGAAAATCCGGCATGACAATTCCACTTCAACAATCCAATTTTTTTTTTATTTCATTTGGACATTGGACGTAGGGTTGACGTCAGGTTTTATTTCCATGAAAATCGCGAGTTGAGCTTGTAGTAGGAAAAAGACTGAAGCAGTTCCCTTAAGAAAAACATACATTTATACAAGCCAAGATTTTACAACGTCAAGCAGACAAACACATGTCTACACTCAGACTCGCACAGATTTTCATTATAGCCTAGTTTGACAGCAGGTGCCGTGCAGCCTTCTCTCCCACAGACACGGTCATGACCCTCTGGTGCATCGCCAGGATTATTTTAGGGTTGTCTCGCACTTCCTACAAGTTCACTTATGGAAACCCAAATTTTACAATATGGGTTTCCATAAAAGGACGTTTGAGAAACAGTGATGTGCTGCACTGGTGGGAAGAGTGGCTTCTGCAGACCTACACCCTGGACTGACCCCGAGGACAGGGCCAGGACTGGTCTCTGGAGTCTTATTAAGTAGGTAGTAGAAGTAGCTCTACGGGATTTTCTTCCTCTCTAAAAATGAGTCCAACGATTATGTCATGACACTCAGAGTGTAGCCGTGTTATGTTGCTCTGCATTCTGCTGAAAAAAAAAACAGCCTCCTAAAACACACTGTGAGCCTGTCTGTGAGCCTGTTACTATTGTACGTGTTGCTCATGTTTATTCCGAAGGGCAGATTACTTTGAACAGAAACCTTGGGGGCCGAAAACTCAAATAAAATCAAGCAAAATCAAGAGCCAGGGTCTGTTTCTGACAAAAAAAAAACTCAAAAAAGTTGAGGGCCACCACCCACACAGAAGGGCCGCCTCAGTTTCCCATAGATTCTGTGTAATACAACACTGAACCAGAAGGAGACTGTGGATCAGGGTTTTGAGAACTATAGGATTTGCCATAAAATGTGGAAAACAAATCTAAAAAATATTATTATAAATTCAACTTCTATATCAAGGTGGGGACCGAGAAATATCATTCCACGGGCCACAAATGAGTTTGAGACCCCTGTGTTGAACCTTTTGAGTTGAACCATAATAAGAAACAAAACTTCCAGAAGAACTGTGAGTCAACTTTTCACACTGTAGTGAATGACTAATTGTGAGGATACTCTTCTCACAAAGTGTAGGTGTTTATTTTAAATATACAGAAAGCATGTATATCTAGGATTATTTCTGTTTCCTTTATTATCTTTTTTCGCCACAATTTATTGATTTTGTCTATGATTCACACTTTACATATGTCAAAATACTTGCCTCCACCCTCAAAAACAAGTGTCTTGGAAAGTTTTGCGTTTTGAGCCAGTGAGGAGACGCAAGAAGAGCCTACATCTTCGTGCAATAAGAAAGCTGCATTCAAAAGACAACTTCAGGAGTACTCCTTGAAATAAAATTTTATTTTGAAATAGATTTATTGTGACAGGTTGTTCTGATACACCAAGCCTGTTAATAATACTCGAGGAGTGGCTTTCTTATTGAGGTGTTGAAGCCTTAAAAACTGCTACTCCACTTGGAGAACATGCATTCTCCGCTACAAGGCCAATGCAATGTTACGAGGACTCTGCTAAAGAAGTTGTTTACAATACTGGTGTAACAGTGGAAGTTCTGAAAATTGAAGAACTCAGAGAGTGAGAGAATAAAGCTACATTCAGGGCTTTTAATCAGTTCAAGGCACGACAACCCAAAACCTTTGGTATTTCACTTGGAACAAAAAAAAAATCCAGATCATTAGGATTATTTTGTTGTGCAACAGAAATGCTTTTTTTTTAATTGCAACCAATTAATACCAGTTTTATTTTGATGTCAATATTGTAGTCTGTCAATGTGGAAAATGTTAGTTTCAGACACAACATTAAAATATTCGTCCAGGTTAATGATGGACTGGTCAACATTGAACATTGTAAATGGGTAAAAATACTTTATCAACAGCCTAACTAGTTAGACTACGGTATTTCTTTGATAAAGCGCAAACAAACTCGTTACATATATTTGACACTTTTGTGAGAATTCTGAGAATCTCATGAGTCAACATTTTTTTTCATTTTACCTGGCAACAAATCACTGACTGATGTAGAGACAGAATTATTGGAAAACACCATTAGATTTGCAGAGACATATCCAACAAAGTCATCTGGTCCTATTTTTTTTTTGTTCCAACCAGTTCAGGAACACCAGTTTTATGGCAGGAAACAAAACTGGAAATGTCAAAATACCATTTCTGTTTTGGAAATGGCCAATTGGCAAAAAATTCAGGTTTAAAATCCTAGTCAAGTTGCTTTCCTCCGTCCCAAAAAAAACACAATGTATTTGGGAAGTTTTAAGCATGATAAGAGAAAAGTGCGTTTAACAAAAAGTTCCAGGAGAGGGCTTCTCCAAAAAAATTCAGGGTCCTGTATTTAACACGAAGAGCGTGTGTCGATCCAACAATATTTTTTTAATATTTTCCTGGATGTTTGGTTTTTATCTGCAGAGCGTGTAGCTTCTTCAGATTCTTCTTTTTTTATGACAAACTGCATTTCTGAACCTGAAGATTTATTAAATTTACTTTAGATGAAACACAAAAGCTGCGCTCCGTCAATATGAAACACATTAGTCTCCCCTGCACTGATTCATGGCCACAGTACGGTTTCAAAGAGCTGAAGAAGAATTGGAGCCACCTGTACGGAGGAGAGGACTCCAGCTCCACCGAGACAAATGCAGGAGCTAACTCTCTCTGAATTTTTTTTTTGCCCACCTGGTATATGGTGCAAAAACTGAAAAAGTAATCCTGCACTGATAAAGAAGTGAGATGGCTGTTCACGCTTGGGACAGCCAAATGTGGGCATGTCTCATATGATGTCTCCAGTGCATCAACAGAAAGGTTTGGAACAAGAAAACTAACAAAGAAGGTAGAAACTGAACAAAAATTTCCAAAAAAAAAAATCTAAGACTATCAGGCAGCGAAAAACAAGCTTCATCAAACAACAATCTCTGTCTTCAATGCTTGTTTTCCAGACTTGTACAACATGTGCATGTTGTTAAAGCAATTTTTGTGAGTCCACTGTGATCTTCGGTCATTTGGTCACCGGGATTTAAACACACAGTCTGTGAGTGCAAGATAGTATTTTTGCCAGATTCTGAGGAATTTGCTTAAGGCAGTAAAAAAAAGGGAAAGTTCTCTCTTCTTTTTCACTGACCCACTTAAATACACAGTGCATGTTAAAAATAGAACCCGTGACCACCTCACAGCACAGGCCCAACACCGCAGAAACACAACACTCTTCAGCTCCAAGGTTTTAAAGGGCTACAAAAAACTGCATGTATACGTCTGGTGACCACAGCTGCCGGGGCCAGCCTCAGCAGCACTCCACCTGGCAGGTGGTGGGAAAGGTGACTCCACTTAGTTCTCATTTTAACCTCCGTCCCTCGGGCCAAACTGCAGTGCGCCTGTGAAGACCAGGAGACGCAGTGTCCTTGCGGTCCATGCTGCTGTCCTCTTTGAAACAACAGTGAAAAATACACCAATGTCTATGTATATGATCTACACCAGGGGAATATAACTCATTTATAGCCTGACAAAATGACCTTTAATAAAAACACACTCCATAGCGTTCCTACAAATGCATTAAGTATTAAGAAAATATGAATTTGTTCTTCTACCAGGTCTCAGCCGGCTGCAGTCTTCACCACTGCCACCCAAATCACACCGCTCCATACTGTGAGTCTTCCTGTGGGTGGTGGGCCCACTGGACGTAAGGGTGAGTTGGGACAGTTCTCTGCTCAGAGCATCTCAGTGGCAACCTGGCCATTGGTGGATTAGAACCTAAAGCCTTGCAGACCCAAGTCTAGTTAACTGCTAAGCCACCACTGCCTGCAATTATTTATATTTAATCAAATATAACTTGCCAAAACATTACAAATATTAAGTTTTCAGAATTCATCAAATGGACTTTATTGAACTCCTGGAGCGGTTTTTGCCCCCAGGTTGTTTGATGCCCCAGACACAGAATTATTAAAAAAATGTAATGATCATCAGATTACTCTCAACAAGATTACATATTTAAGCAATACTAGGTCTTATTAAATACTGCCACTGTAAGTTCTAGATAGACTAATATATAATAAAAAAGGTACCTCCTCCTGAGAGTAGTCGTGTTTAATTAAAGTAGTGAAGCAGTAATTAAAGTTAGTAAAAACAATTAAAGAATGGCGGCAGTGGTGGCCTAGTGGTTAAGGAGTCAGACCTGGAGAGATCTGCAAATCTTGTCTGAAAAGACCAGTAGGATGGAGAAGATGGAGAGAACATTTAAAACACCACTAATGATAGTTTTTAAACAGTACCGTGTGTCACCTGGCTTTGTCTCTACAGTCTTCAGAGCATGTCTTGAATGTATTGGTGATACACCAGTCTGACACTTGTTGTAGACTTGTGACTTCACACGAGTGTAAAGCGGTGCTAAATCATGGATTATATGATTTAATATACTGTATCTGGCAGTAACACATCACAGCTGCAGTTCTATTTCCTCAGTGAAGACACGGCAGGAAGTTTCCGAGTGGAGCCAAAACGACAAATCCCAAATAAATGACTTCTCCAAGGCCACTGCACACGGTGGATCTGTCAGTGACCTCACTATCATTGTGGATGAGTCTGTTCCTGGATCTTCAGATGCGTCTGCTAATGTAGTATACATAGTGTTTATAGGTCTGTTACCGCACCTGATGATAACAGACCTGTTACCCTTTTTAATAGTTACCAGCCTGTTTATATTTATATAACCAGTCTGTGTCTGTACAATGGTGATAAGTCTGTTACCTTTTTTAAGAGCAATAAGTAACACTGAACGTGTCCTGTCACTCAACGTGAATTGTTAATCGCTTTGTTACTATATACAAATGTAACAATTCTATATATTGGTCTGTTAAGTCTGTTACTGTGTTACCTGTAACTGTGTTACTGTACCTTATAGGAAAAGAATTGTTACTGGATATATTAATAACGAGCCTGTTACAGTGTATATTGGCAACCAGTCTGTTACTGTACCTAATGGTAACAGATGTCTTACTGTGCATATAAGTCACTTGGCTGTTACCGTCCCTAAAGGTAACAGATGTGTTACATTGTATATTAGTAACCAGTCTGTTACCGTACCTAAAGGTAACAGATGTTTTATTGTGTATATTAGTAAACTGTCTGTTACTGTACCTAATGGTGACAGAAATGTTACTGTTTGTATAGGTAACCAGTCTGTTACTGTACCTAAGGGAACGGGTGTGTTACTGTGTATATTTGTTATCGGTCTCTAACTGTACCTTATTGCTACTGATGTGTCACTGTGTATATTGGTAGCCTGTCTGTTACTGTACCTAATGTGTTACTGTACATATTAGTAACCAGACTGTTACAGTACCTAATGGTAACAGATGTCTTACTGTGCAAATAAGTAACTAGTCTGTTACCGTGCCTAAAGGTAACAGATGTGTTACAGTGTACGTATATTTGTAACCAGTCTGTTAATGTGCTTAATGGTAACGGATGTGTTACAATGTATATTAGTAATCTAATGTATATTAGATTGTTATTGTGCGTATTGGTTACCGGTCTCTAACTGTAACCTTATTGTTACTGATGTGTCACTGTGTATATTGGTAGCCAGTCTGTTACTTTATCTAATGGTAACAGATGTGTTACTGTGTATAGTGTTAACCAGTCTGTTACTGTTATCATGATAACTAGTCTGTTACTGGATATAAGTCTAACATCCTGAGGGTAAAAAAGGACGTAGTTATAAATCAGGTCCACTGTAAGTGTGGACATTGGCTGTGTTGTGAGCTGACAAAGGAGATGTGGCAAAATGAAAAAGATAAGGCAGCAGTCTGCCCACCTTCGTCTTCATAAGCAGCTGACAGGATGGTTGATCCAGAATCTCGGAGAAGTGGACCGGCTGGCAGTCATTTGTGAGAAGACACATCACACTTTTTACGGGAAATCTGTTCTGTAGGAGGAGACCAGCCTCAGCCAAAGATTGACAGCCAGATGGAGAAAAGTGTCTCAGTCACTAAGTTGGTCCAACATATGTGTGTAATGATGCAGAAACTGACCAGCAATGTTCAGACCATGTCTGACCATGTTAGATGGAATTCTATCCATCTATCTATCCATCTATCTATCCATCTATCTATCATCCATCCACCTATCTACCTAACCATCCATCCATCCATCCATCTATCCATCCATCTATATATCTGTCTGTCTATATATCCGTCTGTCTAAATATCCGTCTGTCTGTCTGTCTGTCTATCTATCTATCTATCCATCTATCTGTCCATCTATCTGTCCATCCATCCGTCCATCCGTCTGTCTATATATCCGTCTGTCTATATGTCCGTCTGTCTATATGTCCGTCCGTCCGTCCGTCCGTCCGTCCGTCCGTCCATCCGTCCGTCCATCTATCCATCTATCCATCCATCCATCCATCCATTCATCCATCAAAACTGCAGATGGTTGTTTACTAAATAGTGACATTTTAATGGAAGTTAAGTTTATTTGCCTCTAAGAACACATGCTGCTGCCAGAACTTTGTGTAATTGACCTAATTCACAATTTTTCTATTTGTTCCGTTTCTAATTTGTTTTTTATTACTAAACAAGTACACTAGCTCCAATAATCTTGTATTTGTGAAAGGACTTTGCAATAAATACCAGGTTCTATATTATAGTTTGGTCCACTGGAATATTGATCGACTTTTTTTTACTGGAACATCTCAACCTCTATCCATTTCTATCACATGGCTGAAATTGAACACTGCCTCTGGCAATGGCAGGTGTGGTTTTGGATAAACACACTTGGAGAGAAACCCTGGCGTGTGGAGAGGTGGAGATCTGAGAGTTCCTGCAATAATAGAACCTCAGATGTCTCCAAAGACGTGAGGAATGATGAAGCAAAAACATGGACAAGGTCTCTCATGAAAACACCGGGGTCAGGTCGGTCACAGCGAGGTTCACTGGCAGTAACAGAGGTCAAAACAAACCACAGGAGAGGGAACAAAGGGTCTGTAAAATTAAGAACACACTTCAAGAACATCTCCTACAGCAGCAGTAGCAGCAGCAGCGGTGGCAGCAGCGGTTTTTACAGGCTTAAATCATCAAACCACCTCCCACAGTGTGTGCATGCATTTATGTGAGTCATCTAAAGATTTTTATAAAAAGCAACTCCCACTTGTATGTGAGGAGGAAACGCTTTTCTTGGACGAGCCAGTGATTGGAATCATCATGGTTTGGTCATCGGTCGGTCAGAACATGTATCAGTATTGTTGCAGCCCACAGATTTCACACATGCATTTCCCTGTGAATCTATCAATGACAGATGTAATGGAGGAATGTTATATATTTATATATGATATTATCAAAAAGACAACTGAGGATCCTGGAACTAATGTTATATTCATTCTGCCTTGAGAAGCCTGTAAAACAAAAAGACAGACAGAAAAAAGAGGATTTTCTTATAGTTTTTATGTTCAAATCAAAACCTTGGGGACTGAAGTAGAAACCTGAGTTCATCCCTTCTGTCCACACAGTCTACTACCATTTTCTCATTCATATCTGAATCGAATACCGAAGTAGGTAATTCGGGATTGGATCCCGAATTACTAATTAACTAATCCGCATTCGATTCACTTTGTATTCACATTCAGTTTAAATTGGTATTCGCTGCGCATTTGGTACCCGCTTTGCATTCCCACTCGATAAGGGAGCGAATGTGCATTGGTCTAACCATATTTAAATGGTCCAGTTTCAATTTGATCACGTGGTTATATAACGAGATTTCGTTAATATCCAGTTTTATTCAACATGGATTCTGTCAACAAACGCACGTGCAATATTGAAGAAGAAATGGAGCAGGTTAAAGAAAGATCATGGCGACGTATGAAAGCAATGAGAAGGAGACACAAAGAACGAATGAAGAAGATGAGAGAAAATATGAGGAAATGTTTTGTAATCCTGTTCCTAATAACGCAGCAACATATAGCGGTTGACAAGGAGATTCAAGGTGATTCAAGTCGGGCTAAACACGTGTGGGAAATCACAGTCTGTATAGAGCATGCGCGAGATTTGACGAGCTTGTTAAATTAATACGGGTGTTGTTGTGTTCACACACATGCGGGGAGCGACATTTTACTTTTTATTGCTTAACATCTATATTAGTTAATTCGGTATCGAAACCCCCGACTAGAGGTGAATTAGTTAATGCACATTAGTTGAAGAGCGAATGTGCGTTAGTTTGTAATGTGAACGCAAAAGGGGAGCGAAACTGGTTTCGCGTCGCAGCGAATACCGAAGTGCCAATGTGAAAACGGTATATGTAGTTCTATTTTCACCTCTATTATTTTGCAAATATTAAAATAACTATTCTCAATTTTTTTTCGCCTGATTTATTTACCAACTTCCTCTAGTTATTTTTTTTCTTTTCCTGAGTTAACAAACCCAACTGTTCTGGAGGATTTATGAGGCACCGTGGAACTAATGACTCCTTTTTCTGGGAGGTTATGCAGCAGCACCTGCTGTCTTCCACATTGTAAATACACACACACGCACCGAGCACATTTATGGATATGGCAGAGCGAGGATGGAGATGTAATAAGCCTTTCTTGCAGCGCCGAGCTCTAATTAGACTTCCTGAAAACACCATGTCCTGGCAGGCAGTAATTAGCTGCTTTTTCCCACAGTGGGAAAGTGAAGGTCATAGAAGAAGACTGTGGTTTACTAACTGAGCTGAGTTATCAGACCTGGGCCCCATTTGGAGGAATCTGGGATGTATGAGGAACTGTTAGATCTGAAAGGAATGGTCCATAATAAAAAAAAAAAAGGAGAAAAAATTAAATACAGAGCGGGAGATAAGGGAGGGAAGATGCCTCAGCCAGCAGCAGATCTTGGCTGCAGCTTCAAAGTGCCAGTATTCCTCACTCCAGACTGGTCCAAACACACCACTACATATTGACTCAATCTCTTTTCACCTCCTCAGACTCTGTTGTCAGTTTCACTTCTTCAGTCTTCTTGCAGGAGTAAACAGGTCAACTCCTGATACCGGCTGTCCACAGCAGATGATAGCCCTTATGTTAGATAATGGACTCAAACGTTCGCAAAATCCCAGTCTTGAAAAACGAGACACTGTTTTGCATCCTGAACTGGATGACCGCGGAGCAGCCGACACCCCTGTAGCCTGAAGAATGTCACTCATCGGTTATAATGAAAGCTAAATGTCGTGGTGCCTGCAACACAACCAGGATTTCGAATTCTGAAGAATGATTTTTGATGCCAGGTCAAAAAAAATGTCCTATGCTGCTAGGGACAGAGATCAGTTTGAACCGGTTTCAATCAGTTCATTCTGAACAGAAACAAAATTTTAATGTTTCTGGTTGGAACAAAAATATATACGTTCTGAAAGGGTTAATTACATTCTTTATCTGCTGATCAACAAACAATGTCTGTAAATATATATCTTTAGTCCGAATATGGATATGTATCTGCCGATTTCAGCTCCACATACCTCAACGTTGCATTTAGATTTAACAAATCCAAAGATGTTGTCACATGGGATTCTCAGAAAGTCTAAACACAAGAAGTGGCAAATGAATAGAGTTAGTTTGTTTGTGCTTTTTGCCAAATAAATACTGTAGTCTGACTAGACAGACTGTTGATAATGCACTTCTACCCATTTACAATTTTTGTCCATCATTACCATGGACAAATATATTGATATTGTGTCTAAAACTAACATGTTCCATATTGACAGACTACAATATTGTCCTCTTATTGTTGTCTTTGAGATGTGACAGTAGTTGGTAGTCAGTCCTCCCCATATGGTCCACCCACGTCACAGTAAGTCAACCTCATCAGGTCATTGACCAGACTAGGAGACCAATGACTTTGATGGAAGGCAGTAGAGAATACAGAAAAAGACCTAAATCTAAACTGGTATTAAACAGTTACCACTATACGTGTTTCTGTTCTGGAACAAAATAAATTATAATGTTTCTTGTTTTTGAGCAGAATAACAAAAGTTTCCATTTTTCGTTTTTCTTCCTGCGTTGCTCTAAAGTCCAATTTCCTTCCTTAAGCTGTTTTTCCTAGACAGTCAGGGACAATTTCAAACTTCACTGACTCACTGACTGTGTGATGATGTCATACCACTCCGGTCTGAAGCTCATGTTACCTGGTCGACCGACTTCAGAAGACCTGGCTCTGGCTCTTGACGTGGTAACAAGCTGGCAGTGATGTTTCAAAGCCTGTTCAAAGCCCACACTCTGCAGGATCAGGTTGAATCTCCATGCTGATCCCCCCGTATACAGTACACTCTCCTCCACAACATTATTCCAATCTTTCCGTGCCTATTCTAACACAATAGATATTTCAGAGAACGAAGAGCTGTCGCCAGCCTGCCAGGTTTCCATCTGTGCATGATTTTTTTAATTTTTTTTTTTCAGTTACCAAACACCATCAAAGCAGGCTGCGTGCCTCTTTGATATCTTCGAATTTTCTCGAAAGAAAAGATTCGTCGAACCTCAGCGTGAAGTGACCAAACACAGCTGAGCAGGATTGTTGTGATAAAGATAGAAGTCTGCAGCCCTATTGAAATACGTGCCACACTGCTGGATTCTGGCTGCTGGTTTAATAGCCAGGAGGAAAAGACTCGCGCTCTCTTCTTTGAACCCTGCTTGAACTCTGGTTCATGAACATCCTTGAAGCCCTCAGCAAATCTAGATTAAAAACCAGACCATGTTTTATAGCCTGAAGCCGAGAGTTTCTCAAACCGGCTTTATATGTCAACCCTTTTGAAGGAAACTTCTGCTCAATGCTATGCTTTTAAAAAGTTACTGACAAAATAGTTCACAGAGTTAGAAAAAGCTTATTGAAACAGCCTCCAGATATGAAGGAGTAACTCAGTCGTCACTATTCCAACAAATAAATTATTTTTAAGGTTGTCATTTTGCATCCATATCTCTGAGTGTTCAGGTACAGTAGGAAATACAAGGAGAATTCAGGAGCCGTGGGATATTTCATTCATTCATCTTCATCTGCTTGTCCATTGCCTGGTCGCAGGTCCCTAAATCACACTGCTCCATACTCAGAGTCTCCCTGTGGCTGGTGAGTCCACTGGAAGTTATGTGGGTCTGGACAGTGCTATGCTCAGAGCACCTGGCAGCTGGCGGATTTGAACCTGAAGCCATGAGTACCCAAGTCCGCTACCTTAACCACCGCTGCCGACTGCGGGAAATTTGAGAATTATAAAAAAAAAATCTATAAAATGTATTGCATTTTGCAGGATGTACCGGTACTTGCCCAAATATCATATATATCATCACATCACTGGTTTATTATTGACAATGGTTATCGGTTTACTACTTTATCAAAATCACCACAGCTTTAGTGTCACGTCAAGTCCAGACTGAGAATAACCATCATATAAAATTTAAAGACGTTTGTATCTATAAATCAGCAGAAAACTGCAGGAACTGAAAGGAGAAAAAAAAGGGGGACGCGGGGGGGAGTAAGGGATTCTGGACTCACGACTATTTGTTTTTAACATTATACCACTTTAAAAATGCATCTGCTTCAATTACTCCATGGCTTTAAGGCAAACTTAACCCATGCTAAGTGGAGCTTGAATTATGAATGACTTAACACAGTGTGCGTGTCATTGTACTAAATGGATCCAAACGGAGAACAACAAGGAGGACAAACACAAAACACAAACCAGAAAAAAAAGAAAAAAAAAAATCAGAAAAAAGTCAGTTTTTTTCATACTGCTGACTGGAGACCAGGGGCTGTTTGTTCATCAACCTCTGCAATTTACAACAATAATCCAAATAATAATGCAACTCCATTTTTCCCAAACCAAAGGTCAGGAATCATACAAGGTGTGGAGGTGACAGCAGGGTGGACACAGTGTGTGAAATGTATGTCCTTAACAACTGTGATAAAATGCAGCAGAGAGGAAGTTGGCTACAACATTTGGTTGGACAGTTTCTGTGGCTGGTGTTGAGGCTTAGGCGTGGACTAGGACAACGTTGAGACGTGCATACAATGCTGACAACAAAATAATGTATACAAAATAAAGTAGTCGGAATAAATAGTCACAACAGATACAAACATTTTAACAATCCACTCACCCCATAGATGTTTTAATTCTTCACAGAACTGTGCAATATTATTATATATTTTTTTCTGTTTTCTCCACTGACTACAAGCTTGTGTTTAGTCTGGGGACTCATGTCCCTGTAAGTTATGCAGTGTTTGCAGCTGTCAATCAGGATGCTCCAGCTCAGACATCTATATGCTGCATTTTTTTTTATTCAATAAGTTTTCATAAAATAAAACAGCATCGTTGTTGTTGTTCATCCCATGCTCAGGGCACCTCCGCGGTAACTTGGCGGTAGGGGGATTCAAACCAGGGACCCTGCAGACCCAAGTCCGTTTCCTTAACCACTAGGCCACCAACTGCCCCAATGTGTGACAATGTGTCAAAATCAGGAATCATTAGGTGCGTTAAGCCCGGCGCACACAAGGAGGATTCGGCGCGCGCCGATTGCTCAGCGCCATCCGCACGGGCTGACAGTACACCCGCACACAATGAGAATTCTGCTCACGTCTCACTAATAAGTCAGCTGATCCCAGGTCATGTGATAAGTTAAAACCGCGGACTCGTACACGAAGAGGTACCGGTACTTTTACTGTTATTGTTGTTGTTGTTATTGTTGTTGTTGAATATTATTCAGACAAGGATTTTCTTGCCAAAGATCCACCAATTTGTCTTCTAATATCGTTTCATTCAACAAGTCGCTGCTGGTTGCCATCTTGTGTCATCATTGTAACGCATGCGCACAAATCATTTGTAGTGAGAAAGATGCTCACGTAGCCCGCACACGATGAGACTTTGTTCACTCGCGGCGAGAGAAATCGAGCACGACCGATAATTTGCTCACGGCCTCAAGTGACAAATTTCTCACGCAAATTTACGCGCACACGATGAGAATCTGGTGCTGAGCAATCGGCGCGCGCCGAATCCTCCCCGTGTGTGCCGGGCTCAAAATACATTGCATAAAATAAAATTTAAGCAGAACGTTTTCCAGTGAAGTGCAGTAGTGACAAATTACAGGCAACTCTGGATTAATCCGTATATTCATCTGAGATTCTGTTCATCCATCCATCTATCTATCAATCCATAACTCATCCAACAATCTATCCATCAATCTATCCATCCATTCATCCATCAAAACTAAAAACACTACCCACTGACTGAAAGCAGACATGTTTCTCTCAGATCTTCTATTTCACCTTTCACCTTTCTGGGTAAAAACCACTGTGATTTCTAGGTTTTTAACAGATTCGTCTTTCAGCCCCTAATGCAGCCGCACTCCAAGCTAACTCTCACACGCAGACTTGTTTTCTCCATATGGGAAATGCTTCTCCATCCACAGCAGTGGGTTGGGGTATGTTGGGGTGGGGGGGCTCTACTTTTCTCCCATGTCAAGATGATTCCGGTCTCACCAACCCTGGACCATCTTAGTGCTCTATAAATCTCACTTTACAAGATAGCAGCTCCTAAATTATAGGGTACAAAAACAAGGCAGCACTCCCTTCCACACACACACACACGAACGCAAAACCTGAAGTGTGTGAAAATGGGGGTTCTGGCTCCACCAGGACGATGATGGACCTTGTTGACACAGCTCAGTGAAACAGTCCGTTTTGGATTTGTGAGGACAACATTTCACAGGGGCTGAGAAACAACATCTGCCTCTGCTCAGATCAAGCCTGCAGACACTTAAAGATTTTTTTTTTTTTTTTTTTTCTGAAGCAAAACACAGTGAATTCATTGAAAGAGGAACAGCAAAAACTGAGCTGGCGAAAGACAACTGCACATTGTAGCTTAGTGTTTTGGAAACAAAGAGAACAGGTAAAAAAAAACAAAAAAAAAACGATACATCTGTGGTTGCCTGCAGTTCTTTGGGGATAATTAAAAGAATCCAGAGTTTCCAAGTGACAGTTTGTGACAGTGATGTTAAAGAAAAAACGAGCCTGAGCAAAACAGCTGCACTGTCAGAATCTCTGAGGTGGAACCGTCAACGAGAAGAAGGGCACACCTAACAGGAGGGTGTAGAAAAACCAGAGAAGAAAGGAAGGACCTTTTCATTTGAACTTTGAGATGTTTTTGACTAGGCAAAGACTAAATGTGAGGACATATCATCATTATCTTCACAAGCCTAGTAGATGGCAACGGTTGTAAATCCATGAGCACGAGAGCATGAAGTGAGTAAATACAGAGTATTGTTGAAGAGACTTTTTGTCAGTATTTAAGGTTTTTGCACATTTTCAGATGGATCTGGGGACCAGATGCTGTCAGAGCACATGCACCGCAACAGCATCACTAACAGCCCGACACTGCATTCAAAAGAGCAGTTAAACCTAGGGTAGAACGGCAAGTGAGGACGTCCATCACGGTGACAACAGCTACTTCCAGAAGACGTCTGGCAGAAAGTGACATCACCAAGACAATAGGTGTTTGAAATATTCATTTGTGTGTCTGTCTTTCACACAAAAGGAGTCAAATAGGAGGAACAGAAGGCAAACAAATGGTTTGAGTCACGCAACCAAGATAACAAAAGAGCAGCGTGGATGGATGCTGGAATGACTCACTCAGGGACATAATGGACGCCTAATGGACAAACTGACATAAAGACAATGGTGGCTGTAAAAGCATTGTTAGCTGGAATGGCAGAGACACACACTTGCTCATGCAGAGTTGCAGTTGATTGGCATAAGAATATTAACTAGAGAGTAAGTCCATCTTTTTTTTGCTCTGTTTGCTTCGTCGTAAGGAAAGAAAAAAAAAAGCAACAATTCAGACACCGGATACAGAATATGAACAGTGTGCGAGCAGGTGTACTTGATTTAATGTGTACTTCAGTGACTTTTTTAGGCAGAATTCTGCTTTCACGCAAACTGCCAAAAACATAGCAACTCCAGGTGGTGCCCAGCCTCAGTTGGAGAAGATGAGGGACAGAGTGGAGCAGCAGGAAGGAGGTAGTGGGGGAAGGTTGTGTACAGGCGCTTAGAAAAGGAGAGTGAGTGAAACAAGAGGGAAGGAGAGGCAGATGTCCCGAATGAGTCTGTTTTGACGCTGCTGTGTCCTCAGGACACAAACAGGAAACAAGCTACATGTCCAGGTCTTCTATAGACAGAGCATTTGTAGCACAAATAAACACAAACCATGTAAATATCTTAAAAGCCGTAACATGTAGATGTTTATTAAAGTTCCACTCACCACTTTCACTCTTCTCAATCACATCCACCGTCTCCCCGGCTTTGAGGCTGATCTCCGAGTTCTCCTGCCTCTCGTAGTTGGCGACAGCCACGTACTGCTCCAGCACCATGGGCTCCGAGCTGTCAATCCCTGCGGGGAAGAAACAGGACGTCAGCCACCTGCCCGCCGTGGCGCCCCGCGAACGCCCACCGCAGCCAATCCCAACTCTTTCCCTGCTGCAGCCAACGCTGTGAACCTGGTTCGCCATCGAGACAACCCTGCCTCCTGCCGCCGCTCTCCCCCCCTGACCAGTCACAACACACGCTCACAACTTGGATGCATTGTCCCAAATGTCTGGCCATATAGCTGAGTCGACCTCTGGCCCACAGCAAAGGAGTGAGGAGCATTGGGAGAAGTCAAAACAGAAAGACACAGAGGCCTGAGCTGAAGGGTAGCAGTTTCATCTTCTGCCTAAAGTGGATCCATGGCCTCGGCCTCAAGTTTTTGGGATTCAAAGTTAAGGTAGTTTGGAGTGGGGGGAAAAAAAAAAAACGACAGGAGCTGCGAGCCACTGGATAAGAGGACGAGGAAGCGAATGAGTGGAAGACCGGAGAAGTTTCCCTTTGGAAAATTCACAGTGTGGTTGAGAGGAAAGGCCTCCCCTCCACTACTGCTGGGAGACAGCCGTTGGACAGGCAGTCAGGGGGGGAGGAGGGGAACACCAATCATGGAAGTCTGCACATTTGGCCTTAAATAGAAACATATGAGTGGACTACAGAGAGAGAGAGGGAGAGGAAGAAAGGGAGAGATTGCGGGAGAGAGAAAGGGGGTTGGGTCTATATTTTCATCATACAAACAAAAACCATCTTCTTCTTCTTCTGTTTCTACTTTTCACACCTTGGATGCCAGTTCACCTCATGTGACGTGTTTTTCTACAGTAAACTGAAAAGTTTCTGTCTGAAACAATGATGTTGATATTAAGCAGCTGGAGAAATAGTATCAGGGAAATATGCCTGTTTAAATGTCTGTGTAGAAAAAGAAATAAAATGGTTTGTTTGAATTTTTTTATATATATACAAACCAATTACAAATTAATAGTTTTTCAGACCTTAGAGACTTCTAAACTTGTAATCTGACTCTAAACATTTAAGAGTCGCAATGTCAACAAACACTGGTTTAGTCTTGTGGGGGAATAGTGTCAAAATAAATAAATAAACACTTTACATTTGCCTTACAGTAAAGCTTTAGTTTTCACTCAGCTCTGCTTTGTTTGGTCTTAGTTAATGAGAGAGATTAGGGAGTAGTATTTACTTATCAGTGTGCAGTTGAATTTCCCAAGGTTTATGAAGGGGGCGCTATGGAGTCAGTACAGATTCCTCTTTATTCTGGCAGTGGAGGATTTCATGTTAATGTCTCTAAAAGAAAAACTATTATTTAAAGATGCTACTAGTCAAAAATAGAAGATTAAATATGATGTTAAAAAATGTTGTTATATGTATGTGTATGTACTGAATATAGGTAATGTATTTTCATCACACAAGGCGAACTAATAACCTTTCTCATAGATTCACAGTACGCCCTATAAGGCAGTGCGATTCATTTGTGAATGCTGGTGGTGTTCACTGACCCTGAACGCAATCAGAAATCTGTCAAAATGTTTAAGTGCATCGTTGGTAAGCTACAAAGCCGCACGGCTTGGATTGTTGGGGAATAACAGGAAATTTGTTTTAGGAGCTGGGGTCTGGTACAAAGTCTTTTTTCTTTGACCGATGCTCTTGGGGCAGTTGGTGGCCTAGTGGTTAAGGAAGCGGACTGGATTCGCAAGGCCCCTGGTTCGAATCCCCCTACTGCCAAGTTACCACTGGGGTCCACTGAGCATGGCACCGTCCCCACCCACTGCCCACTGTTCACTCTGGTGATGGGTTAAATACAGTGGTGACATTTCGTTATGTGCATAAGTCACAATGACAAGGGGATTTCTGTCCTTCCTGCTCTACTTATAAATTATCGATGTCAAACAAACCTAAACTACACTATTCTGTGTTTGGACATAACAGATTAATCCATACTGTGCTTCAGAGTAATGTTATGGTATGTAAATAGGGACCACAAATGCCACCAGTTAAGAGACATGGTTATGAAGCGCGTTATAACTGAACAGCCAGAGAGCTTTCCCGACGTTATGGAATTAGGTTTGACTTATTTTATTATTTCTTAATGGACTTTATTATTCAGTATGTGAACCTATACCTACAAAGACCATTCATTGACAGTGTCCCTAAAATGTAGTGTGTATTAGGGTCCAAAGAAGCATGGTTTGGCATGAACACACAATAAATAATCATGTGAGTTAAAGATGCTGAGGTTCTCATTAGGAGAGACAAGGATGGACAGGATCAGGAATGAGGTGATAAGAGGGACAACACAGACAGGAAGGTTTGGAGAAAATAGAGAAGCCAGATTGAGATGGTTTGGACATGTTCAGAGGAGAGACAGTGGTTATATTTTTAAAAGAACGCAGAAGATAGAGCTACCAGGTTGGAGATGAAGAGGAAGGCCAAAGACGAGATTGATGGATGCAGTGAGAGAGGACATGGAGGTAGTTGGAGTTAGAGTTGAGGATACAGAGGACAGAGTGAGATGGAAATTGTTGACTCGCTGTGGAAAAGGGGTCAAGCCAAATGAAGAAGAAGAAGAGGAGAATAAATATTCAAGGCAAACAAATTAATTTCTATATTATTGTATACAGCAGTTACCAGGAGGGAGTTTTAGTATCTGTTAATGCAAACATGCAGGAACCCTAGCTTCTGATCACACATTGATCACATCGAGCTGACAGATTGGAGACAGAAGTGTGGGGGAGGAGTCTGAAATAAAACCACAGATCTGTGTCTCATTAGCTCCAGGAGCAAAGACGAAATTAACACGCTTTGTCAGCAAATGTGTCTCGGAATATCTGTACTGTGGTAATGAATCTGTGCATGTTTACTACTTCCAAGTAGGAAAGAAAATTGGTCTCCAGAGCTAAGAACTAATCAAGGCCAAGATTAGGTTTGTTGTCGACAGCTCAGCCTGTCTCCTGAGGCTGCGATGAAGACCACGCGAAGGAACGACACCCGGAGCATGCAACTGTGGCCTGGTAATGTTTTTATTGGAGTTAAATGGAGTTGTGTCTGCACTCGTGCATTTAGAACAAAATTAAAAGAATTGAGCGTCGATGCAGCGCTTGAAACATAATTAAGCATCTCTGCTGTTGTTGCTGTTGTAAATAACCCAACTGGGGTGGGTCCTCCCAGGAGGCAGAATGGAGGAAGAGGAAGACTTTGATTGGTCAGGAGCACAAGCAGCCCACATACATGGAGCTATCAAAAGCCAGCCAGGAGGTAGGAAGACTGCACAGATCACACCTTCCGTGACAAAAACCGTCAAACCTACAGACTGGTTTCATTTTTTCACCTTAAATGTGTGACTCTTATAGGCTTAGAGTCAGATTACAAGTTTAGGAAGCTCTAAGGTCTAATAGTATCTGAGCTAATGTGTAAGCAACAGTTGATTGGTTTGTAAATTAAAAAAAATTCCAAAAAAAACATTTTTTTTAAAGGTTGTCGGGTCAGAAATAATTAAAAAAAACTCCGACTGTTCGTGTCTGTATTGAATCTGAACTCACTCTTGCTGCGACACAGTAGGTGTTTCCTACATCAGCCTGTTTTGGAGGGAACTTGAATTCGCTCATTAAATGGCTGAATGGGAAAGGAGCGTGTTCAAAAAAAAGGTCTTGGAATATTCCATCGCCGCGGGAGGTAGGAAAAGTTTGGGTTTTTGAGTTTACACAGAAAATCACATGACTGAAATGTCACCCCAGCTTCAAAGGGTTCTGAATTGGGTTGGGTTTAGTGTTGACTAATGAGACGACCACAGCACACTGTCACGTTTAATCCAACGCTGAACAAATCCTCCCACTTCAGTGGAAACGTCAAATTGAATGTGCTACCAGTTGATTCAGTTCAGAAAAGGAAAAAAAAAAAAAAAAACTCAGCCACCTGTAAGTACTTGTGAAGTTGATAATTTCACACCTTTTTCTCGAAACGTATGAATATTGAATCAACGTTGTTAAAGATGTTTTAGTGATGCACCGAAACATTGGCAAATCAGAGAAAAAATCTAAAGAAACAAACCAAACTCCTTGCCATTTTGATTCACACCACGAACAGTGGGCAGCTGGGGACCACTGCGTGGGGACGGTGCCATGCTCAGTGCTCCACTGGTAACCTGGCAGCTGGTGATATCAATCCATAGGGAGCATCCTTTGGGAAATTTTGCATCGGCATTTAACCCATCACTGTAGTGAGCAGGGGGCTGCTGGCTGAGGACAGCAGTGTGGGGGGACCATGCTCAGGGCACAACAGCGGTAACTTGGCGGTAGGGGGATTCGAACCGGGGGCCATGCGAAACCCAAGTCTGCTTCTTTAACCATTAGGCCACCAACCGCCCCAATGATGGCAGCGTTGAGAACATCACAACATCACAAGTGAGTGTTTCCCCAACATAGCCTCTATTACAGCATTGGCTAAATGTCCTCCAGATGGACAAATGTGTGTGTTTGCCTTTGTGTCAAAGTGAGAGTGTTTATCTCATAAGGCAGTGAATGTTCTTTGCCTGGATGTGTGTTTCAAATCCACACCTCTTTCTGTTTTTCATTGTTGCTTCCACACACCCAAGAGTTGAATTCAGGTCATATGACGTGACTAAATATATACATAGAGAGATGGAGAGAGAGAGGCTGAGAAAAAACAGATCTACTCCAGTCTTAATGCTTCAAGAAAAGGATGGAAAGTGCACAGAGGACAGTTTTTAGCACCCAGGGAGCATTGTGTGGGGACAGTGCCAATGCTCATTGCTACTCAGTGGTAACCTGGCAGTTGGTGGATTTGAGCCACTGCCCCAAAGTCTCTGTCAATTAGATACAGCCACCACAAAGACAGTCGTTCCGTCCAGGTGTCCAGCTGCTGCGCAGATAGATGGACAAAATGCGTAGAAATAGAGGCTGAGCTGGAGCAGCTGAGTTGTGCTGACGGAGAGGACGGCGGCAGTGCATGCAAAACAGATGTCAGAGGAACAGCCTAATGTGTGAAAAGGAGCAGCTATAAAAAAAAAAAGAAAAAGAAACAAAGCTCCAGAGCTGCAGCTGGTGTGTGGCCATGCGTGTTAGACGGGTTGTTGGCTACCTGAGGCCTCCTTCCTTGGGCTCTCTGTGAAGCCGTACATCCATACTGTAGAAGAAGAGAAGGAAGGGGAGAGGCGGGGAGACGTTATTGGAGACAAAAGCGAGTAGAACCACCCAGTGGTACAGAACTCCTACACAACTGGGTCTAACAGTGTAATTATATGTTAACAAACAATAGACACTTCATTCTGGGCCTCGTGTCACACTACGTGAAAGCACAAGGATCGAAAGAATAAAAGTAGTAGAAACAATAACACAGGCTTAACCTGCTTTTACGAGTCAAAATATTTCAGTACAAAATCAACCTCGTTCCAAATCTGCATGTTTTGAACCTTGGGAGGACGTTGAGGAACCTGGAGAAAAACCCACAGAACAGGAGAACTCCCTGGATCGTATTGACCTTCATGCTGTGACACATATATATTTAGAACACGGGAACCAATTCATTGGCAACACTAGTCTGGATTGAAAGGCCTGACCCTGTCCTCCTCCCAAGCCTCCTGCCACCGAGAGGAAGAACTGCTCTTATCCCTGCTGCGCTCATCATCTTGAGGCAGCAAAGTTCTGTGATTGTTGGCATGAAAAGTGGAAAAATCTCTGAAATGAAAGTAGTCAAGATTTGTAAAGTGCAAAAAAAAAAACCAGAAAATGAACCGTCTTCTATTGTCAACGGGGTTCCTTCATCTCTACATCCCTGCTTTTTTTTAATTTTTTTTTTTACTACGAATAAGACTGATGATGACCGTAAACCACTTCTTAAGAAATTCCTTCCAGCCCAGCCCTTTTGCTAGGGAAAATAATATCACCGAGTAGGAAATTTAACCCCCACCCTGACACAGAGGTGGTGGTGGAGACCCAGATTTTAAGATCTTTAAGCTGAGAGGCTGACTCAGAGGGAGTGTCACTGAAGTTTGGTTTAACGCTTTGCAGAGGGTCTGCAACGGTTCTGTAGTTGAGGAGAACCTCAAGTGGGTCCTGAAAAAAATGATTGGGGACAAGATGGAAAGGAGTCAAGGATACAAGCACTGTGTCTTCGTGAAGAATCAGAGGAATCTTCAAAACCTCAAGATATGAACATCTTATTTATTTGGTTTGTCCAAAGTAGGGTTCGAAGCCCATTGATATGTAACACAAACACAAACATGTGGCCCGGAAGGTTTTAAACGCTTCAGCTGTCACTGAATTACTTTCTATGAAATTCCAAAAAACATAATGGATAGATAAAATATTTTTCCTTAAAAAAATAACTTCCATCATCTGCTTCCTCCTTCTCAGTTAGTCCTGGTCATAACGGTTCCTCGCCGTTGACTCACGTCAGATAATAAAAGCAGTGATCTGTGCTCGCCATCGACCACAGCTTCTGGAGATTAAATGGACTGATGTTGCCCCCAGAGGAAAAGCTGTGGGGCTGGTCCCAGGTCAGCTTGGGTCAAAGCTTGCTGTGATTACTACCCAGAAGCCCTCCCACTTTGAGAGTACAGCTGAAACATCTGAATGATATTACCTCTGCTCTGACTTCTCCCTACAAACTCCCCACGGACCCGACACGCAACACACTTGGTTCCCCCATCGCCACAAACACAGTGACTTAGAGACTTCATTCTCTTCAGGTTTTGGTGACTACAATTTAAGGCAGCAGACAGGGTGGTGTTTTCTCTGTTCCTTCCTGGAATTCTGCCTCTAAATGTCAATATTGAAAAACAGCATCGGTAACGTCCTGCTTTTTTTGGTCACACTGAGGAGCCTATCAGCTGGCAAAGTTGTTTTTTTTGTCCACACGTGCATTTTCAGAGGAAAGTTCACCTTTCTGGCAGTGACAACTCTGCTCCCTCAACCCTTAAAACAACAAGCCGAGCTGCGGGGTTAAGGGAGGTGTCAGAGATTCAAGGCTTACAATACAATTTACCATAAAAACAAGAGTTTTCTGTGCTGATGTTGAGGGAGTGGTTGGAAGTTCTGACATCAGTTCTTCTAAAACAAAGACTGGGGCTCTGCTGAACCGAAAACAAAATAGTATTGGAAAAACAAACCCTTTAAGGTCAATGTATAAAATTGTTCTCTGCTGAATCACAGTTGAATGCACCCTACTGAATAATATTCATTTATTCTCCTTTAGCCACGGACTGTGGCAGCAGTCTCCACAAGCGTAACCCAAATCTCACTGCACCACACTGGTAGCCCCGTTAGGGTGGCTAGCTGCACTTGAACTAATGTGGGTCCTAGAACCTGAAGACTTATGGACACGTGGGCCTCCTTAAACACTTCACTTGAGGATGTCTCCTCCTCTGAAAGTGCTCCATCCGATAGATGTAGAATCGTGTGCAATAAAAGCAATAAATAATACCAATTTCTGTCTTATTTATTTTGGAAATCTTTTACCTGGGAATGCGTCCATGACCCTTTATGCCCCATAAAAGGTTAGCTTTAATGCATGTAGGAAATATAGTAACAGTTGCATCTCGCCCTTTGCAGGAAACCCCTTACCTAGGGGTTGAGGACCTAGGTCCACAAGGCTTCAGGTCCGAATCCACCATCAAAGTTGCTACTGAGATGCTCTGAGCGTAGCGTCTCCTACAAATAACTTATTGCCACCCAACGGACAAACAGATGAAGATGAATAAATGGATGAATGAATCCCAGCGACGGAAACAAGACAGCCCGTCTTTCATATTCTGCACAGTGGTGGCGCTGCTGAGTCTTGGGGCAAAGCTTAAATATACAAGAGTTTGTGAATCAGAAGAAGAAGAAGACACTGTCCTAGTGTGTGTCCATAGACTGGAGACGACTGTCTGCCACCGAAACTAACACTAATTAGCGCTGATAGCTCAACAAAGCCGAGTACAAACCCCAGATCCTGCCCCCTTGCCTCTGCAAACACACACACCCCCCTTCCGTGAGTAAACACGGCCGATTAGCCCGTCGTCAGTCTGCAGTCTTATCTCCTGTGCCACATAAACAAACTTCTGTGGTCCCTGCAGAGGTGAAACGCCTTCAAGAAACTGAGACGCTCCAGTTGGGCTTATGAGAACTGAGAAAGACATGTCTCCTGCTCTGTCTTTCCTCTACCTCAGCTCTCTTTCTCTCACAGGGCAGTACCAGCTTCTTCTACCATGTGTATGTATCACTGGATACAAGGGTTGTTGGTCCACAGCTGGGGCCACAAATCCTTTTGTTGTTATTACCCCTTGCTCATATTTCTTTTTTGTCAAAATCAAGCAAACAAAGAAACACTTTTACTTATAATAATTTATTTACTATAATAATAATTTCAGGAGTTGCCACACATCTCACTCTGTCCTCTGTATCCTCCACTCTAACTCCAACCACCTCCATGTCCTCCCTCACTGCATCCATAAATCTCCTCTCCATCTCCTACCTGGTAGCTCCATCTTTAGGATCAATCTCCTACCAATATAACCACTGTCCCCCCTCTGAACATGTCCACACCATCTTAATCTAGATCCTCTAGCTTTTATTCTAGACCTTCCTGTCTGTGTTGTCCCTCTAATCACCTCATTCCTGATCCTGTCCATCCTAGTCACCCCGAAAGTGAATCCCAGCATCTCTAACTCTTCCACCTCCAGCTCTGTCTCCTGTCTTCTCGGCCTATGCCTAGTATCTTAACCATCCATCAGGGCTGGTCTCACAACTGTCCTGTTAACATGTCCCTTCACCTTATCTGACTCTCTTCTATCACAGATCACTCCTGACTCTTTTCTCCAGTTGTTCCATCCTGACTGTCCTCTATTCTTCTCCTCTCTTCCACAGTCTCCACTGCTCTGAACAGTTGATCCTCAGTATCTAAACTCCTCCACCTTCTCCACCTCTGCTCCTTGTTACCTCAATGCATCCATAAATCTCTTCTTTAGTCCTCCTCTTTGTCTCCTATGATCTCTAGGATCATTCTTCTACCAATATAACCACTGTCCCTTCTGACAATGGTCATTTTTATTCACTTATATTTGGTATGTTGGGTAAGAGTTTCCCAGTTGTTTTTTATGCATATAATGTTGGCCAAGAGAATCCTGTTTGAATTATTTCCAAGTGTAGATGTTGGGCAATTGTCCAGAGGTTTTAAATAGAAGTTCAGACAGCCTCATGCCATGCCGACTGGCTTTGAGTTACTGGATGCCGCAGCCGAGTTACTGGGTCAGTGAGGTGGTACAGTATTTGACTTGGCCGTAGCCCAGAGGCTCAGGATGTCTGACACAAATGCAAGTAAAGCCACCTGTTCCTGGTTTAATAACAAGCTCCACCACGGTTCACGTGGAGCAGAGAAAACAAGAGTGGTCTTATCAGAAGAAATAATCAGCTTCCAAGAAATGAAATCACTCTGAGGAATGTGAATGTAATGGAAGAGGTTTTCTCTGGGGCTGCAGTCAAACAATTCATTGTTAGAGCTTCAGCTGGTTCTGTGCACGTGGTCCAAAACCTCTGATCACTGCCAATTACATTGTTATCAATTAACCCAGTGGCAGGCCACCTTCTGGAAGCATCCTGCTACTACAGAACTTGCAAAGGGTTAAAAAGAAATTATATTTTTGCATTATATGTTTATCATTCAATTGAAAGTTAGCGCTTACCTGCTAATCCAGTTCAAATTAGAATATAAATTAATATTTTCATTATCTTTCCACTAGTGATGGGTCGATGAGGCTTCGTGAAGCGCTTCGACACATTGCAAAACTGTATCGATACTGTGTCGAAACTGTGTCACTGAATACTGACACCAGCTGGACCTTATAAATCCCTACAGGCAACCTTGTTGACAGACCCAACTGACACTCTCATGACGTCCTAGTATATACAATAATATATTTTGTCATTTTTTGACATTTACATTTAGAATACTTATATATTTAATACTATTTTCAGATACAATCTATGAATAATGTGAACATATATCGTAACGTGAAAATGAAAGTCAACGTGTTGACTTTCAATAAGGATGAATAAGGATGCTTGTGGACTGTTTTCGTATTATTCCAAAAAAGAAGTTTCCCCTACGTCTTGAAGTTTCTGTATCGGTCACATGACTTTCTAAAGCGGCATGCCTGACGCATGTGTCGACGCGTCAGTGTTGCCCGACCCGTCACTTATCGGTCACGTAACTTTCTAAAAGCGATACTCGCACCGACACAGCGTTTCGTTGCATGAGCTCGACACATGTGCCGACGCGTCAGTGCTGCCGGTACTGCCCCATCACTACTTTCTGCTTTCCCCTGCCACGCCACCATTTCCCAAATAGTAAGAGTAGAAATGGCTAGAATGATTTACAGCACCTTCCCCTTTATTCGTGATTTTTACGCGTCATTTATCTTAGTTAACACAAAATGCTCTAATTATCTAATCAACAAAAGGGGGCGCTGTGTAAAAATGGTTTCGCCTTTGTAAGTGGGTGAAAATACGACTGACTCGCATGTGCCACTGCGTTTTTTTTTTTTGTTTTTTTTTTGAGCTGTTCTACTGCAGCTAAAACCCTCTGAGAGACATACATTAGCGTTGCCTGCTAATGAGGCTGAAAATCTGCCACACTGAGGACTGGATGAATGGTTTTAGTAGTTGACCAGGCAGATTGTTTGTCTTTGTGTTTGTGAGCCTGTGCATCTGCATGCACTGAAAACTGAGACTCTCTCTTACTGAAGACCTAACAAATGGTCCAAGACATGTCCACCGTGTTAACATGGTCTCAGCCAGTCAACCCTACAACAGAAGATGGAAACACAGATTTCTTTCTACCCATCAGTTACCCTCTACTGATACTTCTCCAGCTAAGGTATTTATGGCAACTGCAGGCCAGACTGTGGAGTAGTGGAAATCTTTTGAATCTTTCTGGTTCTCACCACGGGCGTCTAGGGTTTTTTTTTCTCCAGGTTCTTCTCAAAGACATGCTCATTATACTGACCTTCAGTGTGAATTTGAGTGTCTACATGTGACATGGGGAACTGACCAGTGTGTAATGTCCCTACGATCATGTAATGGGATTAAACGGAAGAGAATGAATAAAAATTCCAATCACGTTCCATAGCCTTTGCTGACGTTAGTGTTCAAAACATAAATGATGAGAAAAAAAAATACAATTTATACAGTTTTGTAAAATGTCAGTGTCAATTTAGTTTGCCAAAACCTACTGGTTAATCAATCTATAAACAATAAGTCAACAGTTTGCTGGTTCATGTAAAAAAAAAACAGATTTTAGTTTATAATGTGTCAAAATATGGCTCCTTTAATTAAGACATGCTGGTAATCAATACCAAAATGGTTCTTAGCGAAAAAACGAATATTAGTCCCAAACATTGGTAGGCCAATCATTGGTGGTTCTAAATTCACTTTATGCTGCCTTGGCAAACAGCAGAAGTAGATACATTTTTGAATTCCTAAAGATCGGAGTCTAATTACGATACTAGGGAATAAATTATCGCCATATAGAGTGAGAGTTTGTGCTGCTGAATTTTAGAAGGTCATGCTAAAGATGCTGAGAGGGAGTAAGGTGTCAAAAGTACTACGATACATGGCAAAGGAAATACAAATAAATATTAACATAAGAGAATTATTGATCAACAATTCTCTTTGGACTTGGTGAAACATGTCAACGTCTAGTATCCGACTGTAGTTAACATCATTGATAAGACCATGCAACAACATCTGACAACATCAAGTTACAGTGATGGCTCTGGAAGATTGTGAACTCTGTGGTTAGAGGGAGTTTAAAGTTTTGGGGAGAAGAGGGAACAGGTGACTTACCCGACTTGCGCTTGGAGCCATAGTCCCTGAAGGAGAAGCAACAGAAGAAGGACATGGTTAGTGACAGCTGAGGCCACGTCGTCCGCAACAAACCACATGTAAATCCAGACACTCCTCAGAGTCAAGTCCTGCTGGAGTGCTCACGCACGCGAACAGTACTGCGTGTTCTGGGCTGGAGCACCGACACATGCTCGTGTTCAAAGGGCTACAGAGAGACTGAGTGAAGGGCGGATATAGGAGGAGGGAGCGATGACTTTGGCCAGCTGCCCGTGCTCCCCGCACAGTAACAACATGGTCATGTGACTCTCAAGCGGCACCACCATCCTCTTCTTATACTTGTCCTGTTCCTCCCTCCTCCCCTTTATCCCGTCTCAGCAGCAGCCCACCCTCTGACCACACTTAAGGGAGGATCAGTCTAAGTTCCTTTCTTAATGGATCGTAATGGGATTATGCCAAAGGGCAGAGCTATAGAGGAGGGGGGAAGTGTGCCGGACACTGCCCCTGTCAATAGTGGCTTTTGGACTCTGGCAGCCGGGGTAATTGTTTTAAAAAGAGATAATCCGAGGATAGAAGAACAGGATATTTTTAGAAACCCAGATCTGACTGTAGTTAGTTTAGATGTTCACTCAATGACTTCCTATCTTCATTTCGACCACTTTCCTGTGTTTCACAGCTTGACAACCTCTCCAGGATTCTAAAGGACTGATCCGGCTGCAGTGGAAACTCAGATTCAGCCTCGTCATTCTGCAGCAGTGGAGACCGAGTCGGTCCAACTGCAGCATTCTGCTGGAGCCAAATCCCACTAGAACCCTCTCCTCTAACCCAGTGTAACACTGTGCTTTCAGCTCAAAATGTACCTATACGCAAACGATAGTTTTCAAGAGGCGGAGAAATACAGAAAAATATTATATATATATTTGGTGGTATAAATATATTATATAGATTTATACCACCATGGTTTTCTACATTTTCTTGTTCATGTATCACTAAGGGGTATATTATCTAAAGAATACAATGAACACGAAAACATGAATGTGTGTGGGCAGTTGGTGGCCTAGTGGTTAAGGAAGCGGACTTGGGTCCCTGGTTCAAACCCCCCTACCGCCAAGTTACCACTGAGGTGCCCAAAACATGGTATCGGCCCCACACACAGCTCCCCAGGCGCTCAATAGTTGCCCACTGCTCACTTGGTGATGGGTTAAATGCAGAGGCCAAAGTTCGTTGTGCACTGTGATGTGAATCACAACATCACAATGACAAAAAAAAAAGAAATTAATAAGTAAGTAATTAAAATGGCTAAAAGTGTTTTTGGTTTCTATAAAAACAAACATGGTAAATGTCTGGATAAATTCCTGGATATCAACCTTGGAAATGAACCTCTGGTGAGGTATTTTTGTAGTTATCGTTATATTTGACCAAAAAAATTAACAATAAATTGGGTGCCTTTAAGTGTTATCCTTGCAATAAACACCTGAAAATGACCATATGACCATAAAAAGGTATCCTTAAAGTCATTTTCAGTTAAATGTCCAGTTAAAAGTATTAAAAAAAATACTAAGAATGGGGCTGATAGTGAGTGGAAGTACCCAGTGCTCAGTACTGTAGGTAACCACTAAGTGTGTTCACTCAGTGTGTCCAAACCCATACACATACTCTCCCTTTTTGGAAACACAGCAGCCCACAAGAATAAACACAGGTTGGTCATTTGTAACAACTGACTCAGCCCACAAAGTCCAGGCCTCCAGCAGTAGAAATGTCACTGTAAGGAGAATGCTTAACCTCAGTTTTTTTTTAACTTGGAAAGAAGGATTGGTTTATTGAACAGGGATCAGGCAAGGACAGCATCCTGAAGTGTGAGCAAAGGCAGAGATTCCTAAAAAGGAGGAGATGTATTATTATACTAGAATACTTAGTTTGAGATTTTGTAAAAGTTTTTTTTTTTTTAGCAAAGGTGATGATGCAATTTTCCAAAAGGGCTCAGACATGAGTTTTTATTCAGACTTGATAAAAAAAAGGCAGTGGACATAAAATGAAATATAAATCAATTTTTTGTCCAACACAATGACGTCCTGGTGGAGGCAGAACCTCAACTGTCATCTCAAAAAAGTGAAATATTACCAAGAAAAAAACAACATGGTTCTATTAATACATTTCTCTGTATGATTTTAACATTAATATGTCTGGTGTAAAAACTCCCAATGAGGAGACAAGAAGTTATTCTTCATTGTTTTTAGTGAACGCTGACTAACACTGAGAGCATCTGCATATGTCCTTAAATCCATGAATGGGAATCAGCAGGGCTCTTCTGCAGTGTCAGAGTCAGAGTCTGCTGATCAGGCAGAGCACTCAGGAAAATTCATTAAATGAAAGCCATCTCGTCTCGTCGAGTGTAATGTTGGGCAAATAACTCTTGAATATTTCACTGCAGCACTGGGGTGAAAGCATCTCTCTGCAGGAGGCAAATGAAAACCTCCACCTCCCCTCACTGCTGCCACCGTATGACTAATAAAGGGGATGGACGTCAATAGTTATTGGTATCTGATGCGGTTGAAGCTGAACTTCCACAGTCAACTTCCCAATGCCAATTAAACTGTCAAAAATATCTGCCGGTAATTGACATTCTGTTGAGTCAAGCTGACTTGAACTGGACTAACTTTAAGAATATTTGTTTTTTCACAGATCACTTGTAGCAGTGGTGTGTATTAAACCCTGTTGAAGCTCATCCTTAAGACTTTACATTGGTATAAATATTTTCCAACTGCACCAAAGTTAAATAAAGTTATTAAATACAAATATCTGTCCTATAAGAGTTATAATCCGGTGCACATTATGTACGACTTAGACTTAAACTTAGACTACCTTTATTGACATTGCACAGAAAACACGACAGTGCAACGAAATGCCGTTGCTTGGCAACCCGAGTACACAGCATACTCTACAAAAGCTTATAAACCATGAGGTACAATTACTTGAGATGTTATTACAAATGACATGCGGATCAGTCTAAAGTGCAGCAGTGTATAAAAAAAATTTACAGATGTACATAGTAAACAGCGTAATAAGAAATAAAAACAGTGCTGTACAAGTGCGGTACGACTGTTAAGTATTGTACAGGAAATCAAAGCATAAATGAGTATATATTGCACATATAAAGATGTTATTGCACAGGACTTTATAGATTCAGAATGAGTTTTGGTTGTTTTTGTGATTAAAAGTCTGATGGCCAAGGGAAAGAAAATGTTCTTGAATCTAGTTGTTTTACAGCAGTATCTAGCAGTGTGTCTTTAGGTAAAAAAAGTTATTGTCTAGTCATTATACTTCTATACTTCTAGAATTCTAGCCTCTTCATGTCTGTACATGTCATTTGCTTTAGTTCATACAAAAAAATCTATTTTTACTTTTGACCTTTTTTTTTACCTTTGCCATCTCTCCCTGTCCTCTGTATCTTCAACTCTAACCCTAACTACCTCCATGTCCTCCCTCACTGCATCCATCAATCTCTCCTTTGTCTCCTACCTGGTAGCTCCATCTCTAGGATCATTCTTCTACCAATGTATCCACTGTCCCTCTTCTGAACATGTCCAAACCATCTAATGACCACCTTCCTGATCCTGTCCATTCCTGTCACACCTAAAGAGTTAAAAAAAACTTGAGAACATCTTGTATAATAAGTAACTGGGCCTAACTGTCGGATGTACAGATCATCATAAACAAACCCCTACAGGACGGACCCTGCAATAGCACACTGACAGTGAATGCAACGCACCATCTTAGATTGGTTTGTGCAGCATCTCCATGTCCCCTCACTCTTTTTTTTTTTTATCCCTCCATCCATTCTCCTGATCTAATGTATCTGTCTCTTTGTGGTTGGTCACAGCCGATGAATAAACCCTTTATACCGACCTCAGCACCAAGGTCGCTGCGCGCTCACAGCCAGAACAGACCTCTTTGTGACTAAAGTGGGCCACAGAACTCAGGACTTGACCCTCAGCTTTTATTTCATCCATCTTCAGTGGTTTGGGACACACAAAACGTCTAATAAATTAGGAATGGATGATATTCCAGCCAGTGGCCAGAGGCACACGGCGAGCTATGTTTGGATGTGTCTTAGTGGAAACTATGCTGTGGACAGACCGAGGTTACTGTGGTGCTTTCAAAGTCGTGAACTTTTCAGTACAGTTTTGCAGGAAAACAAGGCTTTTCTATGAACAAATATCAGATTTTTTTTTTTTTTTTTTTTTTGGTGCTGGCATTGTGTTTGTGTCATCCACTACCAGTGAAATGAAAGCCTGGAAAGAAGTGACACATGAGAACATAACTTCAAGCCAAGTGCTGCAAAAGGATTATCATTCCTTCAACTAGAAATGGAAAAAATGTAGATTTTCAATGCATTCTGGGTGTTAAGTGGGACAGTAGAACAAAGTGATGAAGGAAAACCGTAGTGTAGGACCTAGTTCTCGTGAGACTACAGGGACGCAAACTATTTGTGCTCTCAGGGAGAGGCGTCAGGGAGAGACTGACAAGTTGCTTCTGTCGCGCATAGTTTAAAAGAAAAATCACAACTTCAGAGTTCTATAAAAAAAAAAAAAAGTCCTTTTTGGAGACGCCAACATGTTGCTCATTAATGTCTTATATCTTTACAAATTTATCAGATTTCACCAAAATATTTCAATAATTTTTTCATCATAATAACTCTGTTGTCTGTATCAGGAACTGCTGTAACTAATGGTAACTCTGGGTCTGGGTGAGAACTCATTTATTCATCTTCATCCTCATATTGTTATCATGTCTCAGCGGGCAGCAGTCTCCACCACTGCCACCCAAATCACGCTGCTCCATACTTTGAGCCTTCCTGTGGGTGGTGAGCCCACTGGAAGTTATATGGGTCTGAACCTGGAGCCTTGAGGACCCAAGTCTGCTACGTTAACTCCTATCAGGAATTTCATAAAGGAATTTCAAAACTTTGCTGCGCATCATTGCCACCTACAGGCGGGGGTTTGCAGCAATGTACAATTGTTGCAGGAATCACAGAACTAGGACAGACGTCTGTAGACGATTATGATAACACAGCATGATAAGACATTCTAATTTTTGAAGAATGTCTTGTCCTGGGTTTTGGACATTTTGACTGAACAATAGTTACAGAATCAGCAACAGAATCCACTTTGGCCCAGAGCAAAATAGTCAAAAATAGGTAACAACAAAAAACAGTTGTTTGTGATTGTACTGTACAGGCTGACCTGATAGTGTGGGGGCGGAGCAAGTTATTTTTAGCTTGGTCTTTAGAGGTTCCCTTTAGAAGCATCTGCAAAGCATTAGCGCAAAATACAGTGAAAATAGAGGAAGAAGGAAAGAAACACGGAGTCCAGACTCCATCCAGTGACCCGAGTCATAGGGCTCAAATCATACTCTTCCCCCGGGGCCTGAGCAGCCAACTTCAGCTGCCAACTCTGTATCTATCTAACATTTTAAGGTCAGAAGAGGTAGAGTCAGAGGTAGAGTCAGGAGATGTGCTGTAGTTGTGCTGTAGGTTAAGAAGTTCTCTTCACATTCACACATTTTAATAAGTGGTGCATCTCATAGCAGGGACACTTCAGCTTCTAAAAAAAAAGTTAAATACAATCCTGAATCCCATTCTATAATGTTCTTTTCAACAGGTACAAGAGGTTCTATAGCGACTCGACCACAGCTCTGTGCAGCAGCAGTTCTCGTCATCTGCACAGCTGCAAATTGTCACCACCAATGTTCCAAACATCTGAAGGCAGACCACGTGATCCAGGAGTCGGGAAGTTTTGACTGAAGTACCATAAAGCTGTCAGCACTTTCACCCCTGCACCGCTTTCATTGAGGCTCTTTAATCAAGTTCCTCAGGGAACTGTGCTGAGTCCCCTTTTATTCGTCATTTACAAAGACTAGTTCAGGCTTGATGCAACATTTGATTTTTAAAGATTAAACAAAATAAATGTTATTAATTTTACTTGATTTATGGCAAAATATCCCTGAAATATTTAATAAAATTTTTCAATTGTCATGATGATAGATCTGCTTGTCAATGGTAAAAAAAAAAAAAATCTTAAAGAAAAAGTACCTAACTCTTTCATCCAAGTTTAGTTTGACAGTTTAATACTGTGATCCATCAAAAAAGGCAAAATATATGCGAGACAGTTGCTATATTAGTTATATTTACCCTTACTAAACGTCCATCAGGTTGTTATGAACTCCATAGACTGTATTAGCACACACAGAAGATGTATCCATGGATATCTACGTATCTATCTATCTATCCGTCTATGTATCTACGTATCTATGTATCTATATATCCATCTATCTATCCATCCATCCATCCATCCATTCATTCATTCATCCATGCATCCATCCACCTATCTATCTACCTACCTATCCATCTATCAACTCTTTTGTAATCGTAACAAGAATTTTACATAATTTTTACAAAAACACAATGTACTTAAGAACTAAATAGAGAGCCCCAATGTAGTAGAGAAAGATCCTAGCTCTTTTACTGTCTCCTGGTTCATACCTTCCCTGGTCCTCTCTCCACACTTGTTTTTTTTTTTTTTTTTCATTTTTATCTATGTCTCCCTTCGTCACCCCAGCTTTGCAGCCCATTACAATCCTTCAACAACACCAGACCCAGAGCTGAACCTTAACCCTGCCATCCTTCAGTCAAATCTGCTCTAAGCCTCGAGGGCCGGCCCTAAATTACCCTCTGTCTCTTTTCCGTCTTTTAGCTATGTTGACCAGGAGAGGGCTAAGGACCAGGGACAACATTAACCTCCAGGACTGGTCGACAGAATTCAATTAACTTCCAGTAATTTTCTGCACATGCATGAATAAAAACATGAGTTCATATTTTATTAAAAAAAAAAACTTTCTACCCTTCACTAAGGACAGACATGGACGTACAAAATTCTATTTTATTGTTAACAATAAAGAGAAGAAACAAATGTTGATAAATGAGTGGAAAGTTTAAAAGTTATCCCTTTCCCCTTTTCACTGTTAATAATAAAATAAAAGGGATGCATCACCATTAACGATTCCTGGACTTTAACTGGACTTTAAAAATGCAAATATGCAATAAAGGATAATCTCCAAAAAGTTTAGTTAAGGACAAAACCCCAAAGAAATTCGTAACCACGTGGCCTATGCAGTTCAGTGCAGTGAAGAAGTGTTCAGATCTGTATATTGGGGAGACAAAACAACTACTCTGCAATTGCATGGCCCAGCACAGGAGGGCGACCACATCGGGACAGGACTCAGCAGTTTATCTATATCTAAAAGAAAAGGGACACTCTTTCAAGGTGGTTTGGATCAACCAATGCAGGGGGATGGGGGGAGAGGAGGGGTCATCAATTATCTGCTGGAGACCATTCTACCTGAAGATTCCATCCGAGGAAGTTTAACACAGTGCACAGCACTACGCCTTTGTCCAATGGTTTTTGAAAACTGGCAAATGAGTTAGTTTCCTGCTTTTATTAAAGACAGACCTGGACACATTTAAAGCCTCATTAGTCCTCATTCACTGAGTAGTGCAAACACATTACAACCCACTTAACTGTAATTATCCCCAAACACTAAATCTGTCTTCATGAGGACGAACCTCTGCTCCTGGTTGGACAGAGCCGCCCCCTCTCCAACCTGCCAAATCCCACCAGCTAACAACTTATCCCAGTAATAATCTGATAATCTTGCAGCATCTGCCGCCTCCAGGCACGAGCCAAGGTCGATGCCTATTGTTATTCATGGGGAGGGTTGAGAGGGGGCACAGTGAATGATGACAACACCACCGGTGTGTAACACCACGGCAGGCCGGGGAGGCAGCGGGGGTGGCACGAACATATTAATGGTGAAATTTGTCAAACCTACGGTCCGTGCAGGACAGATGATGCCGTTTACACTGATAGTTATGTGATTGTTCGCCGCTGACTCTGACACATAAAACAAACCATCGCACACAGACCGTGACAAGTGGATCTATGAAAATGCAGGAAGCAGGAGAAAATGCTAAATCTGTACCACAAGGAGGAGGAGGATGGCGCTAGGTACATAACTATTTTTATTTGTTAAGCCAGGAAACTGGATGCATAGAATATTAGAAGATGCAATGATGCAATCTTCACTATTATTGTTGTCACATTTCATTAAGTTTCAAATTCAAGTTTGTATTATATTATATATATATATATATATATAATACAAACTTGAACTTGAAACCTACAGTATATATACTGTATATATATATATGCAATATATATACACCCACACATATATGTATATATATATATATATACAATATAATACAAACTTAAACTTGAAATTTACAGTATATATACTGTATATATAGACTATATATACACCCACACATATATAAATACAAATACATCAAGATATCATGTATATCTTGATATCGTCAAGATAGGCACATGCATCATGTTCATGAATCCATGTACATATGCACGATAATACACACACACCCAAGCCCACATATTGTCCATCACATATGCGAATATACATATACTGTATATATACACATTCATGCATTACCATATGTATACATATATACTGTATATACATAGAAATATATCAGCACAATATGAAATATTGTATATGATTTAAAGTGTATATATAGATATACACACTATGTTATGAGTATGAGTATGTTAGGGTATATATATATATATATATATATATATATATATATAATAAATTAGTATAATGAAATATATCAATAATGCTTATCAAGATCTTTTCAGAGAAGAGTGGAACAGTTTAATTTCCCAGTGGACAGAGGAGTTCTTCTTGAGTCTGTTCTGTTCTTGAGTTGCTCGTATACACCTATACATATATAATATATATACATGCATGTATGTATATATATTATATATGGCATATATATATGAATAGATAGATAAATTGATATGCATTTATGCATATAACTACTATAAACAATGTACTATTTGATTCTCAGCTGTGCCTGAACAGTAAAAGGAAATATCTACTTTACACTCTTTTACCTTGCACTGAAAGCTGAAAAGTAAAAAGTACTATTCAATATTCAATTTGCATTTACAAGTAAATATTTAAAGATTCAACCATTAATGTTTAACTCAATTTACCATTTAATTGGAAACTTTGGAACTTATTATGAAATATCTACTCCACAGAAAAATATTGTCGTATCTCTTTAGCCTGATTATTATTTTCAGAATTTCATTTGCAAATGAGAAATTAAAAAAAAAAAAAAAAGTGTGACATAAGGTGGCTTCTCATCCACGAGGGAACCAAACAGAAGAATAATAAAGAGCAGCGGAGCAGCTGACCATGATGCTCTAACATCAAAGATCCTCAGCTTGTAAAAGCAGCAGCAGATTGCAGCAGAGTGACATCAGTTTGGCTGAGGTGCAGTTCTCTGGTTTGGCAGACAGAGGTCAACATCAGTCAGAGTGGAGGCGAGAACAGGAGGAAACTGTAGCCAGGACAGAGATCTGCTCCGTCTCTCTCAGAGCTTTTTCTGGCCCCTGATTGATGGCATTGATTCCCGCGTTGCACTCTGAGGGGCACATGGCTCCTTTTCCTAATCAGATCATCGTCCTGAAAATTCAATCTCATACGGAGGAGCAGGAGCACGTGGGCTGTTGTCAAGGCAGGAGTCGCGTGGTGAGACTTTATAGAAGGAGCATAAAGACATCGCATTACAGCAGGACCGTAAACATGATGCTGGAGTTGAAGGGGTGGTGGGGGGGGACATCTTTAACCCAAATGCCAATACACCTGCACCTGCTGCACCACGTATTGATCATTTTAATGTGGTTCTGCAGACTGTCAGTGATGGTGAGGATTAGTCACTGCACTGTGGCCTTTCTCCGCCCTCCTTTTCACCTCCTCTCTTACCTTGCCTGCGTTTAGCTTTTCCCTGCTTTACTCCTTCCCTGGAAAATGATTTAATGGAAACGATTTATCACAAAGGTTGTCATCGGCCCAGGATATACATCACACTCAGGAACATACAATGTGGTCCTCACTGGATCTGATAACTGCAGCGAGACGGAGCTGAGACTCTGACTTAGCAACGCTCCTGCTTGAGGGGGAGACCAAAGTGAGTCATCCACTGCGGGGTGAGCGAGTGCATCCATGTGAGAGTGATACAGAAAAAAAAAAAAAAAAAAAAGAAGAATAGATGGTGGAGGAGACAGGGCTGTCCATAGAGTATCTGGCTCCACATTATGTTGCCATGCACAGATCATTTAGAATTATCTGCAGGTGGCGCTATAAGTGTAGCAATGAAGTGCTGGACAGTATTTTATACTAAATCTAAATCAACATTTTCTTAAGCTCTTTAATGTCCACTTAGACCACAACTGTCTTTACCAATGTCTCTAATGTCCAGTCCAACCACCACTGTCTCCTCCCCATCTCGAACGTCCACTCAGACCACCACTGCCTCCTGCTCTGTCTCTAATGTCCATATATACCACCTCTGTCTGTAGCTCTGTCTTTAATGTCTCGTCCAACCACCATTGTCTCCTCCCCTGTTTCGAATGTCCACTTAAACCACCACAACTTCTGTCGTTCTGTCTTCATTCTGTAATGTCCTTTCAGACTGTCACTGTCTATGTGCTCTTTAATGTCCACTCAGACCACCAGTGTCTCCTGCTCTGTCACTAAGGTCCACACAGACCACCATTGTCTTCTGTCTTGTCTCTGATGTCCACTAAAACTATCAGTGTCTCCACCTCTTCTATGTCCACTCAGACCACCACTGTCTACTCCCCTGTTCCTAATGTCCACTGAGACCACCACAGTTTTGCGCATCACTAATGTCCGCTCAGACCCCAACTGTCTTTACCACTGTCTCTAATGTCTAGTCCAATCACCACTGTCTCCTCCATGTCTCTAACGTCCACTCAAACCACAACTGCCTCAAGCTCTGTCTCCAATGTCCATTTAGACCACCTCTGTCTGCAGCTTTGTCTATAATGTCTCGTCCAACCACCATTGTCTCCTCCCCTGTCTTTAATGTCCACTCTGACCACAACTGTCTATGCCGCTGTCTCTAATGTCCACTCAGACCACCACTGTCTCCTGCTCTGTCTCTAATGTTTAATCAGACCACAACCGTCTTTACCGCTGTTTCTAATGTCCACTTAAACCACCAGTTTCTGTCGTTCCGTCTCTATTCTCTAATGTCCATTCAGACTGTCACTGTCTTTGTGCTCTTTAATGTCCACTCAGACCAGCAGTGTCTCCTGCCTTTTCTCTGATGTCCACTAAGATGATTAGTTGCGCCACCTCTCCTATGTCCACTTAGACCACCACAGTTTTGCGCGTCTCTAATGTCCACTCAGACCACAACTGTCGCCTTCTCTGCCTCCAATGTCCACTCAGACCACCACCTCCTTGTTTGTCTGACATTAGGCTAGAAATGAATCCAGAGCTGAAGACTGCCCCCTGGTGGATGTACTCCATATCAGTGAGGCCGTATAGAAGGCAGGTGTGGGCAATGACGTTTATTTACTGGTCATGTCTAAAGACTGAGGTGAGGAGAACATGTTCATCAGATGACTGGGGCCACAACTCCTCCACAACTGCTCATTCTCAGACTTCCACGTGAGAAAGCTGAGATTCCTCACCAACTCCAAGGAAGAAAACCCTGAAGACCTAAACGGTGTGAACCTAAATATTGTCATACATGTAATTGCATGAAAAATGACACCGCTCCACTCCAAGTCACTCAATAAATGTTCACACTTGAAGGAACGTACACCTTCCCGTGGGGCCAGATGTTCGTCTGATGACTCGTCTCAGCTCTGACACGCTCGAAAAGCTTAACCTCATCCACACCAGTGCTCTAGGATGCTCCTGTTGTGCTGTTCACTCTCCAGTGAGTACTATTGATCCTAATTGTGGGATGGGGGGAAGGCAGTGTCTTATCCATTAGAGCTGAGTGAGTCTGTCGCCTGTCTCCTGCTCGGAGCAGACGGAGTGGGGTAGACGGATGAGAGTGTGGAGAAAGACGTAGGGGAGGAATAGGAGACTGGGGAAGTTATTGTCTTCTGCTGAAAACTGTTCAATGTGCTGATCTTACTATTTATCTCGTCCAATCACCGGAGCCAATCTTAGCCAAACAAACTCGCTCAATTCACACATTCACACCGGCCCATTTGAAGCAGGGCTTTGAACCAGTTATAGTAATGAAAAGGAAAGGCAGAAAGAGTAAAGATGTTTTTGTTCCAGAACACAAATACTTATTTAAAAATAATGCTTGTTCTTTAAAAATCCTGTGTAGCCTTCCATCAAAGTCATTGGTCTCCTAGTATAGTCTATAGTAGTCTACAATGACCTGATGAGGTTGACTTCCTGTGACTGACTGAATGGAGAGAGTGGGTGGACCATCAGACTATTACCGTTTTCTCATTCAATTCGGAATTGAGTACCAAAGTAGTTAATTCGGGATTCGATCTCGAATTAACTAACCCGCATTCAATTCACTTTGCATTCACATTCAGTTTAATTTGGTATTTGCTGCGCATTCGATACTCGCTTTGCATTCACATACAATAAGGGAGCGAACGCGCATTAGTCCAACCATGGTCCAGTTTCAATTTGATCACGTAGTTATATAACGAGATTTTGTTAATATGTGGTTTCATTCAACATGGATTCTGTCAACAAACGTACGTGCAATTTTGAGGAATAAATGGAGCAGGTTAAAGAAAGATCAAGGCGACTTATGAAAGTGAAGAGAAGGAGACACAAAGAACGAATGAAGAAGATAAGGAGAGAAAATATGAGGAAGTGTTTTGTAATCCTGTTCCTAATAATGCAGCAACATCTAGCGGGTGAGAAGGAGATGAGCTGCTCCCGTAGCATTTTACGAGCTCGTTAAACTAATACGGTTGTTGTTGTGTTCACACACACGCGGGGACCGACAACCGTTATACTTTTATTGATTTACACCCGTATTAGTAAATCCGGTATCGAAACCCCCGACTAGAGGTGGATTAGGTAATGCCCATTAGTTGAGGAGCGAATGCACGTTAGTTTGTAATGTGAATGCAAACGGGGAGTGAAACTGGCTTCGCGTCGCAGCGAATACCGAATTAAGTGCCAGTGTGAAAACGACATATATGGGGAGGACTGGCTACCAACTACTGTCACATCTTTAAGGACACAATAGCGTATAATATGTTAAATGTTAGTTTCAGACATGATATCAATATATTTGTCCATGTTTATGATGGACTGGTCAACGTTAAAATAAAAAAATGGGTCGCAGAGTTCAGTCTAGTTAGACTACAATCTTTTTCTGCTAAAACACAATCAAAGTAATTCCATATATTTGACATTTACTATGTTTAGATGAGAAGACATTCCCAAGAGAATCTCACGCAACAAGATTTTTTGTGTATACCAGCAACTGTTCACTTGGACCCCCACTGTCTCCTCCCGCTGTCTCGGATGTCCTCTTAGACATAAAGTCGAAAAATGCAACGTCAAGGCATATCCAAATAAGGCATCTAGACAAATTCAAAAACTCTTTGTTAAAAAATTAAAAAAAATACATAAATATACATGCCTATTGTTGTTAAACATGTTAAACAGGTGGCTTGAATGTAATTAACCGTTTTAGGAAGGATTTTTTTTTTTGTTCTAACCAGTTCAGGAATGTCACTTTTATGGTGGAACACAAAACCAGCAACATTAAAATACCTTTTCTGTTTGTAACTAATCTTTTGGCAAAAAATAGAAAAAAAAAATCCTCAAAGCCCTGATTTAAAGTCAACCTAATCTGTTTGAAGAGGCTGCCTGAAACTCCAAGGAAAAAATATTTAATCAGCACTGGACAAAAAACACTACAATCTTAGCCAACACTAAAAAAAAATAATTAATGATATCATTATTTAAATCAGATGCTGCTTTTATTTTGCTGCATCTGATCTAATTTTATAAAACGCTATCAAAGAAGTCATAAACCACCTCCTACATCCATCACCTCCTCTCCGTTCTCCTCAGAGTTGGTTTAAAAACCAACATAGAGAGAGAAGAAAACAATTGAAAAATAATAAACAGGAATGACAGAACACGAATAATAGTGTGTTTGTATTTGCGTGCGTTAAAGTCTCCATCCAAACAAAATAATAACATGTTAATGAGTTCTGCAGCACTTTAGGTTTGACTCAATCCACAGTTCAAGGACTCTACGGTGAAAAAAAAGGGTTGTGCAGAAAGAAATGTATTCAAATAAATTCTCGGGTGAAGGCGGGGTGAAAACCTAAGTGGAGGTGGCAGAGGACTGAGGAGTGAATTTAAATGATGCTGCAGGATTTTGGACATGTACTTGTGATTACGTTAAGTCCGTCTTAGCACGAAACAACTCCTTCCTGCTGTTGGAATGGTACTTTGAAACATAACACAGCAGCATCCTGGATCATGAGAGGAAACTAAGATATTATTCAAACATTGCTGATGTCTTTTCATGTTAAGATATGATTTGTTGATTTGGGTGGTCTTATTTTGCCTGGTGTCCGGTTGTTGTCCGGACGATATTGGTATTATTGATATCGGAATCAGAAAATAGGTGTTTGGACAATAATGGCATATCATTCATTCAGGTTTCAGGGGCAGCAGTCAATGACTGACACCCAAATCACACTGCACCATACTGTCAACCTTCTTGTGGGTGGGGAGCCCACTGGACATTATGTGGGTCGGGACGATGCTGTGATCAGAGCAACCTATGTTAGAACCTGCAGCTTTGCGGTCCCAAGTTTGCTTTTTTGCCACTAAAACAGTACCATATCATTAGCCTCATACGATAATTGCCTAAGTCATATTTCAATGTTTTTGGAAAACAAGTAAAAACACAATTTTTCGAAATCACATTGGTATTTCTTTATTTTTATTTTTTAATTTGGCCAAAAAATGACTCAGGCAATTATGCTATGAGGCTAACAATATAAGATATTGCAAACTATTAGACAACGATGGTTGAAATTAAAAAATGCGTTGCATTATCTAAATATCGATGATCATACCCATACCAAGACAATCAAATACAGTAGGTGGCGATATTTACCTACAGGGATCTCAGCAGAATTTAGAAGGTTTTCACAAACGTACATGATGTTTTACAGTGTTTTTGTGAACTGTTATAACTAATTTTTTTTTTTAATTATTTTACTGTTTCATATATTTAGTAAGAAATGTATTAACTACTAAGTAAAGTAATTAAGACCTGACCTGTTTGTTTTATTTGCAGTGTATCTTTATGTTTTTAGGTATTGAGTTATTTAAGATTGCAATCTCAGTTGGTCAGGGTGTTTTGTATAGTTCTTATAAATAAAGGACTATTGTTCTAGATCATATATCTGGAGCTGAAATTGGTTTCAAAAGTCAGTTCTATTCCCTTCACCAAGGGATGGATCTCATTGGATCAGTGCTGTGAGCAGGTGTTTGTGGTTGGTGGGTTCAGCAGTTGATACTCACTCCACTGGAGGGTTGATGTCCTCGGCTTTGGTCTCAAAGAAGCGCAGCACCTCCTCACTCTGAGAAATCTGAGGAGGGAGTCGAACCAGCGCCTGTAGAGAGAGAAAATATCTCGTCATAGAGAACAAACAGGTATTTTTTTCTGACAAACATTTTGCCATGAGCTTTATGAAACTCTTTCATAAACTTAAGATTAAGTTGATTAGCCAATGATAGGGTTTATCCTACAAAAAGAACAAAAACATATTACCAGAAAAACAATGATTCAATGTTCTAAAATATCATCACTTAGCGTATTCCATGGAAATAAATAAGATGTAACCTATATTTCCAGACTTCCTGCCAGCTTTGATCTCAGTGTTGGTCCACTGACCAATTTCAACTAGAGGGAGGATCATATGACTCATTCACCATCAAAATTTAATGACCTGGCCCACTTCCAGCACAGATATATCTCATGTACAGTAATGGGCTGCTAAAGCATGAACATCAGCTACTGGAACCCAGGCTATGAACCTCATGGACTTCACTACAGCTGACCTAACCCAGCATCCCTTAACTTTGTACGTGCAGGTTGCTAGTTATTAACAGGAAGTGGGAAATAATGAAGAGAGAGCTCATGGATGAGCTGCAGACAATGTACCGTAATTTCCGGACTATAAGCCGCAACTTTTGTCACACAATTTCAGCCCTGCGGCTTATGCAGAGATGCGGCTAACATATGCATTTTTTTTCTAACTGCTCGAGCAGAAAAGGTACGAGTGAGACAGGTGGTGTCAAGGAGGACGCAAGTCACAACCGCCAATAAACACCATAGAAGAAGAAGTTTAACGTACGGTAACGCGCTTTGTACATGAATAAGATTAGCATAACCTGACCCCCATCATGGAAAATGCTAAAAGAATGCGGCTTAAAGTCAGGTGCGACTTATGTATGTACAAAATGTTTTTTTTTTCTTTAAAAAATTTATTGGGTGCGGCTTATAGTCCAGAAATTACGGTAGACAACCCAGTGTTTTTGGCCCTTTGGGGCCTGATTAGTATTCACTTTCCATTGGGTTCAGTGGTGGCCAAGTAGCAACCAAATTTGGGTCTGGAGGGTTTCTGGTTTGAATCCACCAGCTGACCAGGTCCAATGAGCATGCAGGGCCCTCTGCCTAAATTGTTGATGGGTTAAATACTGAGGTCACATTTCGTTGTGTGCAGTAGTGTGTATCACAAGTTTCTTCACCAAACTTTGTCCAGTTGTAGCGGGAAGACGGGTCTTAATTGTCAAAGGTGAATTTACTCAACAGTAAGATGATGAGGACAGCAGTATCACCTCCCAGACAATCAGTGTTATCCTGATTCTCCCAACGTGACTAGTCACATGGTAAAAAGCCGCCCAGTAGCTGGAGAGAATCACCAGGGTTTCCCACGGGGATGGTTCTGAATGTAAGCAGTGTTAAAGTCCATGTTTGATTTGACATGCAAAGCTGTCTGAACTCCTGTTTTAATCGTTTCAACATACGCAACACAGGTTTGTTGTTGAATAGATGAATCAATATCTTTAGGGTGAAGGTCCACAAACTTTTCTACTCCAACCAAACAGCTTTCACGTCTGGCCTGGAGGAAAACCCTGTAATATTCAACAAACCATGTAAAGCAACATCAACTTTAAGAATGTATTTTCTTCCTTCTGTTCACAATTAATTAGTATTGCAACTCTGCAGGCTAACACAGATGGCGCTGCCTCCCAGCATGTAGATATGCTTAATGGTTTCCAAAGTGGGGGGTAGGACCCTTTAGGTGTCCTGAGGCCACAGAGAGGTGGTGCATAAAGCAGGGGGTTATTTGGCCGCTTTTTCAACACCAGTGAGAAAAAAGTTCAGTAGCAATGTCTTTAATAAGGATAAGAAATGTGCTGACGCGGGGGCATTCAGCAGTTGGTCCCATCTGCTGAAAAAGTTTGGGAACCACTGAATTAAGAGATGTGAATGCACTGTATAAACAGAGATCTCTGATCTCACAGCCTGGGGGACATTCCCCTGGGTGGGGGGGGAGAAATGTGGAGGTTAACAATAAGTCAGTTTACCCTGCAGTAGTCGTCGATGAAACGCAGCCGCTTCATGGCCACATCCCGCACATGACTCCTCCGGAAAAGGATTTTGCCTGTAGTGGGAAAAAAAAAAAGTTGAAAATGAGAAAACCAAAAGGTGGTTTGTTCTCTAAACCACCAGAGTCAAACTCATTTTTCGCCAAAGGCACACATCAGCAATACAGTTGCCATTGGGGGACAGGTTTGACATTGTACTGTAAAGGCAACGGAAACGTAAAATACTAAAAAAAAACCATTAAACGTTTGATATCAATGCCTGCCAGTAGATGGTGCTAAAGCGCAGTGATGTGTTCCTGCTGTTCTTGTGTGGATTCCATGACCTCTGTTTGTCACATGGTTCTATATTAACAAACAAGAATAACTGTTGCACTTCCATTGCAATACCTCATTCCAGACAGTAGGGACAGCACGAATAACAGATTTCCAACTATGTTAGCCTTAGCAAGATTACCAAGAATGTGTAATATCCAATCTAGGAACATTCATTTATCCTCTCATCCGTTACTGGGTCTGAGGGGCAGCAGTTTCTATGACTTCCACCCAAATCACACTGCTCCACACTGTGGGTGGTGTAGGTTATGTGGTTTGTGATGGTGATGTGCTCAGAGCTCCTCAGTGGCTGGTGGAGTCCAACCTGAAGTCTTGTGAACCACGTCCAACTCCTTAACAACCACTACTGCTGATAAAAACGTACGAGGATTTAAGAAAAGACCGAAACCCTTTGAAAAAGAATGATCATGGACACCAGAGCTTGTAACCGCAGAAATTACCCTGCAGCCACCTCCATAACTCAGGCAGGTCGACTGGGTCTATACCCAACGGTGGATCCTGAAGGTAAGACCATCTGACAAGCCCACCAGGCTTCAATGTGATTAGGAGAAGGTCTGTCAGTGTCAGACCTTCTGCCCCAGACACTGACCCGCCACAACCAGCATCATCCATCAATGACAACACCACTGATATCACTGACACAAACTCCTGTAGGTCAACACGCGGCTGAATGTCAGGCGGCAGACGTGAGAGCATGTGTGGCAGGAGCGGGATCAATACAGTGACACACACAGAAGGAAAATTCAGGTTACAAAAGGAAACATCCAATAAATATAGCATATACTAGCCTTTACTTTAACGCATATGTTCAAAATCCATACTTTAACTCTAACCGCTGCCTGATAATAATCCTTTCTTTTTGAAATATTCATTTCTTAACAATTTGCAAACTCAAAGGAGACTTGTGGAGACTTCCTCCAAAACGCATTTGAAAAAGTGAAACCAGAACTGTAGAAAATCTTAATCTAGTTTGAGGAAACCAACCTGGGAGAAAAGGGATGATCCTTTTTTTGGGGTCTTTCTGCCCTCCCTCAATGGGGAACTTGTCAAGTATCTGCATCTGAAATACACACACACACACACACACATACACAAAATTTATGAAAAAAACATTCCGGGTTCAAGCACTGTAATTTAGGAAAATGTTAATCAGCAATTATCAACAGGAACAATATACAATACATAGTCAATATGTTTCAATGTGTGTCATGATTTTGTAGTTAATAAAATATAAATAATATCAATAACATATATCTAATATACTTGTTTGCAAAAAAACAAAAATAATTGACTTACTGTTATTTAAAGTTAATTAGGTTAAGCTTGAACTGTTGATATCTGATATTTTTTCGTGTTCGGAACCAGATGAGAGAATAAAGTGACTGCTATATTTTAAATATGTATTTAAAGGTGTACAAATATATGTACATGTGTAAATATACAAGGGGAACCTCGAGGTACAATCATAATCCATTCAAAGACTGTGCTTGTATCTCAAAGTGCTTGTATGTTGAAACATCCTGAACAGTCCTCTATAAAACACCCTTATTAGTGCTAATAACAATGGAAAAACATGTTATAGTTGCTATAGAGACATGCAAAATATAAAGTTATATACATAAAATTTTTAGAACGTGTCACTATTATATAGAATAATGCACAAAATTAACATAGATATCATGTAGATAATGCAAACACAATAACGAGTGAACAAGTGAGTTGGCCTGGGCTGCGCCGATTGCTCGGCCTCCTAGTGGTGGCTTCTGTAAGCACACTTTCAATTCAGTTCATTACTCATATCTCAAAGTACAAATTTTGCTCGTCTCTCGTAAAGCACCGAGGCGCTTGTATGTTGAGGTGTGAATTCCTCCCTAGTCAGAACCATCACCAACAACAGTTATTTGGGGCCATTACGAGTGAACAAGCAGCGCATTGGGTGGATGCAGCCCACACTGACACATGAGCAGCGTGTGTCCCATTAAAGGAAATGAAATCATGTCATCACGCCTTTGGTCTCTGAAGCGTCAAGACGACGCGGTGTGAGGACACTGTAGGTTCCACCGGAGTCAAACAACATCCTATTTATTCACAGAGCACGACACAGCAGAGGAAACAAGGTGAAAGAGGAAGTGCTGACACAAGAGGTGGAGGTGCAGGAGGAGGGGCCGGGGGGAGCAGGGAGATGTGGGGAAGGAGGTGGATTGGGAGGAGAGGCCAGGGACAGATAAAGGAGGAAAGTCGGAAAAATGTCAGAGAGGTTGAGACTGAGAATGAGAAAGATGGAGAGAAATTTAAAAGAAGGCATAAGGTGTGTGTGTGTGTGTGTGTGTTTCAATTGTGCACGCTGACTTCCGACCAGGATTAGGTGAGCAGAGCAGAAGCAGAGCAAGGATGCAGACTTGCACTACTGTATTGTGCAGCATTGCAGGAAATTGTTCCCCACAGTAATCTGAGATGGATGGAGGTGGCAGGGGCGTAGGAGTCGAGGCGTGTGAACGTGCATGTATTGGCTGTTGGCACACGGAAGGAGCCAACGGTCTGGGAAGGAATTGAAAAACCAAAATAAGGAGAGAGAACGGAGGAGAAAGAAGGGAAGAGCAGAGGAGTGACAACAACTGTTATCCCTACATTTGGTGCCCAAGGATTGGAGTGGACCCTAGGGAAACACACACACACACCCTCCTGATGCATCTGTTGCCAGATCCAATCCCCTCTGTCCATCTGTCAGTCTGCAGCCACCTTTTCACTGGCCTATATCTTTTTTCCTTGGTTCTGCTTGGCTGGAGATTTGAGATGAGGAAAAATGTGAGTGAGAGAGTAACAAGGGTGGAGAGATGGAGGGAGTGAGGTGACTTTCCAGACAGCAGCAGATCGTCGGAGGATCTCCGACTTGAGGACAAAACAGTTTCGATCTGCCCAGGACCAAGGATGCCAGGACATGTGTTCAGACCTTGTTTTTCTCTACGCCGCCTCTGAATTGTAAAAAAAAAAAAAAATAAGCAGGTAGAATCACTTTGTGCCACGTCATTTTCTCCAAACTTCTGGGCATTGCTGCAGGAGGAACACAACGGAACATGAACCCATCTCTACCTGATGGAAGGTGAATATGAAAGGACTTGGAGAAGTATCCAGCGGATGAAGACAGAGGAGACTCAGGAGAATCTTCTACTTCCTTCAGTTCCAGTTACAACTCTTGATCACATTAACTCTCCTCTTCATCCCTCTTGGTTCTTCGTTCACAGGTCCTACCTTCTTACTTCATACACACCTCTCTTCCTTCCTCTCTCTATACATTCATTTTCACTACCCTTCCCCCCACTCCTTCCATCCTTTCCTTCCTTGACTCCCTATCTCTCTTTTTACTTGATCTCTCCTTACTGCTCCTTCCTCCGTTTTCCTGTTCTCTCTTCCTACTTTACTTACCTTCTACCTTTCTTCTGTCCTCTTTCCATCTTGTTACTTTCTCCATGGCTTCCTTCCTACCACCTTTCTCCTCCCTTTCTTTTATACTACCTTGCCACCCCCCCAGCTCTTCCACACTCATTATCAATTTCTGTGATGCTTCCTTCCTGCCTTTCTTCCTTCTTTTAGTTATTCTTTCTCCCTTTTTTTTAATTTTCCTCTCTTTCTGCTCCTGTACCACTTCCTGCTTCCCTTCTCTTCTTTTCTTTCTTTTTGCAGATAGTAATCCCTTCCTTTCCTCCTTTATTTCTTTCTTCTCCTCTGTCCACCATCTCTTTCTTCCTTCCACCCTTCCTTTCTTTCCTTACTTCCTGTCTCACCTCCTTCCTTCTTTCCTCCCTTCCTTCCTCCAACACCTCCTTCCCTTAGCTCTTGTCCAGTTAAGACACAGCAGGTATCATTAAGGCAGGTGTTATTGCCCAATCCACAGGACATCAGATGAAAACAAAATAATTTTTGGTTGAAAATAAAAAAAAAAAGAAAAAGAAAAAAAAAGCACTCTCAACATTTTCTAAACCGTTGCTCCACTTCCCAGACTTTACTTCACTGTCTCCCTGGTAACCAGCAGAGAGAGGGTGTCAGGAAGAGTTGCGCAGCAACCTGATTGGTTGAAGCTCTGTAGCGCTGGACCACTGGAGTGAATGTAGGGAGTAGGGTAATAAAAAAGAGAGAGGAAGAAGATGAGGTTCTTTTATCTGCTGTCAGTGAATGTGTAGCGATTACTGTGACGCACCTCCCGCTTTTGTCGCTCAGACTTTGTCTTTCTTCAAAGCTTTGACACATTCCCGAGAGAGAATGATGTTTTATCTCTGCTTAAGGTTGAATTAATTCATAAGCAGCGGTTGAAAGATGTATTTTTAAGACATCTTTCAAAATATAAACCCTGCTGAGGCATTCACTGAGACAGAACTACCGTAGTAGACCAGGTCAGGAGAGAGAAATATCACGGAACTGGAACGAGTGCAAGAACCTGTGTGCAGGTACAGCACTCCACCACGGGCACTGAAACTGCTAAACAGGAGCATTTTACACAACTAAAACCAGACACTACATAAAAGTACCAGGATGGGTAAATGTTTCAATTACACTAACCAGTTCCAAAGGTCCAATCAGTTCCAAAGGTCCTTAGGAACAGCTCAAAATAGCTGAAGGATAAATGGACCAGAGTCAAATGGACCACTTTGGACCAGAGTCAGTGTCTCTGTCATTGGTGTGGAACTCCAGGGTTCACCTCCTGGGCAGGATTGAATTCCAGTTAGGATAGTTGGCTCTTTCTACTTATGCTTAATGCCTGGAGGAAGGTTCATAAGGGGCTGGTATGGTGCGGTGTGATTTGGGTGGTGGTCATGGAGACTAGAAACAACTATTGGAACATAGAATATTCAATTAATGTTAAACAGGGCAACCTGGTGACGCTTCACTGAGCCTGGCAGCTTGGCAATCCACTGAGCAACTTTGTCTTCGGTTTCCAGACTGCCAACTGTCAGTAACTACTGCTAGGAAAAGAGTTCTCTTTAGTTTAATATTCTTCCCAGTCTGTTACTTTCCAGATTATATTGATAACATTATATTTTTTTGTGGAATATAACAGCAATATCACACATTTTTCCTTGATTTTCCATAGATGCAAATTAAATCCAGGAGCCACTTCAAATTATTGCTTTTTTTTAAATTATTTTCTAAATGCGTGGCATGGTTCCAACAGTGGCCCCTTCTTCATATCACGCACCCACTCTAAGAATAGAGACTCCATATATGGAGCTCCACAAGTCAGTTGGCAGAAACTTTGGGAACGCCAGGCTGTTTGCTGAGCGGGAAACTGATGCTCTGCTTCCTGTGAGCGCAACACTACAGACCAGTCTGGGAGTAAACAAGTGTATGTTGAACCTCTGGAGTAACCCGGGGTGAGCAGACGGTCATCTGTCCACGCCGTTCACTGACGGCATTGACATGTATCTTTTTGTAGACGTGTGTGTAAAAGTGTTGGCCGTCTCTGAACTGATACTGGGAAACATTGCATTTCCCACTCTTTCACCTTCCTGGGAAAGGTCGGAAAAACAACACGCTGCTCTTGTGAACCAGTCCATCTGGTGTCCAGCCCAAACTTTACTTTCTGCAGCAGCTCAGCTGCTCACGACAGCAGGAGAGAAGCTAATGGCGCAGATGAATCCAGTCCGAACATGCGGACCGGGGTTCAGTTTCAGAGACAGACGCCTGAGCTGAGCTTGAGGGGTAGGAGTGTGGGGGTGGGGTGTGCTCCCCTAACCGTCACAATCACTCACACTTGTGTCTCTAAATATAAACCCACTCAGTGGCACAAGCTCTGCAGAGAACACTGCCCCAGGCTGACACATTAGATATAATGGAACATTCCTTCTATAACTGCGATGCAGATAAGGGAGTGGGTGCAGGCGGTGGATTTGTTTTAGAACCCGTGTCTTGTTCCCCGAGATGTCAACACGTTGGGGTTCTCTGTCCCCTCGTGGCGGACCAGGCTTCCCTTTGTTTCAATAAGACAACAGGTGCAGGGATGTAGTGACTTTTGCTTTTCCACAGAGGTTCATTCATCACCGCTCACGGTCCGATTCACAGGCTGCTCTGGCATTCCCAACAACAAGACTCCAGGGACACACCGGGTCTTGGAGTGGACCTGAAATATAATCAAAATTCTGTCTTCTTAAAATGCCGGTCTGGAGCTGCGCAACATACGACCGAGGTCAAAGTTTTCATACCAGAGATGTCACTGCTCATCCAGACCACAAACTGTCAAACCTGACAGGAAATAAAAAGTTCCTGAAAGACTTTGAATAGTTCGAGCACAAGTTTTGCTGGACTGCTCCAGCATCATCACAAATTGTCCATAATCTTGCGAAGGACACTCCTGAGGGATTGATAAAGTTGTATCTATCTATCTATTTATCTATCTATCTATCTATCTATCTATCTATCACTTCCTTCATCGTCAGCATCACCAACAGTCTGATGAAGGAAGGCATTTATGACATTTAATTTTTCTTATTTGGGAATTTTTTCCCTCATGTGGGAAATGTACGTATCATTAACGAGAGAGATAGCGCCACCCACTAGGACCGTCTGAGCGTGTTCCGTCTCCACAACATTTTCTCCGTGCTGCCATTGCTCCATGATTTAGACCAGTGCTTCCCAATCTTTTTCTGTTACGCCCCCCCTAGCAAGAAGAAAACAATTTGCACCTCCCCACACCCCCCCACCCACATTCGACGCAACTATAAACAACAGCATTTGTCTATAAAATAGTTCTAGGTACACCTCTGCATAACATCGTATCCTTGTTAACATGAAGAAACAATAAAAAAGAGATATAGTTCAACCTATAATGATGTGCAATTACACTTTATTGTAGTATGGCGGAAAAAAAATGTGTGTTCCCCAGGGTCACACGCGCCTCAGCATTGTACCCCCCCACACCCCCAGGGGGGGCCCACCCCACACTTTGAAAACCCCTGATTTAGACAATGAAGGTTGACCTGAGATCAGACGGTCAGGGTTGAGCACGAGAATTTATTCAATATCTCAAATAAAATCTAGCACCAGTTGCAGTTACGTACTCTTAATTTGAAAAATTCTTATCTGGGGCCCCGGTGTACAACGACGCATAGACCAGATAGTATTGTGGGAGGGTTCACTAGAATTTTGCTTGATGATCAGTTTTTGTCTCCGTCTCTGTGCAGGCTCCTCACTATTCCCAGCCCAGATGGACTCCTGACTTTAACACACCAAGAAGATTATTGAAGACCATGGGCCGTATGACACTAAAGGACAGGAGCCGACAGATCTACACTGGTTACTACTCTACACTGGTAGTACAATCATCACAGGTTCTGGCTAAAATTTTACTGGTCACGACCTCTGTCTGTGCTCCACTGTTGGACCAAATGCAACAGTGGAAACAGGACCGGGTCACCAAGATACTGTCCCACTATATGTCTTCCATTCATGTTTAACGTAAATAAGTTACATTCATCACATATGCAGTTCAGCAGTTCCAGTTCAGAGGAAGAAAAAAAAATTAGAAACTATTACTACCGTTAAATGAATCCAACCTTAGCTCAGCTCAGCCGCGGCCATAAAATCCCTGCCTTCCTTAATGGAAGGAGCCGTCCTCCCAAACTCACAATGGTGGGTGAGGTGGGAAGACGTCCTGCCTGCCTGTAATGAATGTTCAGTCAGCTGCTCTACTTAAACCTCTGCTCAAACTGACAATGAAGCTGTGTTGTTGGGTTTGTTTTTTTTTTTTGATCAAAGCCTGAGGCTAATGCCTTGAAAAAGTCTCCAGAACGTGGAGTCAGGACTTTTTGTTAAATAGTGAAATCAAAACAGGTCAAACTTTAGTCCGAGCTCCAGATAACTCGTCAAAACCATTTAGTTCTTCTCATGCTGTCAAACTATTTAAACCTCTCGGGTTCAGAGGACATCAGCTGACTTGTCTGTCTCCATGAGACCTTACATCATCAACACAGACCTCAGGTCAGTGAAGTGTTAACAATTAACACAACACTGTACACTCCACAGAACCAAGAACAGCTGTGGAAGAAGTGAGGGCTGAAGGAGTCATAATGGATGAAATGGGAGGGAGATGTGAGAGTGAAACAGTGAGATAAACAAGCTGAGGCTCCAGACTGAGTGAGATTAACTCCAGAGGTAGAAAAAGAAAAAAAACACCTGGCTTTCTCCCAGAATCCCTGTAGGAATTCTAATCTCTAATCTCCACCTGTCTGTATCTCACAGTTCAGTCTCCTCCACCCCCTAACACCAACATTTAACATCTGCTGTCTAGTGTGTGTGTGTGTGTTTACACAGTAGTCATTCATTAACCTACAGCAGCAGAAGCTGAGCAGGACACAAGCACTGACACAAGAACCAAAACTGACACAGATGCTAGTACTGATACTCCAAGTACCAATACTGGCACAAGCACCTATACTGATGGAGACACAAGTATTGTTACTGCTAACTGATACTGGCAGAGACTCAAGTACTTATCATATAGGTCCTTGTGCCAGTGTCAGTACTTGTGTCTCTGCCAGTATAAATCCTATACTGACATAAGTATAACTACTGAAATAGACGCAAGTATAATTACTGACACAAGTACAAATACTGACACAAGTACAAACACTAACACAGACACAACTACCATTACTGACACATACACAAGTGCAGATACTGACACAGGCACAATTATAATTACTGACAAAGACACAAGTTCCGATACTGACACAAATACCAATGTTGGCACAGGCGCGAGTACCAACACTTACACAGACAGAAGTACCAATACTAACACAGACACAAGTGCTGATACTGGCACAGGTACTAATACTGATACTGACGCAAGCACCTATATTGATGGAGACACAAGTATTGTTACTGCTAACTGATACTGGCAGAGACTCAAGTACTTATCATATAGGTCCTTGTGCCAGTATCAGTACTTGTGTCTGCGTCAGTATAAATTCTATACTGACATAAGTATAACTACTGACATAGACGCAAGAATAATTACTGACACAAGTACAAATACTAACACAGACACAACTACCAATACTGACACATACACAAGTGCAGATACTGACACAGACACAATTATAATTACCGACCAAGACACAAGTTCCGATACTGACACAAATACCAATACTGGCACAGGCGCGAGTACCAACAATTACACAGACGGAAGTACCAATACTTACACAGACACAAGTACCGACACTGACACAAGTACTAGTACTGACACAGACACAAGTACTGATACTGACAAAAGTACTACTACTGACACAGACACAAGTACCAATACTGACACAAACTCCTATACTAACGGAGATACAAATATTGTTACTGCTAACTAATACTGACAGAGACTCAAGTTTTTATCATATAGGTGCTTGTGTCAGTATCAGTACTTGTGTCTGTGTCAGTATAGGTCCTATACTGACAAAAGTATAATTACTGACATATACACAAGTATAATTACTGACACAAGTTCTATCACAGACACAACCACCAATTCTGACAGATACACAAGTGCAGATACTGACACAGACACAATTATAATTACTGACAAAGACACAAGCACCAATACTGACCTGGGCACAGATATTGCCACGTGATACTGACACAATCACTGATACTGACGCCTGCTACTGATGCAAATACCAAGAGAGACAAAACCAATGATACTGTACTGACACTGACTTCTGATTGTGACATATGTACTACATACTGCAGTACTGCAGAACTGCACTATATATACTTTCTTAGTAATCATACAGGATCACAAAGAAAATCTAATCTGATTGTTCTCTCCTTGATAAAGAACTGATGGTTCTAGTCAGCTTTAGTCAATGAGGTGTCAATATCTCTTCAGTTCTGTCTCAGAGACATCACCACAGAACAGTCAACATCTCGGTCCCTGTGCCATGAGAACAGAGTTCTACTTCTTTGTGCTCGTCATCCAAGGTTCCTCTCTCCTCCTTGTTCATGAACAGTGTTCTTAAAAAAAACATTTCAAGGTCCAAGTTACAACCTGCCCAAGGTTTTTGTCTTTTTTTTTCTTCTCATTTCCATTTTCCTACTTGTCCTCCACTGCTTTCATTCGGCCACTAATAAATCACACCGCTCTTATTTTACATTCTCTCTATCTCCCCTCCATTGTTGTCCTCCGTGAATGTCCGGATATCAGTGAAGCACAGAGGAGAGGTCTGTATTACTGAATGATAACATCTAGCTGACAGTGGTAACAGGAACATGGAGCACAACATGAATCATCTGCAGATCTGGGACAACATGAATCAGTTTTTGGGGGAAACTGCAATGATGAATGATTTTACGACTTTGTTTATCAACATTTACTGTTATCAGATACTACAACAAAGGATGCTGCAAGTAAATAAGGACAATGAACAACGGGTAGATCTTGGTAAATCCTGAGCAGTTACATGAAAAACATATTGGAGATATACACTATATACACAACTGCTTGTATCTTGATTTCTTCATAAAAAAAAAATAACATTAACTCCATTCCATTCCAGCTGTGCAAAAATATACTATAAACTGCTATTGCTGTAGTCTGAATAAGGAGGAGACTCTGACGTCACCTCCTCTAATTGTGCTCCATTAACTTCACCAAAACTCAGGTTCTGATAGAACTCCAAGGCAAGTCCGTACCCCTGTAAGAATAGTTGGCTTTCAATGGCTTTACTCACTTGCAGGAAGGTAAGGTGACCATGCAACCCAGTAAAGGATCAGTATTTTCACGACTATAAGGCGCACATAAACGTCTTAGATTTACTTCAAAATGTGCAGCGTGCCCTATAGAATAGAATAGAATAGAACAGAATAGAATAGAATAGAATAGAATTGCCTTTATTGTCCTTAAAATAAAGGCAGAGTAAAAACAATATATTAAACAAAAATCAAAGTAATAATAATAACAGTAATAATAATAATACTGAATGAAAAATATTCAGTCAAAAATATACAATTAGCAGCAATAAAAGTAAAAGTGGCCCTGAGTGTGGGTAAATTGCACTTGGTGTAATTGGTTATTGCACATGGTTGTTTAAATATTTTTTTTATTGTACATTGATCAATGTGATCAGTAAAGTGTGAGTTTGTGGTCTATTTTAGGCAGTTATGTTAGTGCAGTGCGTCCTGTGTGTGTTGTTGTTGTAAGGCAGACCATGAGAACGTTAAAGGGGGAAGTGTGGGCGTTGTTTTGCGCCCGCTCTTTTTTAAAATTGCACACTTGTATGCTTGTGTGTATGTTGTTGTATCGCTGATGTAGTAGAGGACACCATGAGAACTTTAAAGGGGGAAGTGTGGGTGTAGATTATATAAAATATGCACCCTATGATCAGGTGCAGTCTCACAAAACTGAGACTGCACCTTTCAGTACGGTGGGCCTTATGGTTGTGAAAATACGGCATTTCTGCACATTAATTGTGCAAAATTTGCACCATTTCTGTCTCTATCAACAGACATCACGCCCATGGGAAAACCTTCCCAGACCTGTAAAGGCCAACAGGTCCGTCTCTGCCATTAAGCAGGAGCGCACCGGCCTCCCAACTGCCTCCCCCTCTCCTTTTTCTCCCACCAATAAATAAAATAAAGAAGTTCTTTATCCATCAGACTGAAACAATGGAACCTCACATTCACGTGAGTTACACCAGAGCCACAGAACACCTCAAGGACAGAGGGGCGGTGCTGGATTGTGCACGAAATATCCTCATAAGGTTCCTAAAAGGTTAGAACTCCTAACAGACTTTGATCACAGCTACAGTAGAATTTCCCATTTGCTCTGACATTAACCAGTACGTTCTTCTACAAAGTTCTCAACCTGGTACAAACCTGAGTGGAGTTTCAGGGAAATAACCATAGATGATGTTGCCCGTTAAATGGCAATGAATGCCTGCTTTGTTGCCCCTTCGAAATAGCGACTTATCTTTAGTTAACCCTGAGAGGAAACTTTTCAGGTCGGTCATCGTCAGAAAACAAACGTCACCTGTTATATGCAACAAGGAAGTGATTGAAGTTACTACAGGCCACCAGTGTTTAAGTGCTGCAAAAATAGTGAGCTAACACTACAGCACCAAAATGGCAATAATTGTAAGCCAGGTAACAGCAATGATTAAGGAGGAATATGGCAAAATATATTTAATTATTTATAATTATAATAATAATTATATTTATGGCTAAATATATATACAAAATAATATTTATTTACACAGTATATATACAGTATATACACTGTATACATATATACATATGTAATGTGTATATATATATAGATATACATATATGTGTATATATATATATATATATACTGTATACATAAATTCCCAAGCTGGTCAAGCGAATATAAAAGTAAGCTACTGACAGGTTAACCATTAAGAGCCAGCTTGGACGCTGGGTTTAATAACTAAATCAGAGGTGTCAAACTCTGTCCCGGGGGCCAAATTTGGCCCATAGTGTGATTATTTTTGGCCCGCAAGATAAAATCAAATGTGTACTAGAGTTGACCCACCAGTATGTCGACCTTACATACTCTCAAAATTTGTCATATTAATGATGCATGCTTTTTGTTATAGCACATACATTATTTTATGTAAAGAAAGATTTACATTGGAAATGTAAATCTAAAAAGACAACAAAGACACAGAATAAGAAACATATACCAATGATATGTTTCTTAATAATGCTATGCGAGATTCATTGTATCCACATAAAAAAATACTATTTCGCTATATGATTTCATGCCAGTTTTCAATTCTGGCCCATTGTGAAATCAAATTTGACACCCCTACACTAAATCCTACACACAAAAAAATGTCCTCAATTTGACAGGTTAAAACCATTTCCTTAAACATCACATTGACACATTTCCTTGTCCTTCCTCCTCAACACCAGAACTATCATCATCACACTCCTCCTCATCCTACACCTCACTGCAAGTGACCTGAATTGCGTCCTGTTCTGGATTCCTCCCTACTGACCAATCACTATGTCCGCCCTTGCTCTCCAGCAGGCCTCAGGTTTGACTCACTGCTCTTTACTACTCAAGAAAAGTGATGAAGAGTCAGTCACATCCTGAGGGAGTTGATGAGTTGTCCTTTACTGTGGCCACAGAGAGACGCACAGGAAGAAGAAATGTGTGTTGAGGGTGAATCATGAGGGTTCTTATGCTGGTACTGATGGAAAGGAAAAGAAAGGAAAGGAAAGGAAAAGAAGGAAAGGAAAGGACAGAAAGCAGCGATGAGCAGCCAGATTGAATTAAATGAAGAAGACATTGAAGAAAACCAAGGTCGTCCAGTATTTTTTTTTATGACTCATACAGCAGATCTGTATCCCAGCATTTTCAACATGGTTTAATGTAACTTTCTTTTAATAGAAGTCAGGTCCAAATCTGCTCTGAATGACAATAAAGGTGGTGGAAGGTTTCTGGACAGAAGAATGTGAGTCACTACGATAGAATCACATTAAACAAAATAAAGAAACCGAAAAACTAAAAAAAAAATCTGGAACTGTCCGTGCTTCCTACATTAGGACCCACTGAACTGGTGTTAATTATAGTATTTGAAACCCTGTTCAGGGGCCCCTCTTCAGACCATACAGTTGTCTGGTTGTTACAAGCCTGCAGTGGTTTGTGGTTTCTGTCACAATAAAAGAGTCGGTAAACATGTCATGATCTCAAAGACAAACGGCAACAATCTAAGATGGAAGATTAATCAGAATATATGAGCGGCTGGAGAGATCAGCACCAGGCTGCAAATGGAATCATTACGTGTGGGACACGAGCCGTGAAGTGTTCGTGATGATTTGTTGCGTCTTAAAGGCGTAAGTTCCACTAATGTCCAGTGAGGGGTTTCCACAAAATAAGTCATGAGGATGGGTTGGGGAGGAGTTGGTGAGCGTGAGGGAGCCAGTGGTCATATGAGAGACACTTTATTTGACAACTCAATAAAGAGCAGGCTGAGCGCTGTGACCTTTTCCCCGACACTAGCTAACAACGTCCGCACAATCAATCTGGCTTCTCATCAATGAGTTATTTTACGCCCAGGTATCAGCCAAGCGTTGACAGTGAGGAGCTGAAGACGGGGAGGAAGACACAGCTTTACTCTGCTCACCTGTCTTCCTCTGACCTTTACGGATCAGAGGCATATTTCACTTTGTGTTATTCTGCCTTTGACTCTCCCATAAAGAGAGAAGCAGAAAGTGACCTGAAGAAAGAAAAAAAAAACTTAATTTATCCTGGAAACATTCCTGAAAATGTAGATTTTTCAGTCGTATGACAAACAGCTGTCAGCCAGAATGTCGAAACGAAACGAAAACGAAAAAAAAACATCTCTGAAACCCTCCTGGTTTGCCCACGATTTCCCTCTCCACCATATCACACTGCACACTTGTGAAAATAGATAGATCAGCATAGTAGAACTGACAGACCAGACCAGGCATGGGCAAACTAAGGGCCGGGGTACAGATGTGGCCCACAGAGCATCTTAATGCGGCCCGCCAACCTTGTCCAAATTAAATAATTTATTTGTATTATTACACAAATAAATTATTCTACTTCTTTCATTTACCTGCAATGCCTGCAGTTCCCCAGCAGATGATGTCAGACAGGCTATTATATATATCTTAGTCTACTGTTACGGTAAGTAAAAATCACCTAAATACGACACTTTTGTTCATTATTGTTTATTTTTACTAAAGCTAACTACATTTCCAGAACTGCGTTGAATAGATGTGAGCATTGTACAATGATACAAAGACTACTATCATGTCCGAAATGTTTATTTGTCAGCAAATGGACTTCTTTTTGGACTTAAAAAGACATTTCTTCCTTCAACTTAGTAACAACGCTCATCAATTCTGGTTGATATAGTGGTGAACTGTTCACACCTTTGTCCAGTGGTGAAGGGAGTGGTCTAGAGGAGTAGAGCTACTAATGTTCCATCTGACATCAACCACAAACTGATGAAGTTTCTCAGTTGAGGAATGAAACGCCAACTCCGAGAAGAAGTCCAGTTGCTGACAACTAAACATTTTGGAAATCATGATCTTGATGAACGAGAGTCTTCAGACAGATTTAGAACATGAATACACTTATATGTAACCCCTTCACTGTGGAGTACAGCTATTACCAATAGCTGAGAAACCAAATTTGCATTTAACTTGAATGATGCCATCAAGTGTGAACAGTAATTCTCATCAGACCCACTAATTGACCACGGACCAGGCTGTCGAGGGCCACTTCCTGGTAACACACTTGTGTGCCGGTGCAGCCTCGTCTGGCCCCCTCCTCATAATAATTCTCAATGGGATTAATCATCGCGCGACGTTGCGCCCTCACATGCCTCGGTATTCATCAATGGAAGCTTTCACTGAGAATCCTCCCACCGCTGATTGAAACATCATTTTCTTACCTCGTCTCACACACTGGCTCCATTAAGCTATGTCCCCCCCTCCTCGCCCTCCCTCAACCCACTGCTACATGCGTCCCTCGCTGACGCCCATTTCACCGAGTCACCGCTGGCCTGCAGAGTCCAGGGTCAACATACATGTGGTATCAGCTGGCATAAATGCGTCCACACACTCACTCAGTGTGGGGGGAGACACAGAGGGGTTTTCACTGCAGCCCAAGCCCCTGGTTTCCCAAAATAAATAAAGCTCAGACGAGGAGGAACGAGGAGAGCAAATGACTGCAGAACGTCAAGGCCAGAAGGAGAAGAGCAGAGAATATCTTTGACCCTTTAATAAATCAAACCAAAATCATTTGGCTTCTCTGCGTTTTGATATATGTATAGTTTTTGCTCGAACTATAAAAAAAAGCCCATCAACAACTCAAGGTTCTGACACTTTGAGGGCAAGGCAGAGATGAGGAGAGAGAAGGAGCGAGGGAATAAATGAAGGGGTGTAAATAAGGACAGAGTGGGGTGAGGGGGGGACGAGAGAGAGAAACATGACAATATTGCATCTCTGCGAGACTACAGGATACAAAGCTCAGCTCCTTCCCTCCCCGACCAATTACAAATGCACACATTGATTCACCGAGGCGACAAGGTGTGGAGAACACAACCCGAGACAAGGCAGCGACGAGAAGTCACGAGTGCTGCACATTAATCTGGGATTCGGGTTCACGGTTCAGGATGCGGTGGGATTAGAGATTTGATTACAAACGCTGCGGGAGAGGATTACCTGTAAGTCAAAGAATTTGCTGTATCTTCTGTAGATGATGTGGGAGGTGTTGTCAGAGTAGGTGACATTGATGAGATACACCTGTGAAAAAACAGAGACACTTTGAATTACTTTAAAAAAAATGTTTTACATTTTCGAAAACCCAGATAAACATTCATAAATGCCACTAAACCAATAGTTTTATTAATATTTTAGAAAGAAATAAGACAAACAATTGTAGACAATAAAGATCTTATTACAAACTCTCCTCCATATTTTAGTGTCAGGGCTTAAGTTTGTCGTAATTATTTGATTTACCCACTCAAGAATATGTATAGAGCACTGTTCGAATCCATTTTGGTCCACTGTAGAAGACTACAGGGAGAATTCATGTGCATCAGTAATGCTAAGTGAAATCTTGGAGGCAGCTAAGCACTCCACTGATCCAGTAGAATCACATGTTGAACCGTGCAACTGCTTGTGAACCAAAATCTCATCGTGTCCAAAAGAAGGTACTTCTGCTAAATAAGTTGCTATAAAGAATGGATATTATATTCCTCCCTTTTTTATGAACTTAGAATCATGTAGTTCATGATGTATGGAATACAGGCAGAATGGATGGGTTAGAGACACTAGGAATAGGTAAAAGACAGGAGGACACAGCTGGAGGTGGAGGAGTTAAAGATGCTGAGGTTCTCTTTAGGAGAGACAAGGATGGACAGGATCAGGAATGAGGTGATTAGAGGGACAACACAGACAGGAAGGTTTGAAGAAAAGGCTAGAGAAGACAGATTGAGATGGTTTGGACATGTTCAGAGGAGGGACAGTGGATACATTAGTAGAAGAATGATCTAACAAGTGATGGAGGTACCAGGTAGGAGACAAATGAGGTGATTGTTGGATGCAGAGACTAAATGACTTATTTTGACTAAATGACCTTATTATTATTATTATTATTATTATTATGGTGCCAGAAACACACACATGTATTTGCTGTATATTTACATTTTTAAAGTTGGTTTCAGCCATTACTGTTAACTCTTGTAATAGATTACAATTTTCTCAGTTTAGTCGGTGTCCTCAACAATATTTGTCAGTCTACAGACGTGACCAAACCACCTTACTATTCTGCCGGTCAGGATGTCTTCAGTCGGAGATATTCTTACAGTCCAGATCTCAGTCAGGCTGCCCGGACATAAGTTAGGCCCCTGACCTGAGGTTGGGAATTTCATTTAAGCTTGTTTAAGCAACAACAATAATATGTGTAACAAAGCAAAAGACCTCATATTTCACTCAGATCCCTGTTTTTTTATCACTTAAAGTGAGAAAATCTTTTGTCAGCAAAATCGGTAGGAACACATTTCGTTCTTTACATCCGGTGCTAAGTGAAATCTATTTTCCCACACACGTCCCCACTGGCAGCCATGTTTTCAGTAAAACCCAGCACGCTTCTTTCAGGCTGGTTAACTACTAGTGATTTTCTGCTGAGCGACTCATCATTTATTCCACCAATTAATGGATTGTGATGTCATACACTGAGTGTTTGTAGTTAGAGCCACCCCAGGGGGAGGCAGGCTCCAGAGCCGTTTCCTCAATGTGCGAGCATTTAGTGACGTGCGCCCACAAATCTGTCATTGGCTGACGGTTAAGGGTAAATGGTGACATCATCTGTCTTTTGTCAGCTCACTGACCTGCTGGCCTGTACCCTTGGCTGAAGCAATACTGCGGCCCTGAGGACCCTGATAAGAATGAGATGGAGTCCATTTAGCCGTCAGGAGGAGGTGAGTGATGCCGCCATCATTTCTAATCCAATGCAGGAGCCAAGGTAAGAGATTCAGAGGCCAGACACTGTTCATCAGCCGTGTTAAGAAGAGTTAGGGTCCTCTTAACAACAGATGGCGATATGGAGACGACCATAGAAGACAGCGTACATTTCTAACTACTTGAGGAGATGAATGGTCATGTACCATTAAAGACTATAGTTATTTGGAGATACAATTATGCAGATGTGTGTCTGTAAAATATTCAGTACAGCACTGATACTTCAGCAAAGTGAATGCTTAGAGCTTTCTTAAAATGTCTCACCAGAGCAAAATTTCAGGACAACACTGAATCCAAATTTTTTTGAACACAATCAATAGGACGATGCAATTCTGAGACTATGTTATTAACAGTGCTGGGCAAGTTATGTTAAAAAAGTAACTTATTACTTTATCCGTTACTGCTCTGAAAAAGTAACTAGTTGTGTTACTAGTTATTTAATCATAAAAGTAACTAATAACTAGTTACAATAAAAACAAAATAGATGTTTGGACATTTTGACAGGCATCTTTATTGTAACCTCAACTTGCCACTTGCTGTCATCTTGCTTGTGGGTGTGTGCTGCTGTACCGCATCGCATGTGTGTGAGACTGTTTATTTCCCTATAAGGCAAGAAGACCCGCCCAGGTCTCTTTCTGATTGGCTGAGCCTGAAATGTCAGATGCTCTCCTCGGGAGAGCATCTGTGATAGTAACGAGTAACAAGCCCCTTTACACCACAGTAACAATAACAGCGTTACTGAATGGAAAAAGTAACACGTTACGTTAATAGTTACCAAGAAAAGTATTTCTGTTATGTTGCATTAGTCCCAACACTGGTTGTTAATAATTGTCTTATGCAAAAAAATGTCTTGACTTTGCAAAGCCGATGGCGGGGGATGTCAGGGTATAGAAAAGTTTTGGAAACCATGAACACAAAACAATAAGAATGTGTAAATCAATGTTTTTTCTGAACCCAGAATTGTATTTAACCGCTACATAAATATGCATTCCTACTGTTTCCATCGACTCTGCACCCGGCAGGCTCTACAGTGATACATATACAGTTGGCGTATGCTCAGCAAAAAACATCTTCATGATTACCATTGTCACGCAGCTAAGTGGCTCGGGCGCTGTGCAAATTGTAATCCATTTAGCATCAAGCAGCAGTGAACACAGGCAGGATCGACTGGGCTTCATGTAAAGTACTCAGATGAAATAATAGCATTCAGATTCCCCGGTGAGCTGTTCCTGCTACTTATCTCCGACATATTTCTGACTGATCTGCTGCCAGGACCATCCACAGCTGGATGAGGTGAAGACAGAAGACATCCTGCCATGACGTATGAGGGGCAAGAGCCAGAAACAAGATGTGAGAGTCATTGTAAAAGATCTCAACGCTGCTGCTGCTGCTGGGGGATGAGCAGCCGCTGTCTCCTCCAATGCAAACAGCGCTCCTGGCATCCAGAAGTTATAACTGTCACACTCTATTGAAAAAGTTCTTAGCACAGTGGGGTGGCACCACAGCGATTAGTTGCGGCATTTACTGCAGTAAAAGCCTCCCCCCTGGGGGGCAGTGAGGGCTTAAGGGGAACCAAGTTACAAACTCCAACCAGTCAGAGATGAGCACAGTCAGCAATCGGGGCTCAGTCAGGGGCCGACTTCAGTATCATCCTCTTAGGTGGTTGCCTTGGGGCCCAACCTACCAAAGAACACCAAGGACCCACTTCTTCATTAACTTTTTATGCGATTTACAAGAACTAAATTACAATTCAGTGCCTTGAACAAAAACAAACCAACACAGAGGTACATTAATTTTATATATTATATATTATATATATTAATTTTATATATATATATAAAATTAATGTACCTCTGTGTTATATAAAGTATAATGACCATAATTTAAGGTACACATTTCTGTGCTATTTGGTTATTTTGAAAACATCATTAAACTAAACTAAACAAAATTAAACTATTAATCCTTTAGTTGGGAATGTATCAGTTATTGAGATTACAATATAGCAGTTGTTTGGATTTTTTGTGCCATATTTCAAGCCCTATGAGGCCTCCTAAGGGTTTATAAGGAGTTAATATGGATCTAAACAATGAACTAACTCTACATTGTCGGTTTCACTTATTCCAGGCAGTTTTTAAGACGGAACTCCCGCTTTTATTGTTGGACAACTGGACTAAATCATTCACATCCCACTCTGAGATGGACTTGGTGCCAGTCTGATTCAAAATTAGGGTATGAGGTATGTAGTGGTCCTCAGAACCATCCTGTCTGATGAAAGGCTCATGGACCAGCATCATAACATGGGTCAAATCCCTCTTTGCTATTCCTGCTCCACACATGTGAGTTATTAGCTCCACCTCAGTTTTGTGGTCGTGTGTGTGTGTGTGTGTGTGTGTGTGCCTGCTCTGTAAACCATCTTGACCTTAACGTCCTGTCATGGTATCCTCCCACCAAGCCTCTGGACCCCAGAGTGCATCTGTGCCGAGCTCAGATTTAAGGAGAATAATCCCAGAAGGAAGACTTGAACTTGGTGAAAAGATCCAAACCACAGAGGTGGTTCCTGACATGAAGCTAACCACAGTTGAAAACGCACGCAGTCACCAAGCCTGGTCTGCCACTGCCCCAAAATATCGGGCTGGACGCGGACACCCTCCACTGTCACTAAAATAGACCATTCAGTCAGGCTCAGAAAGCCGGGCATCAGAGACAGAGCTGCTGCCTCTGGAGAGAGTTCAGATTCAGCAGCAGTGAAATGAAGCAGATATTTCCAAAGACTCCCCTTTGATGAGGAATAAAACAAACCCATGTAGTGACTAAAATAAAACTGAATGTTTGGGTGTGACCCTAACTCTACATTGTCGGTTTCACTTATTCCAGGCAGTTTTTAAGACGGAACTCCCGCGTTTATTGTTGGACAACTGGACAAAATCATTCACATCCCACTCTGAAATGGACTTGGTGCCAGTCTGATTCAAAATTAGGTTAAGAACAACCTCCCTGGTGAGGTATGTACTGGTCCTCAGAACCATCCTGTCTGATGACAGGCTCATGGACCAGCATCATAACATGGGTCAAATCCCTCTTTGCTATTCCTGCTCCACACATGTGAGTTATTAGCTCCACCTCAGTTTTGCGGTCGTGTGTGTGTGTGTGTGTGTGTGTGTGCCTGCCCTGTAAACCATCTTGACCTTAACGTCCTGTCATGGTATCCTCCCGCCAAGCCTCTGGACCCCAGAGTGCATCTGTGCCGAGCTCAGATTTAAGGAGAATAATCCCAGAAGGAAGACTTGAACTTGGTGAAAAGATCCAAACCACAGAGGTGGTTCCTGACATGAAGCTAACCACAGTTGAAAACGCACGCAGTCACCAAGCCTGGTCTGCCACTGCCCCAAAATATCGGGCTGGACGCGGACACCCTCCACTGTCACTAAAATAGACCATTCAGTCAGGCTCAGAAAGCCGGGCATCAGAGACAGAGCTGCTGCCTCTGGAGAGAGTTCAGATTCAGCAGCAGTGAAATGAAGCAGATATTTCCAAAGACTCCCCTTTGATGAGGAATAAAACAAACCCATGTAGTGACTAAAATAAAACTGAATGTTTGGGTGTGACCTTGAGCTGAATTGCATTCAGTCATGAGTTTTCTTTGTGAGTAAATGGCTTACACATAGATAGTCTCCAGCAACACACAATGTGTTCTCTATCAATAAGAACAACATATCTGAAGTTTAACGCAAAGAGTCGAATCCCAGAGGAAACACAAGTTTGGCAGTTGTCAGGGGCAGCTTGTTAGTGGTTAAAAAACAGCTGCTGTAACACAAACATTTTCTTTAACTAGATTTATTAAATTATAACTTTTTTTTCTTAAATACAAATTAGAGATGGCAATTCTCTGTTTCTGTTCACATTCACTCTGCATCTGATAATTCCACACTGTAGACTTGGGTCCTCAAGCTAATCCACCAGCTGCTAGGTTGCCTCTGCTCATAGCTCCACCCCCTCACATAAATTCCAGAGGGCTCACTCACCACAGGAAGGCTCACAGTATGGACCAGTGTGATTTGGGTGCCAGTCGTGGAGTCTGCTGTCCCCGTGATGCTGCAGCAAAAATGAGTCTACTGCCATAAACTACACCATAAAATGAGTCATCTGCCATTTTAACTGGTTGAAGAACCGGACTTTGGTCCAGAGGGTTCCAGGTTCGAGTCCACCAGCTGCCAGGTTACCACTTAGGTGCACCTAGGATGTCCCCACTCACTGCTCTTCGGGTGGTCAGAACTGCCCGATGTTCACTTTGGTGATGGGTTAAATGCAGAGGTGATATTACGTTGTGTGCAGTGGTGAGAATCACAATAACAAGGAGTTTGCATTCCTTTCCTTTATCGTTCATCTTCTTCTGCTTGTCCGTTGCTGGGTTGCAGGGGCAGCTGCCACCACCCAAATCACATTGGACCATACTGTGAGACTTCCTGTTGGTGGTGAGCCCTCAAGAAGTTATGTCTGGACGTTGCTTTGCTCACAGCAACTCAGTGGCAACCTGACAGCTGATGGATTTGAACCTGAAGCCCTGCGGACCCAGGTCCACTTCCTTAACCACTAGGCCACCACTGCTGACTCCTTTCCTTAATTGTATCCTTACATGTTGTCTCACTGTTGGCGAGCAGGTTAGATGGATGGATGGGTGGGTGGGTGGGTGTCTAGGTAGGTAGGTAGGTAGGTAGGTAGGGGAAAAACATTTAGTTTTTAAGTGCTTGGTTTCTTCCTTTTGTTTAGCTGAAAGTGAAGTGACACAGCTGACATGAAGGAGGCAGTGTTGCCGTGCAGCAGTGGACCACCTCCACTCATGCTCTGGTCACATGACAGCAGCATATACCTAATGAAACAAATCTGTGTTATTAATAGTGCAGCTAAAGAATCAAATTTGATCTTTTTTTTTTTTTTTTTTTTTGCTCTCTTCTCTCTATTTTTTTGCTCGATTTCCAGGATTGAATCAGTAATTTTGGCAGGTATCAGAACCACTGCTGGGTATCAGGTCCAGTTGAAAGGCTCTTCACCAAGGACTGGTCTGAAATGATTTGTCACTTTGTAACTTCTTCTATGGAAGGATTGAGTTGCGCTGCATCAATGTTAAGTCTCCTATTTCACCTGCAGCACTACAGAAGCCATGAATTCCAAGAAGCTGAATGTCTCCATGTGGATGCAAGAACAGACACGCACTTGGTGGAATGCCGGAAAAATAAAGTCAGGATACGTGAAGCAGGGAGACAAAGAAAGTCTTGCCCACGGAAACTGCACAGTCTTCTGATGCCCAACACTTGGATGAGGAAACAACAACCAATCAGAATTATAGTGGCTGTCAAATAAGACCTTAGAGCAGATGTGGGCAAACTAAGGCCTGGGGTCTGGATGTGGCCAGCTGAGCTTTTCAATGCGGCCTGCCAACCTTGTCCAAATGAAATACTTTATTTACATTATCAATATACTTCAGCCTTTTCCTTGCAATAATGTATTTCCCCAAATCATAAAGAGTAGAATGTAGAAATGTAGGATTTTAGGTTTTATACATGACTTTTACGTGACACTTATCTTACTTCAAATTAATGATCAGTCTTTATGCTCTGGACTCAGCCCCCGTGTCCAATTTTAGGACCAATTGCGGGTCCAAAAGTTTGCCCACGCCTGCCTTAGATAGATGATCAATTTCACACTGGTTCAGACAGAGAGCATTTCCTCAGAAAAGAGTCCGGGAAAGTAAATCACTTTAATCTGAATCCGTCTTTGTGGCTGGACTGAAAAACCAGATTCATGTTTGTTTCAGAAAAAAACAGGGGGGGTTTCTGCAACAGCAATGTTTATTTTTTTTTTGGATCTGCTGTTTCTCTATCTTCACCCTTTGCCTTCTTTTTTCTTCCATCTGCTGTCTCCCTTTTCCCTCACACCGAGTCTGTATGGATTTAGTAAGGATATATGAAACATGTTTTGGGATTTGGTTTGGACTTTCTAATTCCATGCAAAGGCGTTTGATTTGGATCAATTTTATCAGCTGACATTTTACAGTTCGTTTGATAGGTCAGTATACTTTGGACTTTATTGAAGGCTTTGTAAAAAAAAAAAAAAAAACACAGCGAACAGCAGTTAGTGACCTCTGCTATATGAACAAGGTCCAAGATGGCAACATATGACATAGCAAACTGATGTTTCGGATATTTCTTTAAATTACATTTTGAACCAGTCACTGACAGGAATGAAGTTAGGTCATAACTCTTCTTACAACATCCAACATCAAACATGTTCCTTACTCTTCAAAAAAGGGAGAAAAAAAAACAACTTCTATGGAAAGGAAAATCAGCGAGCTCTTGAAATCTTTGGGGACATGAATATCCCAAATGACTTGTTATTCCCGTTATTCCGGAAGCAGGCTTTACAAACAAAAGCTGCATTCATGCTCACCAGCAGTAGATGAAATCAGCTTCCTACCATGGAACCAATTGGATCTTTGATTGGTCCGTTATGTTCTTCTCAACAGCTGTGGATCATTCAAAGCTTCCTTTCACCCCCACCCTGTGCATCGCCCGAAAATACTCCAGCCAAACAACATCTATCAACATCAAACCAAGTCCGGCAGCCTGGTAGACCGAGTCTGAACTGAGAAGAAAGACACTGAATCGACTTACAGTTTCTGAGAAGAGCTGGGATCCAGTGTCTCAGTGATGAAGAAGAAAAGGAAAAGAAGAAGAAGAAGGCAGAAAGATCAGAAAGCCTGGTGTGGCGGAGAATGTGGGCCTCGCCACTAAATGCAGTGAACCCCGCCTAGGCTATTTTATTTAAAGTAACACGTAAAACAGGCAGACTTACGCTTCCAGAGCGTGAGCACACAAATGAACCAACTACAAAAAAAAAAAAAAAGGTTTGGTTGGAAAGAAATCTGTCTGCATGAAGTGAAAGTCTTTCCAGATGCCACCAAAGCCTGCCCACATTTATATCCTCATAGACTAATACTTGTTCTTTCACATTAGTTCACAAATAAAGGGTGAAAGCAGACCCAGTTTCCAGGGTTCTGCCAACCATGCCAATAAAAATGGCACAGTTAGGAAATAAACTGGACCACAACTGCTTTTTGTGAGCCTTGGAAGGGAAGAATATCCCAGAAATAAAAAAGGAAGACTGTCGTAAAGGACTTCTGTGAAAATCCAGACGACCACACCTTGACGGTGTTTTCTTCTTGTTTCACACCGATCAAAGCACTTGGCCATTGCTGTGCGATACATTTAGAATGAGTTTGAATAAACTATGAATCTCATATTTTCTCCTCAAACCATCTCCATGTCTTTTATCACGACATCCATGAAGGAAAGCAAACACCTTGTCATTGTGATCTGTCTGCATGAAGTGAAAGTCTTTCCAGATGCCACCAAAGCCTGCCCACATTTATATCCTCATAGACTAATACTTGTTCTTTCACATTAGTTCACAAATAAAGGGTGAAAGCAGACCCAGTTTCCAGGGTTCTGCCAACCATGCCAATAAAAATGGCACAGTTAGGAAATAAACTGGACCACAACTGCTTTTTGTGAGCCTTGGAAGGGAAGAATATCCCAGAAATAAAAAAGGAAGACTGTCGTAAAGGACTTCTGTGAAAATCCAGACGACCACACCTTGACGGTGTTTTCTTCTTGTTTCACACCGATCAAAGCACTTGGCCATTGCTGTGCGATACATTTAGAATGAGTTTGAATAAACTATGAATCTCATATTTTCTCCTCAAACCATCTCCATGTCTTTTATCACGACATCCATGAAGGAAAGCAAACACCTTGTCATTGTGACATTGTGATTCACACCACGGCACACAACGACAATGTGACCTCTGTATTTAACCCATCACCAAAGCCGCCCAGCGCCCGGGGAGCTGTGAGTGGGGACATAACTCTGGTCTCCACAAATCCTCTTCCCAAACTGTCCTGATGATCTGCTCATTTCTTATCATGTCCATCCTGGTCCCACCAAGTGAAGATCTCTGCATCTTCATTTCCTCTCCCTGCAGCTCAGGCATGTGCAGGATGTTCCTTCAAAGAGCCACGTGGCTACAGGTTTTTGTGTTTCAAACCAACCAGGAGCTCATAGTTTGACCATTAGCTGTCTGAAGACTGAGAACATTTGATAAAATGTGACAAATCCCGCAGTCACAGCTGCTTTGGGGGACATACTGTATACTGCACTGATTTTTCTCAATTACCACATTCATACTCACTGCTCATAGTGTACGAGGGGTTAAGTTGTCAGTCGACATCAGAATGCTTACAATGTACGCCCACAAACAACACGTCAGACCCCTGCATACAGAACTGCAATATAAGTTAAGAAGAAGTAGCCAAAAATTAAAACGCATTGCCTCTGTAATTTCTGCCTCCCTGTGCGCAAACGCCAAAAAGAAAAAGTGAAAACATCTACGGAGAAGAAAATGGATAGGCAGATGCGTGAAGTAGGGTCTGTCAATTCTCCAACAAGAGCTGGAGGTTTGGCAACAACTGCTAAGTTGCACAAAACTACAAAGACCTTCTAACACTACTGCTTAATAATGCAAGATGCACAATTTGAGCCAAAACATTGGCCTGATCTCCCAAATAGTTGCACAACTGCAAAATCGTGTTAAAAATGGACAAATATAAAAATCATACGTAAAAAATCGTACTGTCCCCTCCAAACTGTCACCACCATCCAGAGGCACATGTGAAGAAGGGACACGTCTCTGTTTTTAAATAACAGTATTTCTGGCGCAGCATCTGCAAGAGGCAAATAAAATTATCCCCCATCGTAAACAACAACTGGCCGTAACACGAAAACATCTCCAAGGGCACATGTGATGGCCTGGTAATAAGAAAGCAGGAAGGACAGAACATCCAACACTGTGGTCAACCGCTCTTACCAGTGACCACAGCACAGAATCCACTCCTGTTGGAATCCATTCCTGTTATCAGCAGGAAGCACGCAACCTTATGACAGAGGGAGGCCCTAAATGATCAACATCCAAACTACAGTTGCTGTGATGACCCTCAGAGATACACAAACATGGAGGGAAAGACAATAAACACCCTTTTTAACCCATTTTTGTAGACATCTCCAGTAGAGGACATTTTATTTGGATCCTTACCTTTAGGGAAAACAGGTGAAAGCACCAGTGTGAGGTTTAGGAATGAGCAAACACATTTAAAAACTAGCGATACATTCTTATATTCAATCCAGTTGAAAAAGAAAATATTGATCAAATACAAAGACAAATATCTGAAAAGTCCTTTTCCCCGGAAACAGCTAGAATAACAAGAAAAAAATCTATTAAAGAAGAACAATAATAGTATAAAAGTATGTGTTTTCCAGTAACATAAAAAATAATAATACATTTATTTCACTTTATTTAACTTTATGAATAAAATGTTTGTTTTCTTATACTGTATATTTTCCTAAATTAAACATGAATAACACAAGAGTCCGAATTATCTTGTGCTCAAGATGGCACCCATGTTTATGCAGGTTAGACTGTAAGGTAAGGCAACTTCTTTCTTCTGTTTCAAATCAGCCTTGTGTTGTTTGCAGAGCCAGAAAGGTAATGGAAAAAATATGCATAAACATAGCCACAGCTACGTGGCAATAGGCAATAGTGGAAGAGCCCTGCTTTAAGAATGTATTAAAAGTGCTTGAGCCACGTTTCCGTCCAATCACGTTTGCACATCAGCCAGTCTGAGGTCTCTGCCCGTCCGTGCCATATATATATATATATATATATATATATATGTATGTATATATGTATATAAAGCAAAGATATATGTATATGTATATAAAGCAAAGATACAATACACTTAAAAAAATTGCCCAGCACAGGGCAAGACTGCTTACAATAGACATGAGCCTAAACAAATCTGACATTAAGCCTGTGCTTCTCAATTATTTCTTTGTTACGCCCCCTAGCAGGAAGAAAACAATTTGCGCCCCCTCTCACCACCCACTCTCTGCCGCAACTATAAATAATAGCATTTGTCTATACATCGTATCCTTGTTAACATAAAGAAAACAAAAAAATATATATAGTTCAACCTACAAGGATGTGTAATTACACTTTATTGTAGTACGGCGGAAAAAAAAAGCATGTTCTTCAGGGTCACACGCCCCCCTTACCATCGCACCGCGCCCCCTGCCGGGGGACCCGCCCCACACATTGAGAAGCACTGCATTAAGCCAACACCTGCTTAACACTTCATTTTGATTGTTGACTGTAAATTATATAAGCAAAAACGAATATACTTATAATATCTCAATGTCTTTATAAAGTTCCCTTTAAAATTCATTTTATAGAATAAACATGACAGGAAAGTGTATCCAGCCTTGGTCTTATTACCCATGTAAAAAAAAGATTAGTACTTGGCAATGTGTAATAGTTCTGTGTATTTATTTTTCTAATTATGAAATTAATTTTGTCCTTTTGTCCAAATTAGATATTTGTGGTTCTTGGGTGAGGACGATTTCATTAACAATGAGATAAAGTGAGAACATAATCGAAGATTTATCAGTGTGTAGATGCAGTAATCAGACATACTCATCCGTCTCCAACAGTAACCAATCTAAAAAATCACTCCTCCTCCTTCCAGTAGCACTCATGCTCCTTATCAAAAAAGGAGGAGCCAAAAACAGAGAAACCACTCTGTGTTTGCTCGGTCAATAAATAGTAAGGCAGCCAAGAGTTCCCTAAAGAGATGTTTTATGATGCCAAATAACAACACCGTCCTGCAGTCTGGGCCTCATCCTGGAGCAGAAGTCTCTAGAAAATGAAAACGTCATGGGACTGATGTATGTGGAGGGAAAAACAAACGGACAGGAAACATAGTGTCGGACCAACAGCTGTGTTTTCTCTGGGATCGTCCTGCGAAACAACTGTCCACTACTGATCACAGGAAGTGTGTGTGTGTGTTTGCAAGACAGGAGTCAGCGGTCCGGTTTTCCCTACAGTCCGACGAGCACCACCACACACCCCCCTACCCCCTCCGACACGATAAGCATTTCCAGCTGCTTTCACAAACAAAACAAATAAGATTCAATGGCTGCCATAGATTGTGTCTCTCTCCTGTTCTCACCCTTCCCTCTCCCTTTCTCCTCCGTTCCCTCGCTCTGCTTCTCACAGTGGCTGGCCTTGTCTCATGAGACTGGGTAGCTCTGGAAACTAGGCCACACTCTGGGCCTCTGACATGGAGCAGTCCAAAAACACAGCTCACACTGGTGCAAATACAACTAAAAAGCACAAAGTTAACCAGCTACAAGCTTACAGAGTTCTGTCACTGTCTTTTGGACACAGCTATTGTCTGTGAACTACACATCAGGTCTCACTACTGAGACTCGCTTCCATCCATCCTTTTTTCAGGGGTAGCTACAGTAAATCCACCTTTTCCATCTCCCCCTGTTCTCTCCATCTTCAACTCTAACTCCAACTACCTCCATGTCCTCCCTCACTGCATCCATCAATCTCCTCTTTGTCTCCTACCTGGTAGCTCCATCTCTAGGATCAGTGCTTCACTGTCCCTTCTCTGAACATGCTAGACCCTTATGGCGATGGAAGTGAAAAGAAAGGTTAGCCAGGAGACAGCACGTAGAGGCAGGACGGAAATGAAGAAAGTGTGGCCCGTAGGTGTGGAGGCCAAAAATGGGTCCATCGAGGAGGGGACTGTTAAATATATGGCGGCTCACTAACAGCGATGGCGAGTCATCCGTGTCTCCAGGGAGGCACGTCTGGATTCGGCTCATTGGATTAAGAAAAATGGATGGATGTACCAGAAGAGGGTCTGACGTCCGAGGACTTTAGGGTTGATGTAAGCGACTTGCCACGCATGTCCAGGCTTTATTCCCGAGACAGACTAAGAGCCAGAATGTGATTTTACAGAAACATTTCCCAAATCTGGAAGGGTTTCACACCTCAGCAACAGGGCTGCATTTGACAAACCAAGAAGTTCTCAGACTGAGGAAAACCAGTTGTTAAAGCAACATCTCATCATAACCATGGCCATAGCCTAAACATCACTGGTACCAAAGAGGCGCAGAAAAAAAAGTAGTTCTGTGTGATATGGCCATTTCATAACTTTCATAGGTTTTAGCTTGTATTGGTCTCTGGTTAAGGTGTAGTTGTCAATAACGTACGGCAACTGCACTGTGGTAGATTTTCAACTGACAGTGGATAACCTCTTATTTGTAGTCAAAAAAGTTAATCAATGTATCCACTGTCCCTACTCTGAACATGTCCAAACCATCTCAATCTGTCTTCTCTATAGTTTTGTCTCTAAACCTTCCTGTCTGTGTTGTCCCTATAATGACCTCATTCCTGATCCTGTCCATCCTTGTCTCTCCTAAAGAAAATCTCAACATCTTTAACCCCCCAACCTCCAGTTCTGTCTCCTGTCTTCTATCTATTCCTCGTGTCTCTAATCCATCCATCATGGCTGGTCTCACAACTGTCCTATAAACCTGTCCCTTTGCCTTAACTGACGCTCTTCTATCTCAGATCACTCCTGACTCTTTTTTTTCCAGTTGTTCCATCCTGTCTGCCCTCTATTCTCCTCCTCTCTTCCACAGTCTCCATAGTTGATCCTCAGTATCTAAACCCCTCCACCTTCTCCACCTAAGCTCCTTGTAACCTCACTAGTCCACCGTTCTCCCATTTATTCACACTGACCTTCATTCCTCATCTGTCTAGTCCAAACCTCCACCTCTCTACGCTTTCTTCTAGCCGCTACCTACTCTCACTGCAAATAACAATGTCAACTGTAAACATAATCAGTTGGAATTCAGTTCAAATGCCTAAAACTCCAATCCAGAGTTGGGACCCCTGTGTAATTTTCAGAAACAGATTAATTAATGGTGATACTACATGAATGATGAGGTGTTTGTAGCCAATATGATCCAAAGAGCACAGAAAGGGAACTATGAACTGTGAGTTGTACTCTACTGTAGTTGCTAAGGAAGATCTGTGCCAATAATAACTAGTTATTTACAACCTTTGTTTCCAGTGTTCAGGCCACGTGCCTGCTGTGACATACAGCGCGTAATAAACTGGAGGTCATAATTACTGAGCTGATTAGAACTAGAAAGTAGAACGGGAAGAAAAATGAAGGTTATTTAGTTAGTCAAGGGATAAAAGTCATATATATATTATTATTATTATTATTTATTTATTTTTATTTTTTTTAATTCTTTTTTTGTCATTGTGACGTTGTGATTCACACCACAGCGCACAACGAATTTTGGCAAAGTGGCTCAAAGAGAGCAGTGGGCAGCTAGTGAGCGCCCGGGGAGCAGTGTGTAGGGACGATACCATGCTCAGGGCATCTCAGTGGCAACTTGGTGGTAGTGGGATTCGAACCGGGGGATATATGTTCTCCCTAAAACAATTTTTAAAGATTAAAAACTAGAGGAGAATGGGATCATTGTCTCATACTACACTGTTTTACGTACGTAACTTATATATTCCTATCAAAAAATAAAAATGTGTTTAAACCCAACCCGAGCGGCCAATACACCAGATGAAGACCACTGTCTGCCACAGCTCCAGGGCAGCATTAATTAAGCTGCAATGTGGAGCCTGCAGAAAACAAAGCACAAGGCAGTGACACAGAGAGCAGCACAGGGGGCAGCGTTGGTCATGTAAGTCGTAGTGACCTATCTGCACTGATACTTCAACCTCCTCAGAAATGTGGATCACTTTCAGCCAGGCCCACGCTGTTGATGGGAAGCAGGTAATGTGATGCTCACTCTCTCTGCAGCGGGTCAGAAATATAAACTTGTGAAATATATGGAACATCCAAAGACCAAGGCCAAGCAGCAGGCGGGGTGTGTGCTGGAGATCCAATATATATACATATATATACATATATATATATATATATATATATATATATACATATATATATATACACACACACATATATATATAAAGTATAGGATAAAGTCCTATAGGAAATGAAGCTCAGGTTTAGATACTGATGGACGATAATAACAATAAGAATATAAATGATAAATTTCCTCTTGGTGCCTTTCAGCACTATCAGGATTACTGTACAAATTAAACATGACTAACTTATACAATAAATAATGTTTTGTTTGTTTTTTTTTCAGTCAGTCCTACTTTGAAACACTCTCACTCCAAACAAATGTAATTAATTTTATGGCGTAAAAATAAGCGTAAATGTTTATCATTTGTACTTCCCAATAGAGGAGTATTACTTCAGTGATATTTAGTACATGTTTATTATCTTCCTAAGGCTATTCGTTCCATTTTCATCCTCTTATTCGGTCAGCGGTAGCGGTCTCAATGACTGACACCCAAATCACACTGCACCAGGCTGTGAACCTTCGTGTGGGTTGTGAGCCAACTGAGTGCAAGATGCTGTAGTACTCAGAGCACCGCCTCCTTGACCATCCAGGCTATATTTATATATATATATATATATATATATGTATATATATATATATATATACAGATAGGTAGGTAGATAGATAGACAGACAGACAGACAGACAGACAGACAGACAGACAGACAGACAGACAGACAGACAGACAGATAGATAGATAGATAGATAGATAGATAGATAGCTGAGCCCGATTATGGCACAGATTTTTTTTTTCTTTTTCCGGACCAGTACCACAGCACCTCCGCAGTAGAGCATGAGATATGGCAGGTGTTAAATCTGTGGTGTAAATGACAGAGTTTACGTGCACATGGTGATGTTTGTGTGCGAGTTCTGTTAGTCACTGGGTCTCTATATAATATGGCAGCACTTCTTTAATGACCTGAATCCATTCAGCCAGATCACAAAGACAATTTAATTGCCTCATTTTGTTGCCCGCACCGTGTCCCTGAATCACTGTTTTATGCACAGCAGCACATCTGACAAACGTCCATGAAAATATAGTCTGAAGGCTGAGTGTGATTCAAACCTGAATTTTATAATAAAAAAAAGTGAAAGCTCAGAGTGAGCCAACAATCCAACTCCATTCTGGTCTGCAGGTATGAAGAAAATTGACACAGCCCATATTTCAGGTTCTCAGGGTTGCAGCACATGTAGAAACTAGTCAACAAAAGCCAATTTTCTGATGGAGCTCCAGCTTCAGGAGCACATGTGGCTACAGCTGCCCACTGAACTTGTTCTACCAAAGGAGTAGTCGTGTGCTAATTATGTTTAGATATCCCCAGGCCCCGGGGTCAGCAGGACGGTAATTACATGTGAGGAAGATGGTGTTCCTTTCGTGCTGGTCATTTATTATGACTTGTTTATGAGCTGCAAGTAGGACGTGATATGAGGCCATGGAGGGCAGAACGTTCTTCCAATAACAAGTGTTGTATTGATAAATAAAGCTCTGCAGGCCAGAATCGGGAGAGTAATAACAATTTACTGAGGCCTGTGCTGGAGGTTGACTATTCGTCATAAACAGAATAGAAAACCTCAAATCTACATCAGCTTTAGCACCTACAGCCCAACAACGGTGCCTGGGAACTTTTTTTTTTCTAGTAACTAGTTACGTCAAACTGTAAAATAGCAAAACAACATGCTTCCTCCAAACAGTATTTTTCCAGCTAAAGAATCTGCATCAAGACTTTGGAAAAGTTCTAGAAATCAGTCATGCTCTAGGAATAGGCAATATGTGTGCGTTCCAATTTGGGAAATAGTACTAGTTATCGAAGTACTAGGTGTCGAAGGAACCAGGTGAGAAACTATTAAGGGTTCCACTTCACAAACAGATCCAAAAAACAGTTACATTCACTGCTACAACACCAACTTTGAGTTCGGATCCACAGATTCCATGACAGTTGGTGAAATTGTTGCATTTATGTTTTGGCCAACGTTGCACAGATTCCAGCCAAAAACTATTAGCATTTTCCACTGTTATGGTATTTGTAGGATCCAGCAAATAATTAACTCAGAATTAAGATTTTATTGTCCATGAGCTTGAATTTAGGGACGTCTGTTGACTAAATAAACAGATAGATAGTTGGATGGACAGACATACGTAGAGATAAATAGATAGGCAGATAGACAGATAGATAACTAGACAGACAGGTTGACAGGCAGGCAGGCGATGGATGAATGGACAGACAGACAGACAGACAGACAGACAGACAGACAGACAGAGACCATACTGCCTTTCTACTTGGTAAGATGTGTATAAGAGACAGCAATCCAGGAAAAAACAGAGGTCGATAGATAGATAGATAGATAGATAGATAGATGGACCTATGATGGATGGATGGACATACAGACGTTAGATGGACTGACAGACAGACAATGGACAGACAGACAGATTTTGTTTCTTGGTTGTATTTTGTTTGTGTCAGTCAATGCCTGATCAAATCTCACACGTCCCACGATAAGCAACCGTTTGGACTGTTCAACACATGGCTTACAATGATGTTTAAAACACGCAAATGTCAGTGATGATGAACACGGGCTCAGAAGCTGACGTTCAGGGGGGACTTGTCTGAGACGATTACTTCCAGGTTGTCTTTAAACCTTTACAATAACTCAACATTTCAAGTCCGCCAACAGCCAACCAGAAAAGACCGGGGACCAAAGCCCTACAGCCCCCACAGTCCTGTTGTACGCCCCTGGATGGTCGGCTACTGACAGCTGATCACTGACGGTTGTTCCGACACTGAGTGTGTGTGTTATAATGGGTCCAGCGTTGTTCTAACGCTGTGTGGACGTGACCAGCTGAGAAGGAGCGGGTACAGGCCGAAGACACACACACAGACATAAGAGCGAGCGCCAACGGTATTAACTCACGTAGTGTTTGGACGGACTGCGCCGCTTCTCCACGTCCACGACTTTCACGTCCAGTACAGTACGAAACTGCATCTTGACCGAGCCCAGGCTCTGCATCCACGGCGGCGGCTCCACGGCGGACACGTTCACGGGAGAGGAATCACAGCACGCATGGCTGTGTCATTGAAAACGGCTCCACTGTGAGACACATACTGTCTCACACACACACGCGCGCGCGCCAGAGTGAGAGAGAGGCGAAAAGAGAGAGAGCAGCTCACCCGTGTTCTCTCCACCTCTCTCTCCCTCACCCTCTCTGGGTGTGTGTGTGTGTGTCCGTGTGTGTTTGGAGACGTGACGCCACCACTCAACGTCAGCCGAATCACAAACTTATCAATAGTCCTCTTTGAAGCGCCTGTGACTGTCACCGCTCAGTGCAGACACGGATTGTGCCGCTCCTGCCGCTTTTGCCGCTCCTGCCGCATGCGGCCACTTTAGAAAAGGGGCGAAAAAAACTGCTACGACTTCCTTTGTGTCTGCCGCTGTGGCCACACATACATACACACACAAACACACACACCACGGAGCATCACATGAGCGCCGCTGTGTGTAGCAGAGGTCAGTGTTAGTCATGCAGTGCAAACACAGCGCCAACAAGCGGCTCCAGTGTTCCTGCAGCTGCAGCAGTGATTTTTGGGGGACGGGTTGGGATGGGCTTTACACACACACAGACGACCCAGAATGAATAAGGCAGTAAAGCAAGAAGGGAATACATGTTAAAGTTGATGTTTACGTGGAATGTACAGACAGTTATAGTCAGAATTACGGAAAAAAAAAAAGAAAAATGTAGAATTAGTTTTTCCCCAGGGTTGTGAGACATGTTTTAAAAACCAATTGCAGTAATTGCTCCAGCTGGTATAACGTAGTAAACATTTATTTGTCGTTTTTTGTTCCTTAATTAAACCCTTATGTTCGATATTTTGCATACTTCAAATCAATCAACTCTGTCTCACATTGAGTATTTAACTGGTGCATCTTTCAAATATTTCATGTGTAGACTTCCGTGTCATAAACCAGCATTTTCCAAACTTTTCTTCAGCGCCCCCTATGTTAAAATCAGTGTTATTCTTAACCACAGCTAGAACACATTTTATTTAAATAATTGTCTAAAAACAATACGTATATTTCCCTGTTTTATTCTTCCATAGAGCTTTGTCCCCTGCAGTACCTCCATGCCCCCAGGAGGGCCCTGCTCCATGGTTTGGAAACGATTGCCAAGTGGTTGTTTACTTTTACAGTCCAAATGAGAGACGTGCAACGGAATTTAAATTGTATGTGCAATAAAAAAACAAAAATGTTTTAATTTATTTATTTCTTTGACACAAGGGCAGCAGTCTCCACAACTGCCACCCAAATCACACTGCTCCACACTAAGAGCCTTCCTGTGGGTGGTGAGCCCACTGGAGGTTATGTGGGTTGGGACGGTGTAAAGGACACAAGTCCACTTCCTTTACCGCGTCCTGGAACCTGCCACTAAAATCTTATCAAGTAAAAATATTTTTTTGCCCCTATAATTTATTAATTACAATCATTGTGCCATTTCCAATTAATTTCAATGTTCATATCAGGACTACTGATGGTGAGATTATGTCAATGGCCGAACACACATCTCAGCAACTGATAATAAAGTTTAGCAGGGGAAAATGCCCCCTAGTGGTGGCATTACTGACTGCCTCAGCCTGCAGAGATAATATGTTCTGATTGATGCATTTCTGTTGAATATCTGACACAATAGACACAGGCCTCTTACTAGCGCCGCATGACGTATGCACCGGCAACGCATTAGGACGCACGCACGCACGCGCGCGCATTACAGCCTCTGAGTCATGAGCGGCTTTCTGGCCAGAGACACCAGCAGCTGAAACTATGGATACAGATGTTTCTCAGGCGTCCAATCAGCTGTTTGCTCGACAAGACGCAGCCATTGGTCGACCCAACACTGCCCTCTTGTGTACACACAGGAAACAAGAAGCCTAATCAAATACACGATCAACGTCTTTTGGTTTGTTAATGACTTTTATTTATGGCCGCTACGTGGTGCTGTGCTGTATACAGTTTTGCAGTATTTACACGTATATTACTCGACATACCTCAGTCTTATAACTAAAACCTTCCTGGAGACAATAAAGAATGTGGTGACACATCAACTAACACGTCACTATCAAATATGTAATAACTGGACCACACTTACGTGGTTTTACCATTACCATCAAGATTCTTAAGATGAGATGTCAAACATAAAGCATGTGGGCAACTTTTGGGACACAGACCACCTGCAATGAAGCAATATACAATATACAGTAATAATGTTGTCAATTCTAGATCTCTGCTCTAAAACACAACATTAAGAGACAATAAGGAATGTTGTGACACACCGACTATTATATCACTATCAAAAAAATAAAAGTTATTGGATGTTCTGGGCAAAACAATGGTCTATGTCAGACCTAACGGTATCAGACCCCTGCTGTAAATAAAGTCTTAAAAAAAAAAGGACAATAAATGATTTACTTCTTGGGGTATCCTATTATAAATTGCACCGGAAAATTATTAAGAAAAATATACTGCGCAAACATATCAAAAAGAAATTTTTCTCGTAATCAAGTTGTAATACAGGGGACACCAGTTATATCTGATAAAGGACCAGAATTTTTCAACACAGTAAAAACACAGGTCACAGTTTTTTCACTAAAACCGGTGTCCAGTCCTCAACAAGTGCAGCGTGGCTACTGACATAAACAGAAGGAAAATAAGAAACAGAAACCAACACTAAGTTTCATTACAGCAAAGATCAGACAGTTCGATTGACAGGACAGATGATCAGAGGGGCGGAGTTTTTACCACCATCATTGAAATGGGGACTGAAGAATGGGTGGAGTTTGTCAGTGAAGGAGCAGCCAGTAAAGGAGTAGATCAGAGCTGCAGTATCAACGTCATAGAAGGAGACCAGACCCTGGTCATAATCCACAAAGACCCCGATCTTCTCAGGAGGAGACGACAGAGAAAGACGGACTGGGAGATCAGCAAACCCTGTGTACTTCTTTCTATTTCTCAACACAATCACCCATAAACCATACCGAGGACTGCCTGTAATAGGTCCCTTCCTGTTGATGGACTCTCTGGCGACTCCTAAATCCCACTGAGTTTTACCTTTAACCTGAACTTCATAATAAAATCTGCCTGAAGAAAAACTCTGTTTCCCTAAGACACAGGGACGTGAATCAAATCTCTCTGGATTGTTTGGAAGTTTCTTCCTTTCATCTCCATGTTGAACTTGTTTTCTATCTTCAGACAGGATGAGTTGAGGATGTGCTGTATCAGGATCAAGAGTCACCTCCACCTCAAACTTCTGGACCCTTTTCAACTCCTGCACCTTCATCAATTCCTTCATCTGATGTCTGAGAGTCTCCTCCAGATGATCCACTGCTCTCCTCACAGTCCCCTCATGTGATGGTGGACAGACTCTGACCTTTGTCCAGTCTTTGGTGGCTGGAGCTTCTTTTAGGGATGAGTAGTTTGGAAGGAGGTGGAGGTGGTCTTCAGAGAGAGAGAGCTTCTCCACCTCAGTGCTCCTCTTCTTCAGCTCAGAGATCTCCTCCTCCAGCTCTCTGATGACATCTTCAGCCTGTTTCTCTGCTGCCGTCTGTTTGTCCTCCACCTCCTTGATGAACTGGTTCAGTCCTCTGTCCACAGAGATGTGTTCTCTGTCTGCTTCATCCTGACTCAACTTCACTGAACCTCTGATCTCCTCAATCTTCACTCTTCTCTCCTGGATCATCTTCTGAACCTCAGCTCCTGTGGTCTTCAGTTCCTCCTTCTTTCCTTCCCTCAGAGGAACTAACTCATGATCCCTGTGATCTAAAACAGAACAGATCAAGCAGACACATGTCTGGTCTGTCCTACAGAAGAGCTCCAGAGGTTTATCATGCTTGGTGCACATCCTGTCCTCCAGATTCTCCACAGGATCAATCAGCTGATGTCTTCTCAGACGTGGAGCTGTCAGGTGAGGTTCCAGGTGAGTCTCACAGTAGGAGGTCACACAGACCAGACAGGACTTCACAGCCTTCACTTTGATTCCAGTACAGACGTCACAGAGAACTTCTCCTGGTTCTTTAGAAACTGGTCTTTCTAGACATCTGAACTGAGTGACCATCTCAGAGAACATAGTGTTGATCTTCATCTTTGGTCTGGTGTTGAAGACCTCATTACACAGTGGACATTTACACTGGACATTGGTGTCCCAGTGTTTGCTGATGCAGTTCTTACAAAAGTTGTGTCCACATGGTGTAGAGACTGGATCAGTGAAGACCTCCAGACAGATGGAGCACAGGAACTGATCTTCTCCCAGGTTAGCACCACCAGCAGCAGCAGCAGCCATGTCTCCACACTAGGAGCAACAGTGACAGTGTTAAAAACACCAACAGGATTCAAACAGAATTCTTCAACAGAGTCTCTGACACCAGAAGAACAAGGTTGGACAGAAAGGACAGGATCAAGAACAGACAAGTTTCAGAGGAGTGGTCTGGATCTGAGTTTCCTGAGAGACAGACTCAGTTGAGTCACACCAGAAGAATTTAGTTTAAACGTTAAAATCTACAGAAGCTCAATAAACAGTCAACTTCTTCACTCACCTTCTCTTCACTGTTTTTCTACCAAAGTCTTGCTGCTTTACTGCTTCAAATTTTCGGCAGCTCAGTAAGTCGTGTTGTTCGTTTTTAACACTTTCTCTTTCACTTCCTCCAGTTTTACCGTGTCTGATCCTTGGTTTCACTGTCTCCCTCCACTGGACAAACGGGGAAACACAGCTGAGTTTACAAATCTCACAGATGAATTAAATTCCATACTCTTCGTATACTCTTCTTGGATGGGAAGTTAAAAACTTCCCATCCAACCTTAAAATTTAGGCCTGCCATATAAATTTGTTTTTTTTTTTTTTTTTTTTTTTTTTTTTTTTTTAAAACCAAAGGGGGGGGGGTTTAAGGAGGGGGTGGGGGTTTTTGAGGGGAGGGGGGGAGATGGAGCACAGGAACTGATCTTCTCCCAGGTTAGCACCACCACCAGCAGCAGCAGCAGCCATGTCTCCACACTAGGAGCAACAGTGACAGTGTTAAAAACACCAACAGGATTCAAACAGAATTCTTCAACAGAGTCTCTGACACCAGAAGAACAAGGTTGGACAGAAAGGACAGGATCAAGAACAGACAAGTTTCAGAGGAGTGGTCTGGATCTGAGTTTCCTGAGAGACAGACTCAGTTGAGTCACACCAGAAGAATTTAGTTTAAACGTTAAAATCTACAGCAGCTCAATAAACAGTCAACGTCTTCACTCACCTTCTCTCCACTGTTTTTCTACCAAAGTCTTGCTGCTTTACTGCTTCAAATTTTCGACAGCTCAGTAAGTCGTGTTGTTCGTTTTTAACACTTTCACTTCCTCCAGTTTTACCGTGTCTGATCCTTGGTTTCACTGTCTCCCTCCACTGGACAAACGGGAAAACACAGCTGAGTTTACAAATCTCACAGATGAATTAAATTCCATACTCTTCGTCTGTTAAAAACTTTCCATCCAACCTTAAAATTTAGGCCTGCCATATAAATTTGTTTTTTTTTTTTTGTTTGTTTTTTTTTTTACTAAAACCCACTTTTCACAAATAGCAGTACAACCATACAAACCTGTAAAAATAGAAGGTACTAATGCACTGGGCAACAGATGTCGAACACATCTGTCAAAGTTAACAACAGCAGTTGATGACTGAAACATTGTGAAAGCTGTGAAGAAACCCAAATCCACAGTGAGTGACATCACTGGAAATCTCCATCTTCAACAGAAGAAATATCATCAACCAAAAGCATCAGAAGGCCAGATTGGATTTTGCATGTGATGGAAAGGTGAAGAAGGAGAGGATATGATCTAAAAGATACCAGCTCATCTGTGAGGCATGGTGGAGGCAATGCAATGGCTTGGATTGGATTGGCTGCTTCTGGATCAGGGTCGATCATCTTTATTTAAAATTTAACTCTGGTCCATTTTGCCCACAAAATTCATTGACTTAAGATACAGTTTGCGACTTAAACAAAATATTCCAAGTCTGGTTTACTTACATATCCCTCATCGACCATCCCGTGGTCAGTAGTCAAAACCCGTAGGCTTTGAACAGAGGACCAGGTCTGGCCACAGGTTGTTTGCTAAGATTTCTGGTGGGAAAATGAGTCTTGAACGTCCTGGAATGGTCTGTTGCTTTTCCCCTTCCTGAAGAAAAGATGTTGGATGTCGCAAGGTTTACTTGGCTTGGCTATGGGCACAGCACTGGTGGTGACCACTTCCATTGCTAAGCACTTAAGCACTTGTTGTGCCACAAGGTCTTGCATTTCACCAGAATGTGCTACAGTGTTGCTGGAAGTGCTGGAAGTTATATGAAGCAGGCAGTACGTCATATTTGGCTCTGATTGTAAAGGTGAGTAAGTTTGAGCTCATGTTCCACAAATCACTCCAGTTGACTTTCTTCACACACAAGGTCTTTAATGGCTTCCTCCTGATGGTGTACGTCAGGGGTGTCCAAACTGTTCCACAAAGGGCCACTGTGGCTGCAGGTTTTTGTTCCAACCAAGCAGCAGCACACCTGAGTTGACAGGTTTAATCAACTGATCACAGTCATCAGACACCTGATTGGTCAAGCTATCTGCTCTTGGTTGGTTAGAACAAAAACCAGCAGCCACACCGGTCCTTTGTGGAACAGTTTGGACACCCCTGGTGCAAGTCCTCTGGTTTCTCTTAAATCTTGCCCATATCTGCCATTTTGGACTGGACCTATACTGCGATGTCTCTAAATGTCTCTGAATGTTTTTTGAATGTTTGATTGCAGTGACTGGTCTCCAGCTCTTTCCTGGGAGGTGGGAGTGGAACTTCTAACAAATGCATTGTGGCCTTCTGTAACGGTCACCTCAAGGCTTGCTTTGCACCATTGATATTCTTCCATTAGACTTGAGAGAGGCAATGCTCCATTGTTGTACAGACCTCACGAAATTCCAAGCCACTTCACCTGCGCATTGACAAACCTCTTTGAACAGGACACTTTGGGGGCTGGACACTCATGTTTGTATATTATCTGATATTTATTGGCAGGTCAAATTTGGCTTTGGGTCTGCCAGTTGACAATAGATTCCTGCCTGCAATAGGTAGTGATTTTTAAACACTTAGTTGTAACTTTTATATATATATATATATATTATTGTATACTTACACAATTGTTTCCCACAGATATTTATTAACAAAAAAAAACAATACAAAAAGTGAGAGAAAAATTGGTTGTTATCTGTCCTTATCTAAGAAAACCCACAATGTACTGTATGTTTTCATGCGAAACTACGCAGTCTCTCCATTAGATGTCAGTAACGAGCTGCAAAGGAAAGCTGTACTCCACTCCTCTGGAGAACGAGGAGTTTAAAAAACAGTGTAACGGTTTTCACCAGTGCTGATGATGTCACTGCTACACTCCAGAAAACTGAGGAGCCGCTCCAGAGCAGCTCGGCTCACGTTCAGGCTGTAACGCTGCCTGACTGCAGAGAGGATATGCAGGATGTGACAGCCTTTGACAGCATCTGGACACAGAAGAAGACGGACGTCAGTGCATCACCCACAGAACCGTATTGTGCCAGCCACAATGTCAAAACAGTAAATAATTTTGAGTCCTAAGATTACATTGCTATAGGTAAAAACAACATAAAAAGACACACTGTGAAAAAGGACATTACTAAGACATGTGCATTGTGACCAAAATAAGTTGGACTCAAAATAGCTTGATGAAACTGTGAGTTGTTACTCTCAGGTGTTTTAGTATCATGTCACCCCTGGATCACAGCTGGTTCCGTAATAATGATTCATACTACTTACACTTGTCTCTTGCAGAATCTTCTCTGATGATACATTTTACAGCTATGAGCAGATCCTTGTCCTGCGTGGTCACATTGTACACCACATCCTGAGACTTGACTTTGCGGTATATGAAACCTTCTTTCTCCAAATTGTCCAAGGCTTCTTTCAGGAGCTGACATAGCTGCTGACAGGCAGACGGGCCCGCCACAGGCTGCTGAGAAACAAGACACAAAGACATTTGAGGGAAGACACAAAGAGTTACATGTTTATGCTTTCTGAGAGTGTGTTACAGATGCAGAAGTCAGTTAACCAGAATTGCCATGTCAGTACTACTGCACTGAGAACAATGTAAATAACTTAGTCTTAACACTGTTCTGCAAAATTTAACAATTAAAAGCAATAATTAATACATGTTTACCTTATGTTATATAAATTATTAAACCAGGTTAGGAAACTTGCCAGTGAACCTTTCGACAGACATCTCAGTAAAGAGCTACAGAGGGTCCTTGGTTTACAACATTCTACAGTTTTTCATGGTTGGCAATGGCAATATCAGCCATTCATTTATTAGGAAAGTTGTTCCATTATTTTGATGTTCAGTATTTAAACAACAATAGTAACAAGTTGACTAGTGGAAGCAGGCCAATATCATGTGGTGCTAAAATCTTTACTAGTTCTTATCTAGTACTTAGTTCTAGTACTTATGTACCGTATGTTCAGGCAAAAGTCAATATCCACCGCCCCACAGGACTGGAACAGGGTAAATCAAGGACCTTCTGCAGAGCTCTGCTCCTAGATCTGCTGTTATTATGAAATACATTGTTATAGTTTTAGTATATGATCAATACACTAAAGCAATATGGACAATATTAAATAAATTGGGCCAAATAAAATTACTTAGCAGGTCACATTCAGCCCACAATCCTTGGATTTGTTTCTTAGTTTACTTTATTCCATCTAATTATTTGTTCCCTCTTACTTGCCTTATCCACAACAATGCTACCAGTTTAGCTCTCCCTTTTGTTTTAGTTTTGCACATTGAAACTTAATGACCTTAATGCTAAACAGTGACCTTTAGGAGTGGGACTACTTTAACACGGGTGACAAATGAAAAGGACGACTTTTGCTGTACCTGGTCAGCAGCTGTTGCCTGCGTCTCTCTGGACACAAGAGGTTCTAGGATGTCATGCATATCGTAGGGTCTGAACCTGTTGACTGACTTCTCCTCGCAGAAACCCAGGATAATACCCTTTGCTGTGTGGAGTGCAGTGGTCGTTGATTTGCTGAGAGACAAAAACACAAAATGTCACAATGAGTCACAATTTTTTTTTGTCGTTTCAGGGTTGGCTACAGCCCCTTAATAGACTATGTACTTCTCAAAACTTAATATAATATTAATAATTCACCATCAGCCACCTTTATTTCCCAAGGAACAATGGCAGTTATTTTAAGTTCTTTAAAAAGCGGACAGTGCAAAGCACTTATTATACAATTAAGAAAGAATATAAGATCACAACATTACATTTGACCATAATATCTAAAGGCCTTGTATGTTTCGAGCCATTTCAACTCCTCAGGTACTGAGTTCCACGCACTCATGCCCCCTACTGACAAGGCCGACTTAATAAAAGTGCTCCTGCCCAGAGGAATGTGACAGTCCCCTTTGACAGAGCCTGGAGTGACACACCGAGAGCTATTTCTTTGGCTGATGTACTCTCCCAGAGGTTCAGTTGACATTTCATTGCAACTTCCCCGATAATTTGCAAGATTTAACTTAGTTTTTCTACACAATTTGTCAATATATATATATATATATAAACCCAATATATTTTAACTGACTGACAATGCATTTTATCTCTGGTAACAAGTATATCAGGTTCAGGTGACACTACTTATTTTAGGAAAACACAGTTTTAAAAAGTATTAACAGTAGTCAGCATTCCTGATTGTGACACCAGACAATGTTAAAATGAGTTTAGCAGCAATAGTGTCTTTGGTGCAACAATGAACAAAGAAAACCGTATCGTCTGCATACACCAAGCATTCAGCTTCAGAGCAAACAGTGGGCAACCCATTAATATAGAGACTAAATGAAAAGGGACCTAATATTGATCCATGAGGGACTCCGGCGGTTAGCCTTAAGGAGTCAGATTTCCAGTTGTTAATTGATACTTATTTTGTCCAACCATGCATATTTGATTCAATCCAACTCAAAGCATTGTGGGTGAAGTCAGATTTTGAGAGCTTGGTAAGAAGAAGAGAGTGACTTACTCTATTAAATGCTTTCCTTGGGTCTAAAATCACTGCCCCATACTTCTTCCTGATCGAGAAGAGATTTTATTTTCTAAATGAAGAGGCATGTAGCCATTTTAGTGGAATGCTTGGATCTGAAACCATACTGTATGGCATGGAAGGGGGGGGCGTGTTTCCCTAGTTCTATATTTTAAAAGGTGGTTAACAGTGTAGTGGCTCCGTTACCGTAACCTGCGCTGACCATGGTACCTGTTGGAACCAGACCTAAAAAAAACCCCACCAGGGGCAGGATGTCCTTACCTTGTTGCACTCTGTGGCAGCTGCAGTGGTTTATCGTAGCACTGTCTGTAAAGTTCAGGAACCTCCATCATCCATGCTATCTGCACTGACATCACAGGGTCATCCACCTTATCTGGATACAAACATTCGATAAGCATGAGATGAAAAATCACTGTTCTGTGATGTTCTGACAGACATCTCAATATGTAATTCATCAGACTGAAGTAAACCAGACTGGAATTGTTTGAGATACTGCATCAAAACTCATCATACATCACACCATCAAATAAGGTATTTTATACTTCAGGAGTTTTACTTTCACCTGAGTTCCAATGGTTAACAGCCAAATGCAGGCTTATTGGAAATAATTAGAATGCAGATTACCCATGATGGCACCTACAGTAGGTAGAGGCGAGGATTTCTCTTTGTTTGTCTCTTGAAGTCTTGACCACACCTCTAACCCGGATCAGTTCTCCAATCTCTAAGTGACACCGGTTATGTTGAGCCCGTTTCAGTTTTTCCATCTCAGACACTGGGTTGAAGCCTCCGTAATCTGCGATATGATGTTTTGTTGCAGCTGAAATGACAGCGTAGTGTGTGAGATGCTGACAAGAGACCACATTTACACATGACTATGAAGCGGAACCAGAAAAATGAAATCTTTCATGGATCAAACATATTTTAGTAAATCATCTGTTGAAGAAGACTGAGAGGATTCACCAAGGAATAATATAATAATAGTAATATTTTTCACGTCTCATTATAGGGGCTTCTTCAGTTCTAACTGTTATTCCGCACTAGCAGTTTGAGGGTAGAGTTACCAAAAAACCCAATGTCTAGTTGCCTAACTAATAGAACCAAAGTTTGGCACTGAACCTAAGATGCAATGCACAAGACAATGGTGTGTTTGTTTCTTTTTTGGGGGATTAGTCACACATCTTCCCTAACCCAGCCACTACGGAGCACAAGCCAGTGTTTGTCAGAAAGGGCAACCGGCGTAATTTACATTTATTTTTGCCAAATCTAAGATGCAAGACAACAAAAAGGACAGAGTGAGATGGAAATGGTTGACTCGCTGTGGCAACCTCTGAAAACCAGGATAAACCGAAAGGAGAAAAAGAAGTCACACATCTTCACTGAACTAGCGGAGATCTGCAGACTCACCTGTGTGGGGATCGTCCCCTCCTTTCAAGAGTTCACTTTTCCAGCAGAGACAGTTTATAACACCAGTCCCATCATCCACTACAAACACAAGGAGTTGTTCAAAACTGATCAGTTAACTTATCTACTAATAGAAGACCATGAGCCCCTGACATACATTTAACCAGGCACTGGTAACGCCAGGGATTCATACAAAGGCGTTGTAATCCAAACGTACAATGTGTGAACTTGAAGGTCTCGTTATTAAAGAAACACTTTCAACGACAAGGGCAGTGAGAAAGATTACCTCCATAGCAGAAGAAGTCTTCTCTTTCTCTTTTATAAACTACTGTCCCAAGTACGTCGGCTCTGAAGACTGGGTGTGAATTGTAGAAATAAACTCCTGCAGGTTCAAAACAATCAACAACACAGTTGTAAGTGATAACTCACGTAACTTGGTCCGTAAATACATTTATATGGGAGACTGGACCTCTTACTAAATACTGGCCGGACTGTGAATAATAGTCTGAGCAGTTCATGATAAACACAAGGTCAGCATCAAATAGCCTTATGAGTGGACAGTCAACTTTATGTGGCATCACTTAGAAGCTAATATCAGTCTTTTCAGGGCAGTGACTGATATTTAGAAGCTTAAAAAATGTGATTTTCCATATAACAAATATGGCAAGGGGAATGCACTTAAGTGTGGTGCTAATTTGTGGCCAGTGCAGAGCAGTTAAATGTTATTGTGTTGCAATTCCAACAGACCAGCGGTGTTCAATGCATTTTTGCCACAACAATACAATTTCGTCAAAGGGCCGGGTGTAAATTAAGTGGAAGTTTAAGTTTATTTTTATTTATAGAGCACATTTCATAAAAGCATGTAGTTCAATGTGAAGAACAGAGAGAACATTGAGAACATATGCAGCATCACAATTACAGTCACAAATGGCAGACTATTGATAGAACTGCTCTCTTATATAACAATAAATGTTACTGCAGTCCATAATTATTTATTTACGTGACTAGTATTGTTCATTGTTGTGTAATAAAACTGATTATAATATATCGGACTAAGAAACAACTGACATTACAAAATGCTTTATAAACTCCCGTTGGCCATACAAGATGACCTGGAGGGCCGCATTTGGCCCATGGGCCTTGAGTTTGGCACATGCTGTAAGTGATCATGGAAATCATAGCTGGAGTCAGAGATGTGGTGACTATTGGGGCAGTTACAGAGGTCTATGATGCAAAGATAGCAAACAGTGCTCCTCAGGTGAAACCTTGTAGAATTGCTTAGTTTTCTATACCGACTCCCTACTCATGTGTTCAGCCTTTGTGGGGATAATGAAGAAAACTGACCACAAACGGAACCTACTATGAACAGGATGGTGTTACCTGGCACCTGAATGGACTCAGGCATGTCCTGGATGTCGCGAACATACAGCCGTGGAAAGGCACTGAACACCGGGTCTAGTCCCCACAAGACGGAGGGAAATTCCTCTGCTGGGTCCGCAGCAATAGGAGGAAGGTGTAGAGGAGGAAAAGGAAGAAGACTCTTCCTTTCGTCCATTCTTTTCTCTCTAGAAAGCTCCTTGTTTATCTCTGTTAGCCCTATAGCGTCATGAGCAGGTGAGTTTTCCCGGGAAGTTTGCGCCGGAAAATGTTTACTTCCAATAAGTCACCGGACATAAACTTATAAAATTTGCAACATGTTCTTGTTGTAATTGGAAATTGTAAGTCTTCTTTGAAAACAGGTATAAGACATTTTAGGAAAACGGACTAAGCTTGAGCTATGGCTAAACATGACAGACTGTCGCAATGAATCATGGGAGTTGCTGTTTCACACGAATGAAGCGGAGCCTGTTGAAGGGGGGTGAACGGGAATAATATGGGCCACACTGAAGATTTTTGAAAACTATTTAATTTAGCAGATGTCGATAAAAAAACATTTGATATGAATATTAATCAATAAAACATAACGTGACATTAATGCTACGTAAACATTCAGCTTCATTTCAGCACAGATCAGACAGACTGTCCAAAATTAGTTATTTAGTTACTAATTTAATTAGTTATTAGTTATTTCGAGGCAACTGAACATAGTTAGTAGAAGTTACTAATTTTGGATAGAATGACCTGGATGACTGGATGAATCTACAGAGACATCACACGGATTGATTGACAGGACAGATGATCAGAGGGGCGGAGTTTTTACCACCTTCATTGAAACAGGGACTGAAGTATGGGTGGAGTTTGTCAGTGAAGGAGCAGCCAGTAAAGGAGTAGATCAGAGCTGCAGTATCAACATCATAGAAGGAGACCAGACCCTGGTCATAATCCACAAAGACCCCGATCTTCTCAGGAGGAGACGACAGAGAGAGAAGAAATGAAGGATCTGAACAAGCTTTGTACTGATTCTGATTTCTCAATATAATCACCCAGGAACCATCCTGAGGTCTGTATGTAATCTGTCCCTTCCTGTTGATGGACTCTCTGGCGACTCCTAAATCCCACTCAGTTTTACCTTTAACCTGAACTTCAAAGTAAAATCTGCCTGAAGAAAAACTCTGTTTCCCTAAGACACTGACAAAGTGATTAAATCTCTCTGGATTGTTTGGAAGTTTCTTCCTCTTTTCTCCATCTTGAACTTGTTTTCCATCCTCAGACAGGATGAGTTGAGGATGTGCTGTATCAGGATCAAGAGTCACCTCCACCTCAAACTTCTGGACCCTCTTCAACTCCACCTTCTTCACCTCCTTCATCTGTTGTCTGAGAGTCTCCTCCAGATGATCCATTGCTCTCCTCACAGTCCCCTCATATGATGGTGGACAGACTCTGACCTCTGTCCAGTCCTTGGTGGCTGGAGCTTCTTTCAGGGATGAGCAGTTTTGAAGGAGGTGGAGGTGGTCTTCAGAGAGAGATAGCTTCTCCACCTCAGTGCTCCTCTTCTTCAGCTCAGAGATCTCCTCCTCCAGCTCTCTGATGACATCTTCAGCCTGTTTCTCTGCTGCCGTCTGTTTGTCCTCCACCTCCTTGATGAACTGGTTCAGTCCTCTGTCCACAGCCTCCTTCAGAGCAGAGCTCAGAGATCTCCTCCTCCAGCTCTCTGATGACATCTTCAGCCTGTTTCTCTGCTGCCATCTGTTTGTTCTCCACCTCCTTGATGAACTGGTTCAGTCCTCTGTCCACAGACTCCTTCAGAGCAGTGAAGATCTGAACACCTGCTGCTATCTCTCTGTCTGCTTCATCCTGACTCAACTTCACTGAACCTCTGATCTCCTCAATCTTCACTCTTCTCTCCTGGATCATCTTCTGAACCTCAGCTCCTGTGGTCTTCAGCTCCTCCTTCTTTCCTTCATATCCTTCCTTCAGAGGAACTAACTCATGATCCCTGTGATCTAAAACAGGACAGATCAAGCAGACACATGTCTGGTCTGTCCTACAGAAGAGCTCCAGAGGTTTATCATGCTTGGTGCACATCCTGTCCTCCAGATTCTCCACAGGATCAATCAGCTGATGTCTTCTCAGACGTGGAGCTGTCAGGTGAGGTTCCAGGTGAGTCTCACAGTAGGAGGCCACACAGACCAGACAGGACTTCACAGCCTTCACTTTGGTTCCAGTACAGACGTCACAGAGAACTTCTCCTGGTTCCTTAGAAACTGGTCTTTCTTGACATCTGAACTGAGTGACCATCTCAGAGAACATGGTGTTGATCTTCAGCTGAGGTCTGGGGTTGAAGACCTCATTACACAGTGGACATTTACACTCAGCACTGGTGTCCCAGTGTTTACTGATGCAGTTCTTACAGAAGTTGTGTCCACATGGTGTAGAGACTGGATCAGTGAAGACCTCCAGACAGATGGAGCACAGGAACTGATCTTCTCCCAGGTTAGCACCACCACCACCAGCAGCTGCAGCCATGTCTCCACACTAGGAGCAACAGTGACAGCGTTAAAAACACCAACAGGATTCAAACAGTGTCAAACAGAGTCTCTGACACCAGAAGAACAAAGTTCTTTGACAGAAAGGACAGGATCAACCACACAACAGTCTCAGAGCTCTGACCAAGATCTAGGTTTCCTGGTCTAAAGAGAAGGGACCTTGTTGTGTCCACCACTCTTCTTTCTTCTTTCACCACAGCATGTCCCTTTCACAAGTGTCCTCTGTATCTCCTACTCTAACTCCATCTCCATCCATGTCCTCCCTCACTGCATCCATCAATCTCCTCTTTGTCTCCGACTCGGTGGTTCCATCTCTGTCTCTGTTGTCCCTCATTCCGTCCTTCCATCACAGATTAAAGGATCCTGACTCTTTTCTCCAGCTGGTTAATCCTACCTGTATTCTCTTCTTCACCTCTCTAGGTTCTCTTCTGGCTGCTGCGTCCCCTCACTATAGATCACTGTGTCATCTTCAAACATCATTGTCCATGGAGACTCCTGTTTTATATGTCAATCTGTCCATCACCAAACTAAACCAGAAAGGGCTCAGGTCTGACCCTTGATACAGTCCAACCTCCATGTTAAAGTCTTCTGCACAACAGCACAGCACACACCTCACCAATATTGTACTGTTGTCATTCCTGCACCAATGTAGCATACTTCTCTGCCACTCCTGACTTCCTCATACCAAACCACAGTTCCTCTCTTGGCACCCAGGTCTTTTCTAAATGTACAAATACATAATGTCACTCCTTCTGACCTTCTCTGTTCTTCTCCATCAACATCCTCAAGGTAAATATTTACAGGCATAAAAACACACAAATATCCACTTCCTGCTTCAACATGGCTTCGACTACTCTTTCCCAAAACTTCCTATATGGCTCCTCAACTATATCCCTGAACTCCACACATTACCCTTCTTTTAAATTTACACCACAACACGTACACCGAGACGGTACATTGTCACTCTCTAAAATTCTGTAACACCGGAAGAGAGTAGTTTTATGATAAAAATCATAAAACTATGATTTATGATAAAATAACAAACTACACTCAATAAATTCAAGAAGCAACAATCAGTCAACTTATTCACTCACCTTGTCTCACTGCACTGTTTTCCAACCAAAGACTTTACAACGGCTTTAACCTTTCGACAAATATTCAGAGAGTCTTTATGAACGCAGCTCTGTTGTTTGATTCTGACACTTTAACTTTCACTTCGTGAAGTTTTACTGTGTCTGATGTTTGGTTTCACTGTCTCCCTCTTCTGGATAAACGGAGGAACACAGCGTCTACATATCTCATCGACGTAATTATATGCAAAGACCATGACCAGCCACATATTTCATTACTAATTCAATTTGGGACAAGCAGGTAAATGATAATTAATTATTGACACAATATTTTAAATTTCTTTCCTTAAAACAAACCATTAAAAAAAAACTCAGAAATTGAAGAAAATGCAGC